>PDGT01000005.1:2424784-2438034 GCA_003671415.1 Megathymus violae | reverse complement strand
GGGCGGCGCTACGGCTCCCGCCCAAGCCGTACGGCTCACTCGACGGGATCTACAAGCGGGGGTTGACCGAGGTGCGTTCTTTCTAGGGCTCACTATGTGGAGTATCTGGCAGCGAAGGCGCGTACTCTCGACCCGATACCTATAATGGACGTCAGCGAGCTGGTGGCGGAGCTGCGTCGCCGCGCGCTGCCGCTGCCTGAACGCGGGCCTTGGGACACCGACCCTATATATGCGGGAATGTGCGCCGAGGTATGTTTTCCTCATTTCCAGCTACGTCTGATTTAGAATTTAATATATGATAAATCCTCGTGGAACCGTGCATGCTGGTTTGTACGCTTTCGTAATTCACCGTCTACCAAATGGGTGATAGTCCCCTATTTTTTTCCATAGTGCCCTTACTAGTCGATCTCAATATCATAATAAACCAAAAGCCAGCAATGAAATACAAAAAAAGACCCCCACACTCAATACTACAAGTATACTCCGCCTTCTATAGTTTTAGAGCACATTATCCACAGAATTTATTACGACCGTTAATTCTTAAAGATCTTACAATATACAATAATAGACCTGTCATCACCCTTGTAGATAAATTTGAGAAAAATGTTCTTATAATAGACATCGCAGTGGTACCAAACACAAATAATTTACAATAAGAAAGTAAAGTAAGAAAGAAATAAATAAGAATGTACACTAAACTTCGAGAAGAAATCAAAAATGTATGGAAAATGAATAAAATAATAATAGTTCCCATAGTTATACAACAGGTAAAATGAAATAAAAAAAAACTTATGGCCTCAAGAAACAAGATACTCTGATAATAAAAAGAAATAAACTAAAATTATGCAAAAGGGGGTAGCTCAGCTTTAAAATAACGGTCGAGGCTATTATATATGGTCCCTCCTGTTGCAGGTCACTAGACTGTGTACCACCTAGAATCTAGGTCCTAGAGTAATCCCAAAGGTATTCTCGCACGTTGATGGGGTTTACTTTATGTTTATTTTGATGTATTGCTTTGTACTGCTAGTAGACAAAAAAAAATCTAAAATGTACAATTCATTATTTTTACAGATTGTCAGAGAGAAAATTCCCTTGGACTGAGAATACACAGAAGATATAAT
This sequence comes from Megathymus violae, assembly GCA_003671415.1. Taxonomy (NCBI): domain Eukaryota; kingdom Metazoa; phylum Arthropoda; class Insecta; order Lepidoptera; family Hesperiidae; genus Megathymus; species Megathymus violae. The sequence goes on along the minus strand of PDGT01000005.1, from coordinate 2,436,913 downwards.
GAGAATTATCAACAACTGATAAAACGTATCGTAATAACGGTCTAAGTTAACTTTGCAAATTATAAACTTAATCATGAAACATCTATGATCTGTTCTGCAATTTACCATTTTTAAGGTTGTAGAAAAGTTAAGTGACTTACCTATATTAAAAGTAGCATTTGTGTATTCATATGTTAATATATAAATAAAATGTTTTATTTTGTTTAACATTATATAAAATAAATATTCAGTTTGATTGTAATTTTATATTCGAATAAACCTAACTACTAAGATCACCTTCTAGCGAAATTCTCATTCATATGCCTTTGGTCTCTTTGAATATAGTGTCTGTTAGAGTGAATGCGGCTTTCAAGAGAGTCTGGTAACTGGTGTACTACATTGCGAGAACGAGAATGAGTATTAGGTCGATCTTCTGTCTCCTTCTCAGCTAATTGGTGGGCAACGCGGCGTTCGCGTTGCTTCTCACGCTCGGCGCCAGCAGCTATCATCTCGGCCAATTTACTAGCTTTTTCTGCTTCACTAAGCCTACTACCTTTGACAGGGGTACCTTTGGTATTTCGCCAACCCTTATCAAATTCTAATGCATTCGATCCAATTCGGTCTTTTTCCTTTTTATTCTCATTGTTATCTTGTAAATCGTTCCTTTCTGTATAAAAACCATCAGCTCTTTGTCGACCTTCTCGATCATATTTATATCTATTGTCTCCTGAATGCTTTTCTTTTTTTGACTGTCTATCACTTCGTGCATGCTTATTGTCTGTTCGCTGATGCACGGTCGAATATTGTTTATAATTCCAGTAACGTTTCTCTTTAGCATGATTTTTATATGACTTATTTAATTCATCATCTGTGCTCTGTTGGTCATTTGATTGATGATCTTCAGTAGAATTTCCGCGGTGTTTTTTCACATTTACTTTCGTCAAATCCTTCTCAGATGAATGGTGTCTTTTCTTTCTTTTACTTTCAACAATATCACATTTAATGGTGGTCCATTTTGATTGATCTAAATTATTATATGTTTTTGATTCATTTTTGGAAATATATTTCAAATTACTATTTAGTTTTCCTGAGCTATTATCATCACTTGACCTATTATCTGCACTTGAATATCTGCGATGTCTTCGATTATATGATTTAGCAGATTCATTCTCTATAAATCGGCGTCTTTCCTTTCTTTTAGCGTGTTCACTGTCATTTTCAATGGAATCCTTTTTTTGCTTATTAACTCTTTTGGATTTATGTTTTTTTACGTTATTATTACCTGATACAACATTTTTAGTTTTAGATTTTTTCTTCTTTTTCTTCTTTTTGGATTGTTCATCAGAGGATTCTGAACTAGAATCATCCGAAGCAAGTAATGATGCCAAATCAATACCCTTTTTACCACTCAAAGCTTGTAATTTTTCAGCTAAAATGTTATCTAAGTCCTTACTTTTCTTTTTTTTCTTTATTGATTTATTTTCATTTTTATTTATCTGCAAAGAAAATTGACACCTATAATTAGCATATACCTTATAAATAATACTCGAACAAATTACAAAACTTGAATCGTAATTACTTACGAATCCTAATCAGATAATAGAAACTAACAATACAGGGTTAATAAACTATAAACCACAGACTTAATCATTCCAATATGTAGATTCTGTAAGAAGCCAATGGAACCATCCATCCATATCCACTAATATACTAGATGGGAACCTAATTTTGAACTTACATGTTAAAGAACTGGCATAAAGAAATTCGAAACTTATAATTCATCAAGATAGATCTTGGGGACCAAGTTGTTTAATGTAAACGTTGTAAGTTTAATTACAATAGACCAAGTGTTACTATAGACCCTAACGCACCATACAATTAGTTGCCGGATATCCGGCCGAACATAAAACATTTGATTTATCACATATTCATTGAAAGCATGATTAGAAAGCCGATTCAAGTCCTTAAATCAAGACTCCAACTACTTGATTGCAACTTTTCTAGACCCAAGATTCAAACAAATTACTTCGGGGTTGTTGAAGAGGAGAGAACCAACCAGAAGATTCTTTTGGAATCCATAAAAATGTCTTACGAAGAGTCCTCCAGCAGCAGTTCATGTTCATCACCGGTCAAAAAAAGTTGAACAGAAGATTCAGAGTCTGTTATTGTTGTTGATGACACATTCTGGGATTGCTTTTATGAGGTAGCGAATTAAAACAACACCAGTCAGTCTCACAATCTTGAAAAATACGCTATTACAAAGGAGCTTTATTTTTATCTGCAGTCAGTGCGCATTGGTTGCGATCATGATCTTTATATTTGGTGGTCAGCAAATGCTGTATAATATCAAGACTTTGCAAAGTTTGCTAGAATATATCTTTCAGCGCCCTGCAGTAGCGTATACAGCGAGCCTTTTTTCGAAAGCTGGCCTTGTATACGAAGAAAAGCCAAACCATTTGTGGCCTCTTAATGCAGAGAAATTTGTATTCATTCATCACAATTTTCCTTTGGTGCAATAGGAGTATTGATTTTCTTTATGTAGTAAAATATTATGACGTACAAAGGTTACATTTTTTTTAATCCGATATCCGGCCAGACATTAAATTTAAGCCGGTTAGGCCAGATACCGGATATTTATCGGATATCCGTTTAACCTCTAATAATAATCTCTTTATAATTACTGACAACTTACGTGGAGTATCTTTAGTTTAGAGATAAACGTTCATGCATTGCTCATATAAAAAAATATATTACAAAGGGGAAAGCTAGAATACACAGCCTATCTGACTGTAAGTGGTCATTGTTAGCTATGGACAAGTGCAATACCTGGGGAACTGTTACTGACTTAACAATTTTGAACATACTTTTTAAAGAACCCCATATAACAGCATGGAGGAAAAACCTCAGAAGAAAGCCCAATCTCCAGTTAGCAAATCAGTGGCAAGGAACGCGAAAAGCTGACGATTAACAATTGTCACCATGTGATTATGTATTAACACTAAACCTACCGACATATTATATATACCTATTTCTACCGATGGCGGTCAAATGACCGCTTTTGAAATAAACATTATAGTCTTTTCCAGTTGATTGTGATTAATACAGAAAATAGCATAAACAATAAACACAAAATAATTATCATATAATAATTAAATAACATTTATTTTATAAAGTCTCAAAAGCGGTCATTTGACCGCTCTAGTAGGTTTAGTGTTAAAAGTGTCATAAAGTTCAAAGCAAACTTACAATAAATTAAAAGCAATATTTGTTCAAAGGCACATCAGTCCTTTGTGAGAATCTGACGTCTGGACATGGGTAAGCTGTAGGACAGATCCCCAGGCCTTTATCCCAGAAGTATTGAAGCTGATAGAAGGATAAGGATATAATTAACTGAAGGCAGTTGAAACTATGAGTCATACATTATATGTATATACATGTATGTATATTACATATATATATATATATATATATATATATATATGCCTACAGCACATTCTCACCAACACAAGGGTTAACTGGTAGAGAATGACTCCAAGGCATTAAATCCATCCACTGTACCCCCTTTACTAAAGTTGTTGCAATAAAGAGTAAATAAATGAATAAATAATGACAAAGGAGGATTAACAATTGTCATAGTAGTATACAGGTAAGTAAATGTGTGCTAGGATACCATTCATACACAGATTAGACAGTAGAGACAGATAGCACTGCACCTTTTGGAATGCCAGCACTAATGTATTGCACATCCAAATAGAACCCATACATAGAGAATAATGGCACTTTCATTTAAAACATTAACTATCCAATTGTACAGCTATTTAACTGGTGTTCCTAAAGGTATTGAAATAGATGGTTGTTCATAACCAGCATTACGTTTGTTACCTAATATGCCAAAATATGTAATTGATACAATTATGTAGTAAAATAAGTAGAATACCTGTTCTTTCCGTAACAATTCTGCAAGTTTCGCTCTCTGCACTGGATTGTTCAGTAATGCAGCACGTGCAGCTCGTTCCCTTTCTTTTACAAGTAAAAGTGGGTCTTCTCGCATTTTCCTAACCAAATCCACTTGAGTATCTCCAGCAACTGTCAACATACTCGATCCAATGACTCTGCGTGATATTGCTGGTATGTCATCTGCTGCTGACTTTCCTGCTTGCTCATGATTCTTGTCAATGGCTTTCCCAAGCAAATATTCCTCTTGTTGAACTTTCTTGTCTGGTTTCTGAAATGGTGTCATGATGACATGAGCTTGCTTGACAAAATAAAATTATATAAAATTAATCTCATATGAAACACAATATCTCAGACACTACCAAGTACTACCAAGTAATTTTAACAATCAATTCAGTAATTTTAAATCAACAAAGATCATAGAACAAAGAATAGTTCTCACAAATATCAATAATAAGAGCTAATAACTACACTGTACACAATAAACGTAATGACTCCAAGAAATTCAATACAGCAGTTCTAACAAGAAACTAAATAGGTTCTTATGTTCAAATGTAGGAAAAGAAACAATATAAATATATACTAGCAAATGCCCTTGCTTCGCTTCGTAAAAACTATTTCGCTTAAAAATAGCATCTGCATGGTTCTCAGTTTTGTGTGAATTAGAAATACTTATATTAATTCATAACTATTTTATTTATGGATGGATTGCGATGAAACAAACTTTAAGTATTAAGTGATGCTTACTGCAATATATTAGTGAAAACCAGAACAAAATCGATTAAGTTGTTTCTGAGATTAGCACGAACAAATGCACACACAAACTGACAAAAATTCTAACAACTGTTGTTTTGGGTTCTATTGCGTTAATAAAGGCCCCTAATAATATTTTTCCTCATATAGCGTTCATGTACAGAAAGCAATCAGTTAGAATTTCATTATATGTATAGATATGCATATTTATAGATGTCCTAAATGTTTCGACTTTAATAGACTCCGACACTATTTATCATGACATTTCATGCATGTATTGTTCCATGGAAAATTTTAAAGTATTTTGTCGTAAGCCACCAACTGAGAGCACTGCAGTTTGTCAATTCACATTCAGTTAATTTCTCAGGGACATTCTGTTAAGGCTATTAAATAAAACTTTAAATGCTTAGCTGAAGCTATTGTAATAAGTGAACCCATTTTCAAATCATAGAACTGGAAATACTAATCTCTAAAACAATATGTGTGCCTTTTGTAAACATAAGGCTTAGGTTTTCTAGCAATAAGATTGAATAATAAGAACCTATCAATCAATAGATTATAGATATGTAAAGGCTAGTAACATATCAAAGTTTTAATCTATAATCAGGAAAATTGTGTGTAGACAAATTATTGAATATTGCTATTTATCAACTAAATACTTGAATGTATGAAATAATATTCATTTGACACAATTACTTAAATTAATAATGATTCTAAATGACACATTCAGTAATTAGCTTGAGTGGTGAATTATTATAGAATATATCCCAGAAAATAAAATTAAATCAAATTAATTATTAAGTTTGGTATTTCAACACACCATTTACATGCAAAGCTTTGAATATTTATCTGTGACACTTTAATAAAATTGAATAAATATCTTGTATCAAAGGATATTTGTTAAAATACTTATATATAATATGATCACAAATATACATTGATACAGAGAGATACTGAGCAATCACTCAGTAGATATTACACAAAGCACAACTGTAGGTATGTAAAAGACATTAGTCTACCTGAACACGAAAGAAAAAGAAGCGAATGAATGTTTCCAATTTATCTTCCCAACTGTTGCTGTAACTTGGTTACGTAAAAAACAGTGCTAGCAAGGCTTTGCTTCAATACATTACTGAGCATATCAAACAGTTTCATTAGAATTTTACCTCATACATCCAATGTAGACGGTCATCGCCGCTCAATCCCGAATGTGTCAAGTTGCTCTTGGCCAACTTATTCAGTTCTGAACGCTCTCTTTCAAGATGCCTCTCCCGCTCAAGCTCAGCTATGCGCTTTTTTTCTTCTGCCGCTGCTTGTTCGGCTTTCCAAACTCGTTCTTGGTTCTTCAGAGTGTTCGGATGCCATGCCTTCTTAGCGTTCTGTAATAAAAAATCTCCACTTAAAAACAATTCAAGTCACAACAAATAAAATAATTATATAATTGTACTCTTAAACGTACCAAATCACCACCACCCATAATCGTATTTATTTATAAAAATGTTTTTTAATTTATTTAGTATTTAGTTAAAAACTAATAAATATTTGTCAGCCAAGTCTGAAAATAAAAATAAAAATAAATGATAGACTTTACTACTTTATCATCATCATCATTACTACTTTAGAAACTGTTAAAAATCTGATAAATACCAAATTTTATACGATTTTGTTCAATTCATAAACAAATTAAAGTCACAGACTACTATGATGCTTACAGGTTCCCACCATAGACTATACACTGTTCTCACATTCTTAGCAAAAAACCATAAACATACAAAACGTAATAGACGAACAATCCTCTCGTCAACGATACTAGTTAAGTGACTGAGCTAATGTACTCTGTGGTGACTGAGCGATCTCAAATTCACATCCATATATTGTAGACATGAATGTCAATTATTCCATCACAGGTTTTTTGCTATATTTAATTCGTTCTCTTAATTAATTATTACATGTTAAATTAAATAATACCATGCTATTTCTAGTAACTTGTCTCTACATCGCTCCGTCTAAACTTAACCGACGGGATCCTTTATATTAATACATCTTTTTTATTTTTAACTGATAGAAATAAAACAAAACGTGATTAAAAGGTACTAAAGAAAACAACAATATTAAAACTTCTTGGTTTTAATTAATTCTTTGATGTAAATTGATATAAATAATTGCCCTCGGAAATGAACTAACCAACAAATTCTGTAGATATGGATCCTTCATTAACAAGATGTCGGTGATTCTGTAGAATGAAATAATTGCCTTTAAAATGTCTACTGCACACTTTTTGAGGAACCCAACCTATCTGGTTTAACATTAGAATCCATTTTTCTTTCTGAAACCTTGAAGTAGTAAAATTAGTCAATAAATGATATCACATTCGCCGGACATTGACATATCATAATAATAACAGATATAAAATTCGCCAAAGATGTACTTTTATAACAGTCTAATCTATTTTCTGTCAAATGTGTTTACAAGCTCTAACGGAAACAGAGAGTCAAAATATAAACAAATGTAGCTAACCGTAAATGTTTATTTATACCTATTTAAAATTTATCCACTTATCGATAGATTTTGTGCAAGTCGTACGGTATCATTTTCACGCACACAGTGTCTCTTTATCTTACACATGATTATGAAAAATAACTTATTATTTATAAAATGGTATATTTAGTGCATGTTATTAATCTGAATGTATATAATTTTAATATGAACTATGAAATAAGCATAGCGTGCATCGTTATTAAACTATCGGTAGTTACCTGTATATTGTCTCTTTCTTTGGGTTATTGTTATAAGTAACTATGCAGTGTAACAGAGAAAACGACATCATGGTGTTTCCTGTTTTTTGCCCGATAAAATACAGCAATGGCCCTCTTCCCCAAGAGGGGTCGTATCTGATGAAGTCTTAGAGGCCGCAGGGCCAAAGCCAACCTTTTTTTTTACATAAAATAAGTTAATGCTTGACAACAATCCCACCTGATGGTAAGTGGTGACGAAGTCAAAAATGTTGAACACACTAATTTATAAAAGTCTATTCAATCTCCTCTTGAAGACTCCTCTATATCATAAGCGGAAACACCGAAGCGCGCAAACTATTCCAGTCCTATGCATCGTGCATAACGAATGAATTTATAAGTTCAATTATTTAATTTGGTGTTCATCATATATCATCATATATTCATATATATATATATATATATATTAAATAGGCACAAGCAGAAAAGTGTAACACAATGGTGAAACAAGTAATAGGTATAGTTTGGTTAAGTCTTCAAATCGACTTCCAAAGATTCAGCGTTTTTTTATAGAGCTCGGTCGAAAATTACAAAATTTACCTTTTTTAACTATTAAGTGATATTTTAAAGCACAGCTTGTAGGTGAAAAATATCATGACATTTATGAATATATTAATGAAAAGGATACCTGAATATAACAGTGCCGATTCCGCGCAGGTTAAAACGTACTTTACAATCGTCGTATGTCAATATAAAAAATATGCTGAGGATTTGCTTTCGCCTTTTCTTCTCCTTAATGTTAAGAACCTTTTCGAAACGGTAGTAGAATCAAATCAATTAGGTACCTGCATAAGTGTATTCCCAAAATACATACATGATATTTTTTTACACAAAATAAAAATGATTAAATGAATTTGAATTTGAAAAACTCATTAAAATTCGACAAGTGTAGCCCGCGTGGCGATAACACTAGGCTATCAATTTATTTTCGTTGTGTAGTCGAACCGCAGGTATCAAGTTTGTATGTGTTTAGAATTTGATGTAGCAAGTATTTTAAGAATTACATTGATAGCTCTTTATTGCATACTAACTAAAAACATTGGTATGATATAAAACATTGGCATCGGCATAATATTATTGCACCATAAAGTATCAATCAATCATTTGTCCCATCTGCGAGTTTTATTTTTCATAACCTATAAAAATTATGACGACGAGTTTCGTACTTGCGCCAATTCTTTGCTTAATTTATTTATAAAAATGACTCGCGTTCATAAATGTAGCATCTTGGTTTGTTATAGATTTTCTTCTAGGATTGAAAAATATTTTTTTCAGGCTTTTGTCCTAAAACATTTACACCAGGGACTGAAGTTATGGGTCATTGACCCAAACTCGTGGCGCACAAATTCTTTTCAAGCTGCTGATAAAGTGTTATTTAGTTAGGTACAAGTAGTCTTAAATAGGGATGCAATTTTAAAAAGTAATACATAAATCGGCTTGACATATAAACTCTATTCTGTTCTGTCGGCTTGTGTTAAATTTGTTTGATAAAATCTAATAACGTGAACATCATTATCATGTTATTTCTTGATGCCGTAATGCACGTATAGAGAATATTTTTTTTAATTAAATAATGTGTATCATTTGAATGGAATATCATTTTTGGTAAGTTATACAAATGACTATTACGTTACAAGACAATGAGGTACCTATATTATCACGAAATTTACCTGAATTGAATTTAAAATGAAAGCATGCAAACAAACAGGAAAAAACATTTCACAGTGTGAAGCTGCAAAGGGCTTATTGTTGGACAGATTTAGTATACGTTTACCTATTACATTTTTAATTTTTGTTAAAAAATAATTTATTTATAAACCTTGCACAGCAGTCACGAGGTCGGTCGTTCACGTTATTTAGGTACACACTTATGTCTTTCTAACCTTATCACACAAGTGTGTCGACTCCAGGTCAACGACTCGTCTGAAACTACTTACAGAATTGCTATTCAACTTATGAATTTAAATTTACCAAAAAATGGACAATGAAGAACAATTTAAACAAACCCGCGGAGTTTCAGGATCAGCCAGATAGCAAAAAAGAAATGTCCTTTTTTAAAAAGTAAATCTTTACGAGTTTTAGGAAGTGTAAGACTTTTATGACAGTACAGACAAATTCTTTAAATGAAGGTTGGCATAACTTACGCGCAACATGAATTATGTTCTGTAAAATAAGTTTGGCATTATAATACACAACACAAGACTAGCTCGTTAAGATAAAAGTAAAACAAAAAGATGTACTATTTTTAACTCAAAACATAAAGTAGTAACATGTAATATTTCGAGTGGCCCCGACTGTCTGGAGTTAAGACACGTCCGATGAAAAGATACACTGGAACGAAAAGAAGGAAGCTGGGATGACAATGGTGATAATGATGACGAGAGAGAGATGAGACACAGGAACAAGGTAAGAAAAACATACGGCGGTTTAAGATTTATGAAAAACAATGTCGAGTTTTTTGACTCCAATAATTAATGGGTTTTGATTAATGGAAATACCCGTCAGTGTAAGTCCCGTTCAAGTTATTTACTTACATATTCAAACTATCTAGTCTTATTGTCATCTTTGAGTTCATACAGTTTTACTCCCGCGGAACAAGTAGATATATGTTACGTTCAATTAATGTATCAAATTCGATTCTATGGGTTGTAAGACTGGTTGTTTAGTCTCGACACTTATAAATTCAACCGAAATCGGGAAAGACTTTTAACCTTCCCAATGACTGTCTAAAGGGAGAACAATATTGTATGTAATATATCAACTATAAGTGTCTAACATCGACAAAAGGCGGTGTAGGTATTCAAGTAGCGGATGAGTAGATTTTCATACGTATGTATAATTAAATAATGAAATAATCACAGAAATATAACAATATAATATTTAATTTCAGTACTTGTTAAGATTAGTAGGTAAACAATAGATAACAATGATGCTATTTTTAAACAAATTGATTAGAGATTTAGTATATTTATTATAATAGGTTCTAAGAATTAGAAGTTAGGAGATAACGCGCGCAAGTAGGTACAGCGAGCGCAGCGCTTGACCGCGCCATGTTGCGGGTCAGTTGCGGTCGCGTTGAGGAAGGTTGAATCGAGCGCACGCGCCGGCTGGCCTCACACCACGGTTTCGAACGTTCAACGACCGTGCCGCGCGTGTCGACTCTTCGCCCCGCTCGCCGCGCTCTGCACCCTCGCCTCGCCTCCTGCACCCTCGTACCTAACCAACTTTGTATGATTCTTTACTCGCTTTGGGCATTTTATGACTGCATTCTTATGTTGTAGTGGATGAGGTTCGATCAACATCTAGAATTTGGTACAGGATGGGGGTCTTTCCTAACCTGCCTCAATTAGAAATCTATGCCTACCACAATTATATTTTCATGTCGTTGCGTTAACACATAAAAATTTGAATTTCACTATATCGTACTTACCAAAATATAATGATGATTTAGATTTTAACATCCAATTTCAAAATATAGTTATTTTTATTAGATTTAATAGATACTATGATATTCAGGTATTTTTTTAGTGTAATGTTTGGATTGGAACGTTATTCAGCATACATGTAATACGATTCATTTTAAATGTTATTGCGCTCTAGCATAATAATGTGATTTATTATTCTTTTGACCATTTCATCTCCTATACACTTCAACATTTTGTTATTAATACCTTTTTATGAACTCGTTATCTTGTATGGCGATTCGGTTGAAACATCGTAATTGATATTTAGCTAATTTACCGATGAGCAAGAATAATTTTAATTTCAATAACGCAACAGAATGGAAGTAAAGAAATTAATACATCAAGGTTTTTTAGCTATATCAAAAATATTTCAACATTATTAAAATCAAGGACACATTATTAAATCAAAACTTTTAACATACCACGTCTTTACAGGAACTACATGGTTTAAATAAATTTTTCTTAGCCTTGTAAATTTTTTTATGCTTTACAAATCACCTTGAATGTACCTGGGACATAATGTTTTGGTTAAGGAGATCAAGGTGCCCGCAATTTAGAACATTCATATCTTGAGTCATCTGAAAAAGAAATTGAAGACACTATCATTTAAGTAATTATGTATATTACCCATATATGACTCATAACATTATATACTATGAATAAACACATAATTCTACTAGTAAGTTAAATCCACAGAGCCCCATTTTTACTACAGACTTCTCTGTAAAATATCGCTATACAAATACTTATTATAACTACAAACTCTGCGAAGGAATACTCCAGCGATGAGAATTGAGATAAGTGAAGTTTGACAGAAGGTTTAGCTTCGGCCAAGTTTATTCAAAAAAGTGCGACCAATAATAAGCGAAGATTTGGCTGCAGACAACTATTATAACCAGACGCCGAAAACAGTCGAACATGCACAAACGCGCACAAGAAGCGAAACGAGGGCTGTGGTAACAAATACGAGTAAGTTGTACAGTACAAAAATGAGTTACTACTCTAATAAGTTAATTGCAATTGTATAGCTTAAATAATAAAATCTGGTTATTGAGTTAGTTAGGTATTGTTATTTATTTATGGTCATATAAATAATACTATACTAATACTAGTAACCCACCCTCCTTTCATTTCAAAATACCTGGTGCTCACATATACTCGTAGCACCGACACTACAAACACTTATT
>PDGT01000005.1:2388888-2424650 GCA_003671415.1 Megathymus violae | reverse complement strand
GTTCAAAGAGACGTTGTCATGTAGAAATAGCACTAAGCAACGTTGCTTGTTCTCTTTGTCTGTTAAATTAACACTGTTCATGTTTTTTACCATCATGTTTATAAATTTTAATAAAATGAGTGTTTAAATAATAGAGAAAGCACTTCTACTTAAATAGTTCCCCAGCGATGAGTAGGTACATGTAGCTGTGAAGTACCTATATTAACAAATCGATAATTAATTTGTACATGTACTTACTGAATAAAATAATATCATGTAGAACAGATTATTTTTCTATACTCTTGTTTATTTTCACAAGAATTTATATTTAATATGTATATTTATTATTAATTTAAGATTAAATCATAAATATAATTAAGAGGAGCGTATTACAGAGAGTTTAGGTGATAGAGTTGTTCATAATGAATTCCTCATATGTCAGTTGGTAGTGCCCCTGCCTGCCGAGCGTGGGGTCCCGGGTTCGATTCCCGGCCAGGGCAGATATCTCGGGTCATGGGTGTTTGTGATGTTATAATTGTGTATGTACATGCCATCCGCAACACAGGGAATCCTAGTGCGGGGGTGTGAGTGTGTAAAAAAAAAACGTAAAAAGTGCAAGATCAAACCTCAAGGCACGTTCAAGCGAGTTCGTCAAATTTCTAACATGGTCAAATAAACTGTCATTGTATATTGTTTGGCTTAGTACATAATCAAACGAGGAATGAAGGAAATATTATGCCAACCGCATAATGCATAGACCTACGATTTGCGTATTTCAGCTTGCGTTTGAAGTCTATTACGATTTCATTATGTAACGTCAAATCGAGGAGCAGTGTGGCGGGTCAAGATCCGTCCTTAGCCCTTAAATGTCATAGACAACTCATGTTTACTTGTTATAATCATAGTTTATTCTTAAATTGTCGATCTCCATTACCAAAATTCGCTATACAACATTGCGATGGCGACATGTTACTTGTGCTTTATGTTTAATCAATAAATACAATTTAATTCTTTATTTATTTATTTTTATGCCATAAGCAATTTTAATTTCTACAGGATCTCACGACATAATTTAAATAGCTCTTTTGGAATATCAAAGATTTCTGCAGAATATAATATATTGTGCTGTGATTGCGAAGTGTGAACTCAACCATATAAAAAAGTACAAGTGATGATTATTTGTTGCTATTAGGATTAAACGTAACTATGGAACCGTATGTAATGTTATCATAAAAATAATTGGAGCTTTACTTAACATACAACGAAGTATATTCGTCTCTAGCACATTGTATTGTCCTAGACAGACAAAATAGAAACATCAGAGGAAGAGAGCGGGAGGAGGCAAGGTGACACACCACGCATGCGCAGTGTAGCAGAGAGTTCACACGCGCGTCGAAACCGCGGTGGGCCTCCACGTGTTCCCCTCTGCCCCCACTCTGCCGCGCGCGTTGTCCTCTACCCTCGCCAACCTTCAACAAAGCCGCGGACACGTCTACATACGTAGCTAAAATCATATACAATGAAATATATGTAGAGTTTTTATATAGTAACATTACTTTAGCGTAGTCAGAAACATCATTGTGGATTTTGTTAATTACTTATGTACTGACGCATTGAATGTAATTATTAGTCAATAACTATGTTTCCGGCTGTTTAAAATAACAATAAAAATAATAGAAATGTGTCGACCGGCCTAATTTATATAGGACACTGGATAATTACATAGTTATTTATAATTCTAGCTAAATAACACTTAATTCATAAATCTTTCTTACTTTCACGTACATAAATGTAAATTCTGATCATACTATTCAGTAGGTACATATATTAATCAGAAACTACTCACTAAAATAATTTTAATAATACACAAAAAATATTCAATAAATTTTACTATAGTATTATTCTTCATAAATGCTATTATCGTAGTGTGACACGATCGGCTCACTCACACAGAGCCCCGTCTTCTACATAAATACAAGCTCGTCTCGTAGCTGTAGCGATAAAATGGAATGGGTGTGTGCGTCAGAGGAGAGCGGAGGATACGAAACACGCGTTGGCTGGCTCGAGGCTCGCGAATTCCGCATTCGGCCGTGGACGGTCCGTGAAGCGCGCGCTTGTTAGTCCGTTCAAATTCTAGTACACAACCTACACCAACATTGACGCTATTGAACCACATTTAAAAAGCTTCGACGTCGTCAGTGAATATGATAGGTAAGAAATCTTTACTATTACCTTATGATCCAATTTAATTACATTTCATACAAACATATTTCAGTGATTTGTAATAAATATAACTATATATATTTGATTTATGAGTCCAGTCACTCGTGAATATAAAAGTTACAAGCTAGTGGTTCACTAATCATCGTACTTATAGTAGTATTATTTAATATAAGCCATTTGATTTTTGGCAAAATTCTTAATCAAGCATGATATTTAGTTATTCTTTATATTTTATTTTTTTGACCTATTCAACAAAATTTCGAGGTTCAGAAAGTGAAATATTCAGGAAAGCTTACCGCTTTAACGATATAACGAAAGTGGGGGGAGAATGTGCGGGTGGGTGCGGGGTACGACAGAGTGCGGTAAGGGGTCGGTGGCCCAAACACGTGGAGGCCCACCGCGGCATTATCTCGCCGAAACCGTGGTATAGGCCTCCACGTGCCGTCAGAGGACATTCACTTTGCCACGTTCAGCTTCCCGCTTTCAGCCCGCACCCCTTTATGGCCTTTATGTAGGTATACATCTTGATATTCCTAAACGGGCCGTGCACATTCTATCCACAACATACATTGTATTGTACTGCATTGTGACTGATTGTAGCGGAACTATATGTGCTCGTAATTAATACAAAGTATAGGGCCCGTTATATAGGTTAATAACATTATGTATAATCACTTATTATTCTAAACTTAAACTGCAAACCTCTGCAGGTGAGGAGGAACGAGTGCACCAGTGTGGGGAATGTGGATTAACGCTTTCTACACGCAGCGCTCTAACAGCTCACGCGCGGTCTCACCGCGTCGCTGCTGACGCCCATCGTTGCGATGTTTGTCATAAAACCTTCGCCGTGCCGGCGAGGCTCGTTCGCCATTATAGAACTCATACCGGCGAACGACCCTTCGAATGTGAATATTGTCACAAAATGTTCAGCGTGAAAGAAAATCTGCAAGTGCATCGACGTATACACACAAAGGAGCGACCGTATCGCTGTAGCGTATGCGGTGCCGCTTTCGAACACTCCGGGAAGCTTCACCGTCATGCACGGATACACACCGGGGAACGGCCTCACGCTTGTCCTCACTGCCACAAAACCTTTATCCAATCGGGGCAGCTCGTGATCCATTTACGAACACATACCGGAGAAAAACCATACCGTTGTCCGGCGCCAGGCTGCGGAAAAGGATTTACATGTTCCAAACAACTCAAGGTCCATTCTCGAACCCACACGGGAGAACGCCCTTATACTTGTGACATTTGCCTTCGGGACTTCGGCTACAATCACGTCTTAAAGTTGCACCGTTTTCAACATTATGGTGAACGTTGTTATCGTTGCACGGTATGTGATGGTACATTTAATACCAAGAAACAAATGGAAGCTCACATTTATAAGGAACATGGCGCCGAGGCTCCCCGTGCAGCACCCTCACAGTATACAGTGCCGGTGGTCGTGAACGGAGGCGTTACCTGTGACATGGTGGAAGCAGCCCTACAACAATTGCCGCCCACACCACCGAGTTCTCCCCCATCGCCACCTTGCCCCGCGACGACGTCAATGCCATCGCAACCTACTTCTATAGCGGCGCCTTCCCCTTCCCTTACCCCCGCTCCATCCCCACCTACGTCTAATTTACAATTTACACTTGCACCTTCTTCGCTTCCTCCTCGAAAGAGAAAGCTTATCCCCCAAATCGATTCCTTTGACGTGCCTATTGTACGTCACACTTCAGTGATACAATTCGCTCCGCCAGCAACTGAATCGTAGTAGCATACTACTTATAGTACTTCATTTTCAGCGGACTTAGTGTAAATGCACAATTTTCATGTATGTAAAAGCTTTGTTCTTATCTAATCGATAGCTAACTGAGAATTTTGCGAGATGTTTGTAGCTCTAGTGTAGAATGATAATTATGTTGTGTGTATGTTTATTGTATTTAGTCCAGTACAGTATCTGACGTTTCGAACTAAAGCTATTTTAATTATTGTATTGTATCTTGAAAAGACTAATTAGCTGTTTACGCATTGCATTATACGGTCAATATCTGTAGAATAAGTTTTATATTTAACTTTACGTGTTACTAGGATAAGGATTATTTTAAGTAAAACGGTATAATGCACAATGTTTTTAATTTTTTACTTCCATCTATTAGTAAACTCCTAATAGTAGAAATAAATATATTTTGTATTGAAAAAAAAAACAGTATTAAACAATAATTTTTACTTAATTAACAGAAATGCGTAGCCTTATTTAGATTATATCAGTAATAAATTATAACATATATAACATTAATTTACTGTTAAAAGTAAACTGGTAAATAAAATACTTACACTTTGATATAAAATAACGCAGTCGGTTCGTATGACTGCGTATATACATTTATGTAGTTACATATTATACGAAATATGTATTCGTTTACTATAAATAAGTTAATTATTATGAATACAATACGGGAATAAAATAAAAGTTTTCAATTTTGTTTTAATATGTACAATCAGTAAAATACATGGTGAAATATCTACACATCTGTGATATTTAACGTTCATTTCCTATGTGATAAAAAAAATTGAAAAACAGTTAACTTTATCAAAATAAGCGAAATCAGAATATTTATGATTTACATCCCAATAATTATTGTTAAATAATAACACTACATTGTTACTTATCTTTACTAATAGATTTATCCCATTTGAAGTCAATAATTCCCTAAAATCTTATCTGTACTGAGGAGGAGTAGGAGTGTACTGTAGGAGTATGTCATCATAAAACAAAAACAACTTAGTTTAAAGTTAAGACCGATCTAAAAATTAACGGAACGATCGTCTGATTGTACTTTTTGTTCAATCAGAACCAACCTAGGTTAACGAAACTAAAAATGTCCGACTTCCAACAATCTGACTATTCGAATGACCTTAAATTTTGTAACGGCTAATATAGACCTTCGAATTACATATCAAAAATGTATTAAACTAGCTTTGCCCGCGACTTCGTCCGCGTGGAATTTAACAAAAAAGTTATTTACTAGAAACAAAAGTAGCCTAAGTTACTCCTTATTACATCAGTTACCTGCCAGTAAAAGTCCTTTTATAATCGGTCCAGCCGTTTCAGAGATTAGCCGCAACAAACAGACAGACAGACAAACAAAAATTGTAAAAAATGACATTTTGGTATATATATCGTATATACATTTATATGCATGTAGTAAAAAGCGGTTATTTTTGTATTAAAAACAGACACTCAAATTTTATTTATTATGAAACGAAATATAAAAGTAGCATAACTTATTATATGAATAACACGATAGATGACGCAGGTAATAATGATAATAGTGTACGCGATATTCGTCTTTTATTACAGGACATAAGTACGAGAGTCGCTTATTGTCTTCGAGGTAGTACTTGTTTTTAACGGCCGCGATTGTATTGTGCCGAACCGTTGTGAATTGTCATTACAATATTAAAAATTAAATATCGAGAATGTTTTAGAATCTCTTACAGTAGAAAGTAGTAAATTTCACAACTTAACCATCTGAACTGAAATAAATGGGAATAAAAGATGGACTTATGTGAAGGACAGTTTTCAAGTGTGACCTACATGACACATACACCTAGAAGATAAGTAAAAATAAATCGATTGCAAAGGAAAATGGCAGAAGAGGAGCTATGCATAATCTTATAGAGTTGACATAGTCTAGTGTTCCTGCTAAGTCGAATTGGGTGCCACTTGACATCTTTGCAAAATTGAGACATTCCATCGAACTTTTTTAAGAGTTAAGGTTAAGAGATTAGGAAAGATTTACAAACACTCAAATTCGTTAAGAAGTTTCTCATTGATATCCAAAATACAAGAATCATCATAACCAATTATATATTGGATTAAAGTGTGGGCTCATGAGATTTTAGTTTCAAGTAATGAAGTGATTGTACCGTAGCCTGAATAAAACTCTGACCCATGAGAAGACAGTAGTGATAAGGAGAAAAAGAATCTGAACGTCTGTCGATGGATGATATGTTCTAGAACTTTAACGAGGAAAGGTAGAATATGTATCGGGCGGAAGTAAAACACAGATAGGCAGAAATAAAGATAGAACTGAAGTAATTATTTTTAAACATAAGCTAACATTGCCAATGACGGTTGAGGAGATATTTAATATGGACTTTTTAACATCTTCCGCGGTCATCATAGAAAATAAAAAAGGAGTCATAACTTTTCCAGCCGATAAAATTGACAATTCTTCTAGCGTGTTTGATTTGACATCAGGATATGTCAAATAAAATTAAGGTCCGGTAAAATATTAATTGAAGTCATTAATCCTGATATTAATACAGATTATTACTGTGAACCTTCGAATTTCCTACAGATCTATGGAATTTTTAGGCCTCAGAAGAATATATATAAAATACCCTTTTAACATTTCGAAACAGGCGACAACAAAGTTTTGATAAAATTTAGAAACGAGTGTGATTCGATTCACAACGACACAGCATATCTATGGTTTGCTATGTCTATGCGAGCCATCAATTCTATAATATCAGAAGAAAACCATATTGCGGGGTTGTTTTAATTTAACCCTTTTCATGGGAATATACTACATAAATAAAATTGATTTAAATTAAATAAAACAATAATCAAAATTAAGAAAGAATGTAAGAAAAAAATGCTAAATGCTAAAATAAATACTAAATTCTGCCAAATTTACTCCCTAGTATAATGAGAGTACTTTTAATATTAACACTCATTAACTAGAAAAGGTTAAATGTATTTACATTCCATTGATCTATTACACTAAAAGAACAAAATTTATTTTCGTAATTGCTGAAAAGTTGTTGATCCGTGTTTAGAAGTAGTGTAGCATAGTGTAGTGGATGAAATTATAAAATATGTATTACAAGTGTGAAAAAGGCTTTAGGAAACATTTAAGCCATTACATTATATGCGAAATGTTAGTAAAATAAAAATAAAAACCTTAAACATACTAAGTTCGCGTGCCTACATTACGCGTACCCGCGCATCACGTTAGGTAGGTAGGTGGATATATATTACCTACTGCATAATCGAACGAATATTCGGAATAAATTCGATAAAGTATCTGTATGTTAGGCACCGAAACATTTTATAAAGAAGAAAACAATATATTTGGGATTACGTTTAGCTTAAATTTATCAGATTCTGATGTCAGATGGGCGCTGCTTTATTTTGGGGTTTCAATTAAAATGTTCTTCAATGTTGTAGTACTTTATGGCTAAATTACACAAATATATTATCTGTTTTGTAAACGATTAAAAGCATAGAGTTAATATAATAGTAATAGAAGAACACAGTGTGCGAGTGAGATTTCGAGCTTTACGGAAAATCCTACTTGCGAGAAAGAGATACAAGAAATTTTACCGTAGGACTGTTTTCAAACTATTCACTCTCCATTACTCTCCTGTCAAAAAAATTGCTATTTGTTATTTTATTAGTTTCACTTCAATCTTTCTATATTTTATCAGACTAAAAATAGTAAACATAATGGTGTCGTGTTCAGTATTAAATTGTAGGGTTACTTTAAACAATAACCCAAACAAAGAGACAATACACAGGTAAGTACTGATAGAGCAATACTACACTCACGATGCTTATTTCCATAAAAGTTGATCTTAAAATTATATAAATTAAGATTAATAATATGCAGTAAATACTCCATTTTATGAATAATAACTTATTTTTCATAATTATATGTAAGATAAAAAGATATTGTGTACGTGAAAATGATACCGTTTCGTGTAGGACTTACACAAAATCTATCGATAAGTAGATAATTTTTAAATAGTTATAAATAAATATTTTTTGTTTTACCTAGATTTGTTCCTATTTTACCTTTTTAGTTTCGGTTACAGCTTGTAAACACATTGGACAGAAAGTAGATAGACTGATATAGAGGTGTATCTTTGGCTTTAGAATAGTATTAGCTTTTTAAATTGATAAAATTTGGCGAATTTTATATTTGTTATTATTATAATATGACAATAAACGACGAAAGTGATTTCATATTTATTGACAAATTTTTCTTCTTCAAGGTTTCCTGTAAATGCAGTTCAAAAAGAAAATGGATCCGAATGTTAAAACAGTTAGGTAGTCACAAAGTTTACAGTAGACATTTTAAGGGCAACTATTTTGTTTTACAAAATCACTGACATGTTAATGAAGAACCTATACCTCCAAAATTTGTTGGTCATTTCCTTTCTGAGGACAATAAGTTATATCGATTTACATCAAAGAATTAATTAAAACCAATAAGCATTATTATTATTGTTTTCTTTAGTACCGTTTTGTTTTATCCTCTGAAATAAGGTTAAGCTTAGAAAAAGCGAAGTAAAGAGAAGTTACTAGGATTAGCATGGTGTTATTAATTTAACATGTAATAATTAATTAAGAGAACGAATTGAATATAGCAAAGAAACCTGTGATGGAATAGTCGATAATACATGGACGTGAATTTAACATCACTAGTCACGCAATCAGTGTACTTTTTACAACATGCACATTTATGTTTTAGTGACAGTTACAGTTATTTTGAGATGAGTGTTCCTCTATTACGTAACTCTATGGTTTTAGTGACGCGATGACGAGTGTTCGGTTATAGTTTATTATGTTTATGGTCGAATCATGATTTTTTAGCGCTTTATACACGAAATTCTAAAATGGTAACTCTTACGTGCCCTCGACTTTGTTTAGTGTAAACTAAACATACTCTTAGGTGTAAAAATTTGACCGCACGTGAGTCCGTGATTCACTTTCCTCCAACACGAAAACATATTTTTAACCTTAAAGACAAGTAAGGTTAATTATTATCAAAAGAGAAATTGCTCATACTACTTTGTACGTAGTATCTCTGAATATCTCGTTACTACCATCTGTGGAATATCTGTACGCTACATTATATGACAGTGACATATGAGAGACAGATGTCAAGTCTGTAGTCTGTGGATATTTACGACGCGAAGTGTAATTGCAAAACTAACCGAAGCCGGCTAGCCATTTTATATTACCGCCTTCTGATTTTTCAAAGATTTGTCCTTCTATCTAAATATTGTGTGATAATCCGACATTCAAAATGGTAAGAATTCCATATTTCTATTGAAAAAAATCAGATTCTTGCTAGTTCTCAATTTATTTATTTAGATATTATATTTGGATTCTTAATTTATTTCTTAAAGATATATATTATTTGTTACAGACTATCGGAAAAAATAATAAAATGCAACAGCACATTAATTATCGTGTGCGAGTTATATTACAAGATTCACGTACGTTTATCGGTACCTTCAAGGCGTTTGATAAACATATGAACTTGATTTTAGGAGACTGCGAAGAATTCCGAAAAATTAAGTCTAAGAATGCTAAGACTGCTGACAGGGAAGAAAAGAGAACATTAGGTTTTGTACTAGTACGAGGTGAAAATATTGTGTCACTGACTATTGAAGGGCCACCGCCTCCCGAGGAAGGATTGCCTCGCGTGCCCCTACCGGGTGCTATAGGCGGGCCTGGTGCCGGACGGGCGGCTGGTCGAGGCGCAGGACCTGCTGGTGCACCTCCAGGACTACAAGGGCCTGCTAGAGGTGTAGGTGGTCCTTCTCAGCAACATATGGCGCCAGGTTCCCGGGGACAGCTTTCGGCACCTCCTCAGATGCGTGGTGGTCCAATGATGGGAGGTCCACCACCGGGAATGATGGGTGCTCCACCAGGCATGGGCCGAGGGGGCCCAGGCGGTAGAGGTCCTCCTGGCATGCGTCGTTATTAGTGTTTACATAGAGTTAAGGTTTATTTTAAGTGAGGTGTTTCCCATTTTGGTTAATAAAAAGTGGTCATCATATACTTTTCGTTTATGCTATGCCCTGTATTTGTTAGTATCTAGTGGATTTTAAGTGAACATAAGGTCTATAACAACTGGTGATATGATACTTAAATGATTGTATTTCATAGCTCTGCTTTTTTAATTGCTAATGAAACTTACGTAAATTATATTATACAAGAGGATAACAATGTTTTAAAATTAATAAACCATGCTTCATAAGATAAATCTGATAGCATGATGAAATGTAGATATATCATTGTATACAGATCCCTTAGAATATTAGTGATCGCCAGTATTTTACTACCAGTATGTTGTAAAATTGTTATGGTGAGTGACTGCAATTGTAACATCAAAATATCTTAGTGATGTATACTGTAACATTTCTAAAAATCTTTGACTATGATTTATTCTACTGTAATGTATTTGTCACATTGGATATGTGAACTAAAACAATCAAGTTTAAATATGTATTTATATAAAGAAGAGGAACAGATTAGGAATACCAAAAAAAAAATTTGAAAATAAAAATTGTCATGCAAAAACTTTTTAAAGTTTAGAGAGTAAAAACAAAGCTACCCCTGCCTCCACAGCTTCAGTAGAAATTTGATATTGTGAATATACTTATTATTTAAGGCTTAGGTTAGTAATGCAATAGTAAATTTTGTCTAATAACGACTGTATCAATCAGTACCTACGTATTCAACATAACAACATATAACGATTGTGTACGTAGTAAAAATGTTACATTAATTATCTGAAATTAGGAACATTGACTAGCTGCAGTGAATAATTATGTTTCCTAATACTAATAAAGTTTTGTTCTTATAACCTACATTTATTACATGCTATGTTCATTCTATTTAGGGTTACTAATGTACTTTATATTCTATTATTATTATATGTTTTAAATATAGAATAATAATTGATTTGTTTTTCCAAATATACTCTGAATTAGATCACTAAATCAGAGGAATAGCTAGATATTTTTCATTATTTTTATACTAACAAAATAATTTTCAGTTATTAGTAAAGCCATAAAATTGATGTTCTATGGTATTTGTGTACATACAAGACACCCTACTTATTGATATGGTTGGACAACATCTAGATTGTAGTCAAAAACTGCAAGAATTTGCTTCATACCTGAATACTAATCTGAACTTTATGAGGCCTTATAGTTATGGGATAAGTCTTGATTACCCAAACAAGAATTTTAGCTCAAAATCATTCCATATGGGTGGAAAGTGGCAAAGTGCCTCTAAGGTAAACAGTGGTTGGGAGTTAAGAGACCATGTACTAAGTACTAAATACCTGTAATTCACCCATCCATAAGTTAATAAACTTTAAAAATATAGAGATTAAAACTATAAGTCACACTAAAATGTCAAGAACATTTAATTTAGTACAGTCAATTCAGGTAACTATTACTAAACAGTGACCATTATTCAAATTATTTTAAAATTTAAATATCACAAGACATTAAAAAAAAATTGAAGTATGTAGTAACTTGTATATTTATTAAAATTTATCAGAAACTCCATTGAAAGAGACTTCATTAATTCAGTTCTGTCGAGTATTGTTACGTACCCATTACGTAATTTTTGATCTCACGTGGACAATTTTCTACACTAATTACATCTTTAATGTTTAAATTAATTTCTTTGCATTAACCTATAAGCCGTTGATTTTTTACATAATATAAAAATGCGTAACAATATACCATGATAAAACTAAAGAAAAACAAATGAACTGTAAAAAGAAGAAAAGCTTTAAATTTAATTTGCATACTACATAATTTACAAGCCAGTATATGGTAAGTAATTGAATAAATAAAAAAATTGAGTCAAAAAGTATTATGTGAAAAGAATCAGTGAAAAAATTGCATAAAACCATCTTCGAAAGGATAGCCTACGTCCTACTTTTATGACACTTATACATCAAAGTAATCGTTAAAAAACATTGTAGAATTTATTCACTCATCAAGCAAGGTTTGGATTATGAAAATTGAAATCGTAAAATACATTTATTGCTTATTTTCATTATAATTGTTACAAAAGAAAGTTTCCTAACGTCGGATGCAAGATAGGTGTTATATTCGTTGTTGAAATGTAATTTAACGTTACCCGAATTTATTGTATTTAAAAATATAATGATGATTTCCTAGAGCTAATTTCGGTGTAATTACACTGAGGTACGCAAAAAATAATATCCATATCTTAGGAAGTATAATGCAAGTCCGTTATTTATGTCTTACGGCAATCGTGCTTCTCGTGTTTGAGGTGTCGGATCGTTGTATGAGTACAACTGAAAATAAAAATATTTTCACAATGATCAAAAAATATTCTCACAGCCGTATGTTGGTGTGCAACTACGTGCTACCACAGCACGAGAGGATCGCTACATCCAATTAAGTGCCAGTCGAGAACGTACAATAACAGCTCTCAAGTGACAAAGTCGATTGCTGCTGCCGACGGGCAATCGTGTCAGTGACCAAACGAATCGGAATAGACTGCAAGAAGACCAGCAAACCTCAAAACGACGACTGGTGCGGATTCCTTCCGGACCAGAGAACACCGTGCAAGCCGTTTAAAGATTTCGCGACAGTTTTGGAATGGGGAGAATCAATGGAGAATGGTGCTCTTCACTGCTGAATGCAAAACAAAGTTTTTTAGTGATGAGCGTCGTATTAGTGTGTGGAGAGCAATTTGTGGAAGAGGCTGCAAATAAAAATTTATCGTTTTGGTGGTCGCAGCATGATTTGATGTGGGATCAGCTTAGAAAAACGGAGCTTGTTATTTTCAATGAGGCTACCGTAAGTGCGCTACCCGTTTGCACAACTGGTGGGTCCTGAATTTCTGTTAATGCAGAGCAATGCCCGTACACACACCGCTCGGGGGCCCCACAAGTACTGGGCGACGTTCACATTCGAGTGTTACCGTGACCAGCGAGCAGTCCTGATTTAAAACCTATTGAGCATCTGTGGGACCAACTAAAAAGACGCGTTAGAGATGGCGAACAGACAGTCTCCAACCAGCAGCAGTTGTTTGACGCCGTGAAAAGAGCCGGAGAAGAAATTCCAGCAGAAAATTTAACTGGTTTGCTAGGGAGCATGCATTTCAGGCTTCAGTAGTGCGTAGATAAAGAGGAGGCCATACTCCATACTAAGACAACTAAAAAACTTCAGTTTTATTTTTTATTTTTGTGGTGTCTTTCCTTAGGTAACATGTCATCAAAATTTTGTTCATTCTGTTTTAATTTAAATTAACTTATTTTTTAATCATTAATTAACAATTACATTAATATACATTAACAGTAGAAAATAGTTTTACCACTACATACCCCAACCATTGCCTTAATTATGTTATTTTCAATGTAATTTTTAGGGTACACAAAAAATATTATGGTGCCCTTTAGTTTTGAGTAGTATAATTTAATACTTTGACTGTTTTTACAGTTTAACATGACAACAAAACTTGGCATGCTCTGTTACAATCATCTTTACTCAACATCTTGCTCACTTACCTGTCTAGGACCGAATGCCCTCACATTCCATTCCCACCAACACAATCCCCTTCTTCGTTGTTTTTATTATAACTACAAAATATTCCGTCAACACTCGATGAGTGTGATTTGCTTGTTTGTCTCTGGACCCAAAGCATATGGCACTACCACTTAAAGGAACTCAAAAACTAATCACAGCAGATTTTGTGAACAGATGAGATTACAGGCGTCGATGCCGCTTAAATAGATGAATTCGAGGAACTAAATTTTAAAACCTTAACTATTAATACCAAATTTAACAAACAAGCTCAGGGTTTACAAAATTAACAAAATCGTAAATACTTTTTCCACATTTTATTACATGTACAGACGTTTATACCACCATGTGAGTATTTGACAAATAATTTACATTTAGCAACGAGGCACAATGTCACCATTCAATGATGTATTTATTGATTTTAGTATGCAATTAACTTAGATAACACGTTTTAATGACAATAACCACAGGAAGGATGACATCTCTGACCGTCGACACCGCAACGGCATCCTCCACTAGTGTCGCCACGCCCACCTGGACCCCAGCGTCTTCCTTTTGTTACCCAGCATATTTCAGTTTTACATGCTGAACATTTCACCCAGTCGCAACCCCATTTCTTTGTAATAATAGCCCTACACTCAGGACATTCGAGTGCTTCACCTTTAGATATCAAAGAATTTAGTAACGCTTGAGTTCCCTCGTCATCTTTATTAGTTGCAGCAGCTGTTACTGCTTGACGCAATTTAGTTTGATACTGGTCACAGGTTTCTCCTTCATGAATTGCCTAAAAATAGAAGCCTTTATATAATGTAATACAATACTAAACAGGGTTCATAGTGTGAAATCAAATAAAAATATAGAAAACTTTCATATAAGCCAGTAGGGTAGGATCATAACTATAGACTATGCTGCTGTATGTTTGTTCAAATAACTTTGCTTTGGTTTAAAGAATGTTGGGGTTGGCGACATAAATCAGATATTCCATCATGATCCTCAGGAAATGTGCTAGTGACGTCACTTCAAAGAGTGTTTAATTACATTTTTATACTTATATAGCAATACATATGTGGAACGACCAATGCCTTTATGGGTGATTACAAGTTAAGTGTCAGTTTCTGTAAAAGCCGTGTAAATCCTAGTAGATGAATTACAGGGTACAATGAATATGAGTGGTACAATAAAAATAATATATAGTCAATACTAAGTTCATATACCTGACACTGTATACAATTAATGTTCTTGCACACAGGACATGGAAATCGTCTTACGCCTGGATCACAAAAAGCCCACCCAGTACAATCTCGAGTGCGACAGTGGAATGCATTTCGAGTTCCACATTCGGCCGTAGCTAAGCCTCGAGCTAGCCATCGTTCGTATTCTTCCGGAGTCACAATTGTACGTATTTCGCGTTCCTGCAAAAATCCGGAACAACCCATCGCAGGGCACGCGACCACTGGTTCTTGAGAATGTTGGACTACATCAGAGAGGCATTCTCTACAAAATGTATGAATACATTCTCTTAGTATCACACCTGCACCGGCGGCACATTCTTCCATGCACACAGAGCATTCGAAGGGTTCTACGTTTGGAACTAGTGATTGTTTCTCTAGATTCATTAACTCTGTATAGAATTCACCACTTT
Organism: Megathymus violae; assembly: GCA_003671415.1. Classification (NCBI taxonomy): domain Eukaryota; kingdom Metazoa; phylum Arthropoda; class Insecta; order Lepidoptera; family Hesperiidae; genus Megathymus; species Megathymus violae. The sequence goes on along the minus strand of PDGT01000005.1, from coordinate 2,409,436 downwards.
GACCGGTTGTGTTATTTTTGCTATTATTAATAGCTTCATTCGTTACAATTTTATCATTTTGATCTGAAATTCCAAAAAACTTATATCAATATCTAAAAGTAAGTACTTACCTAATAATACGAAAGACGACGAGACTAAAACGAACCTGGCTGAACAATACATAAATAAAATGGTGCTGTAACATTTGGTCCGGCCAATGAGATTATCGAAGTTGCGTCATCAGAACATAGTGTGCGACCAACAATCCACCTCTGTAGCTGAGTAGCTAGCCCTAGAGAGTGTTGAGCTTGTCGCCGTAGATCAGCCACTGTAGCTCGTCTTGAAATGTTCAACCGGATTGGTCCCCTTGCCGCTTGTTTGTCCTCTATCCAAACGTTTATACTGAAACAAAAAATTAACATCATTTGGTTAATATATATATATAGATACAAGAGAATATATATATGTATATTTGTTCACCTAAAACTCTAGAACCGTTAGTCTAATTGATATGAAACTTTGCATACATAGGTGGTAATTGCAATGAAATTTTGTATAAATGCATATGACAGCATTGGAACACTAAAAAAACACTAACACAAAACACATTGTTCCCGTGTTGGGTAATTCGACAAGATTATTTGTTTTTGCTCAAGATGGCAAAACCAAAAATATTGTATACCCAAGTGGTTTAGAATAATAAAAATCATAAACTATAAAAAAATGTTTTTTATTTACATATTTGTTTTAGGTGAAGCGAAGCACACCGGGCAACAGCTAGGATATAATTGTCTGTGTGTTTTTGTGCGCTCTAATCTCCGAAACGGCTTAACCAATTTCGTTATGGTTTCCACTAATGTATTGGAGTAAGCATCACCTAATATATAAGTTTGTTTCATTTCAATCCGTTCATAAATAAATAAGATATAAATTAATATTTTATTTCTAATTCATAGAACGACAAAAACTTAATCCTAAAACAATGCAGGTGATATTCCTAAGAGTAAAGCGTAGTTTTTCTGAAACGAAGCGAGGGCGGTTTACTAGTTTTTGCAATTAATTACTCTGTATATCATATTATTTTGAACAATAGAAATAACGTGTGCGAATTATTTATAATTAGTAATGTTAGAATAAGTAGAAAACCTGCGCCCCAAAAACCATTATACTATTAGTACGAATATTAACTGACTGTGTGATAATGCTAAATTACAAACTAAATTATAAGCTAAGTATAGGCCTACCTTTATTATTTCACAAACATTCACTTGATTTATTGAAAAATTTGCGATTAAACGTGGGAAAGGAATTTCGTGTACTTATGTTTTATTTCTTGAATACAATAAAGTCTTTCATATTTTACTTATTTAATTATTTGACATTTTCGTTATTGAGATGCATGTCGTAAAAAAGGTAAATCATTTGCCTTACAGTGTTACTTAATATTAGGTATTCCTTTAATTTATATGATAAATTGGAATACTTACGGTACTACGTCTTCCAAAATAACTTGGTTCGATGATGAGGGCTCATTAGTAGACAATTGTTTTTTTTCATTAGATTCATTACCTAAATTAGTAGAATCTTTATTGGATTCTCTTTTATTTTCTAACAATTTGTTAACAGGCGTTTGTTTTTTTTGTTCTACAGTTTCTGCTGTTTGAGCTTGAGGCATTGCCTGTTGTAATGGTTCATCTTTCGCCGACATAGTATTTATGTCTAGTAAATTGTGTTGTGTATATTTTTCATTATGTTTAGTATTAGAATTAGAAGCCTCACTTACAATTTGTGACGAAAATGATAACACTGAACATGATAATCTTAATTTAGCAAGTTTAACTGCAGCTTCAGCAGCTGCTATTTCATCGCCTTTAGCAATCGACTGCTCAAGCTGGTTGATAAGTTGCCTGCGTCGATCGTAGTCATCCAATTTATCCATATTATTATTTGAACTTTGTACCTTACCAGAGCATCCCGATGTCGACGGCACAGCTTTTTGTTCATATAAACTGTCTTTTTGTGGTACCGTTTTAGCTTGAGGTTCTATTTTAACTGTTTCTTTTATTTGAGTTTTATCAAGCACTTTTTTATTTACTTTTGTATCAACCTTGTCCATATCAATAGTTTTAGGAGCAGAAGGTTTACTGGCATGAGTTTTTGTACTTATGTTTTCTTTTACAATTGTCTCATTTGGATTATACAGTGGATTTAATAATGATGATATGTTCAATGGAGTGTGGAGATTATACCCTGATTTAACATTATCAATTGATGTTTCGGAAGATTTCACTAAGTCCGTTTTCGTTTCTAAATAAGTTTCATTATTCGTGGTCTTAGTATTCTTAACAGGAACATCACAAAGCAATTGAACACCTTTTACTTTTCTTCCATTCTGTTCCTTCGGGGTACTAGCTTGTATAGAATTGTTGTCTGTATTTTTAATTGATAGATCTTTTAATTTTTCAGAGCTTTTATTATTCGACTGAGTTGTTACTACTGTTACGTTATTGACTACAACATCATGAGAAGAAGGAAAATTTAGAAATTGTAGCTTAGATGGCTTGGATTGGATTTTATCAGATGCTGTGGATACATAGTTTACACCCGATGTTGAAGAATCTTGATTTTGTCTATTACCTATATGGTCCTTGTAAATTTGATGCCCTAATAATATATTACTTGATGTGTCATGTGATATTTTCAAATTATTTTTATTGGTTTCTTTAGTGTCATTTGATTTTGTTGAAAGTAACGGTAGCAAACTTTGGGTGTGACCAGTATTTTTTATATTAACAGAATCTTTTATGTTAGTATTGTCATGACTTTTATCATCTGTTACGTTTGTAATATTTATTTCCTGGGGACTCTTTTTATTAGATAAGAACAATGGCAAATGGTTAGCATTATATTTTTTGTCTCTTTGTTCATCTTTAGCAGAAGATGAATGTTTTTGGAGACTTGCCGACGATCTTTCAATGTTGGTTTTATTATCAAATGCAGTAATAACTTTATATTCCTTTACGTTTTTCATATCGGAGGATACTGCACCAGATAATACATATTGATGAGCATTATTTTGTGTATCACAGTTCTTCTGTGTTTCTGATAATAGTGACGATGTAGGAAATATTCTGTTATTACTACCAACATTTTCGCTGGAAGAAGACGGCTGGGATGTCAAGTCTTTGTATATTTCTTGGACTGTAGACCCAATTCTTAAGGTTGGACTTTCCGTTAGAACGTTATTTATTTTATTATTCTTGTTCTTCTTTGGTAGGGAATCTTTCATTTCCTTGAGGATCTCTTTAAGCATTTTCCGTTCATCTATACTATTTCGATTAGAAGTTTCAGGTTCGACATTGATATTAGTTTGTGTATAAATAGATGACCTTGGAGACAACATTCGTAAATCATCCTTTTGCAACAAATGTCTTTTATCGGCAGGTATACAATAATTACAAGAATCTACTGATGAATTATATTTCCTAAGGCATGATGTACAGAACCACGAATTGCGTTCATATATTGCAGTTGAATCTTGTAAATTAATACCACCTTCACGATTAACGTTATTAATTTTCTGTCGCAATTTGTTGTTCTCTATAATTTCTGTTGCTTGTTTATCTAATTCACTAATACTAGGTAATAATTTCACAGAAGAGGTTTCAATAACGGAGCTTCTTTTTTTATTTTCAAATATGTGTTTTAGAAAGTTTTTGTCCATTTTTGATTTGGTATCTTTTGAAGTCGTAACTTTCTTATCATATTTTTGGTTACTGTTATTGTTTAGCAATTCATTATCGGGAAGAAATTTAGTTTCAGATTCTGAATTTGAAGTCATTCGCACGGAATTATCTATCAGTGGGACTATGTTATTATTATCTTTAAAGGTACTTTTAATAGGTGGCTTAGGAGCTGGGCGTTTTCTTTTATAAGTACGTGGAAGTGATGATGAGGTTGCTAGTGCGGGCGGTAATGGAGCACGTCGTTTTCCAGGTACGTAAGCAGCTCGGCGTTGTAAGCACTCGCTGGTTGCTCTACGTTCTCTGTTCGGCTTTTCCACACTATTCCCTAAAGTCCTCCTCGCAGGTGGAAGGCTGAATCCGTCGTAACCGTTTCCGTATTCCCTGAAAAGGCCGTACTTTCGATGTAGAGTTACGTCGCGGTCACGTTGTCGTCGTAAATTTCGATCTTGTAACCTCTTTTTGTATGTCTCCGTTGGAGGGTTAAGGGTAGCGGTCAATACAATGGGTGTATTTGTAAAGTTACAGTTCCCTGGCGTTAAGAAGTCAAAACTGACAGCTGTTCGTGCAGATCCTATGCTGGAAACGCTCTCGCTTGAAGAGGATCGTTCGCTACGACGCAGCCACGAGAACAGAGTCCATATACCTGCGGAAAGGGGGCGTGGGCGGTGAGCCTCTTCCTTTTCGTCGCCGTTCATTACCCCTGAAACATATCACAGTGATAGTGTACATAACATTATTGTGAATTAATTGCATTTGACAGTGCAGCGACATATATTTCTAGCTAGAACTTGGGAGTTTCTGTCTGTAATGCTGTACTACTTACACGTTCGACATTGTTAGTAGGTAGATCAAAAATTTTAATAAAATCATATCGTCCACATAGTAATAACGATTATGAAAACCTTTATCCGAATAAAATTACTATTTTAAATCCTTATTCAAATTTAAATATCAAATGAATTAGTTAAAATTAAAACAAAGGTAGAAAAGATTTTTATATCGTTAGATGTAGGGCTCGATAACCAAAATATTTTATTATTGATATCGTAACATTTGTTTGACCTATTTCTAAAATTCTACAGCTAATATTTTTGCACTTGCATTTTCATTTAACTAATAACGTATATCGCAGTCAAGTTTATGAATACAAAATACCACAAATATAAACTAGAGTGATTAAAAGCTGCTACTTACGCACTGCTGAAGTCCCGGTTGTAGTAAGGACAAAAATCCAAATCTAGAACACGTCAGCCCCAAATCCGTACATGAGTGGATATTATTAAACACACGGCAATGTCATCTCCGCGGTTGTAGAGGTTGTTAATCCTCGTACACAATGCACAAAATGGGTCAATAAGTTAATTAACACTGAAACGAGTGTTGTCAGTGCGGGAGGCACAAAGCGAGCTCGCAGGCGCAACTCGCACGCGCGTGCCACACTGCGCGCCCGCCCAGCTATATTTAGCAGAACTTCGCGATTCCCCTTTTGCTATTTCTATTTCATTCTCAAACGCTTGACCTCACTTAAATTTGGATAACTCCCGCTTGCCACTCACGCCGTATTTAACTTATTTACAAAGAAAAATATAAACATTTACATCCTAATTTTTGCTGTTAAATGTTTATAACGTATAAAGAGTATCACTTCTCTTGATCGATAAGCTATGGTTAAATGAAAAACAATTTTCAGTAACAAATAACTAAGTTTTATACAAGTATCATTACTGATTCTACGAATCTCGTCCACGTTCACAATGACACTATAATGAGTCTCTACACATTTAAAGATATGTCCGTATAAAAATTTACATAACCCATTACGCGTTTTGTTCCCCTTGGGCCTTTTTTGCAGCGGCCGAATGAGTTTCGGTGGAGCATTGTATGACGAGCAACGCGGCGGCCACGCGAGCAGTCAACTCTGCCTGGCTGAGCTCGTGTGCCCACGGCACCCGGCCCCATCGCACCAACTGTCACAAAGGACCAGGATAATCTTATTATCTCGCCAATCTAAATGATTACTCATGTGAGTAACAAGATACTTTCCGCTTCTCTGAAGACGACATAACAATACAAACGAATATTGACGTAGTCCCCTTGTTAAACATACTTCATATAAAACACTTATTGTTTACGTTTTAATAAATAAATATTTGCGTATTAAATCTATATATCTAGTTGGGTCATAAGTTCTGTTTGTTTTTACAGTAAACATTTATATACAAAACGAAACTTACTAAAACATATATTCTTATGATAACTAAGCTTATTTAAATTGACCCTCGCGATTTTGAATACAAGCTTTCAACCTAAGCGGCCGGTCGTCTGTCTATAGCAGCATGAACGAGCTCCATATTAATATGGACCGCTGCTTTGAATAAAGATGTCTGGACTGCGTCCAAATCAGGTTTAGGTTTTGAGACAGGCCTTTTCCTCCAAGTAAGCCATATTTTATTACCCAACGGATTTAAGCCTGGACTGGAGTGGGGCCAGGCTTCGTGCCGGATGAAGTCAATTTCACGCGCCGCCAACCAGTTTGTGTACTTTTCGCTCTATGAGCTGACGCAGAATCTTGATAAAATACCCAGTGTCTATAATTGAACATGATATGAGAAAGAGGTACCACAAGGTTTGTGAGGACTGTATTTTGATACACATCTACATTAGTTTTTACGCCTTTTTCGTAAAAATATACCTTAGTTAAGCCCGAATATGAGATTCCCAACCAAACCATGAGTGACGATGGAAAATATTCTCACTACACACACGGAATGCGGCTGTTCGCTTCTCCACTGTTGTGGGCGTACACATTACCAGTTTGTTTATGTAGCTCTCCTCCACGATAAAAATGTTTCTTCCGAACTTCAACGAAACGCGAGATCTCTTCAGTCTCAGGTTCATTAAGCGCGCATCCAAACGATGTTCTGTCTTCTTTGATAAACTCCAAAATCTTCATTCAACTCCCTTTTTATTACAACCCCATTTAACCCCATCCGAAGGGCCTAAAGTTTCTGCTTACGCGTGGGATTTCTTTGGATTCGCACTTTCAGTTTTTACCATTGCTGGAGTCCTAACAGTGCGAGGGCGACCACTTCTTTTTCTGCCTTATACCCTTGAATTTTCATTAAATCGTTTGGTGGATTGATAAACGAATCTTTTGTTTATATTCAATTTATTCAGTAGTTCGAAAATCTTATTTGGCGAGTAGTCGCACCGATGCAACGCGATAACCGGAACTCGGAATTCTTTAAGCGTCCACCCCATATTTAAAAATAGATGACATAGTGCACATTTTTATAATCATAAAACATTCGAATTCAATAAATATTTTTGTTGCTAGTATTTAAAAGTCAAAAGATTTTATTATATTATAGAACTTATGACCCGACTAGGTAGATATTGTATTCCCTTTATAACAGTATGCAATATATGGCTTCATCCCTTTATCGGTCCGCTGCAAGGTATGTGTAGTCGTATTTGCCATTAATTGGTGCGTATCACGCTGCTTCAGTATAATTTAGTGTATGTTATGTCATCGTCATCGGCCGTCGGGAGATCTAATTATAATAATAGGTACTATATTTTTGTGATTGGATCGACATAATTGAGATGCGATGTTTCTGATTTGTGACGAAAATATATAAATAAATTAGGTAACCCGACAGACTTTGTCCTGTCCAGACGTTGGTTCAACTGCGGATATTAGCGGATTCATCAAAATTTTTGATAAACTATCAATCTAAATTATCCACATCGTGGACGTGTACCCACAAAAATATCATCAAAATCAGCCCGGCCGTTTAGGGAGATTTGTAAGTGTCACGTACACATACGTACTGACGAATGTTTTATAATGATATCAACATTATATTATTATTTAATGTTTATATATAAAAGTTTGGTATATTTAAGTTTATTTTTAATCATAATTTAAAATAGCATGAAAAATACTTTAGTATACGGTCAAAATTCGAGTTATTTCAAAAAACTTAAAAAATGTGATGCCAACCTGATATTCCTCCTCTAATCTGGCGAGCATCACAGCTTCATTGGGCTCCAGTACTCTATCAATGCACGCCAACATCAGCATTGGTGACTTGAGGGCTTCCACTCCGAAGGATATAGCTACACAAACAGTATTCCTCATTCGTTTATTGTGTTCAAACTTCAGCAAATCCCTGATTATGTAGTTGATACAGTCAATGAAGTGCGGATATTTTATTCGTTAATGTGTAATAAGTTCATGTAGTTTGAACACTAGATTTATTTAGGTAAAACAAATATACAAACCATTCAGAGCTGGAAAATCATAGGACAGAAAGTAACGGGCCAACACCGCACGAGTTTCTGTAGAGACAGGTGGAGGCTCCAGATTTCTGGAAATTTCTTGGGTCACGCCAAATCTTGATTGAAACCATTCTAGTATTGGCAACCATTTTTCCGCTTGAAGTGTCCTCAATTCTTCGGTTTCCTAATTAAGATAAAAAAAATTGCATGACAAAGAACACTAAGAAAAGCTATAAAGATAGAAACTTTTCATAACTATAACTCTACGAATAAATAATAAGTCAGGAAATGTAACTGCGTTAAGAAAATGACCCAACCAAAGTCGTGGGCAAGTAGGCGGGGCTTAAAAGTTGTGTTCAGCGCGCCATCAGTCAAACTTCTGTCTTGCAGGCGAGCACGTCAAATACGTCAAATCTTGTATACGTTTTCGATTTTACAAGTTGTAAACAATCATGTCAACATGTATTGTGAAGTGGTGCAGGAGAAGTACAACATTAAAATGTCCAGAGATCTCTTTTTACTATTAAGTAGCAAAATTATTGTATAATTAAATTCAAAAATATTCAAATACGTTATCAAACCGAGATGGTCAATATTATGCAATATGAAGTCATTTATTGCCTAATTTATAAAGTACTTTTTATCTTCTTGATGAAATATTAAAATGTAAAACGATTTTGATATATCTATAACATTTACATAATTTGTTTTTTTTTTAGATTCCCTGCCGATCCAGTTCAGAAAAAAAATGGATACCTGCAGTTCAGACATGTTAGACGCTAGCCTTCAACTGCTAGAAACCGTAGGACAAATTGTAGGCTATATAGCCAGCTTTGTAACCAGAAAACTACAAACAAAAATTAACTGTCTAGAATGCTTATCGCTGTTCCTTGACTATGAAAAATTATATTTTCCATCAACTGATTAGTTAAAAAGATTTCGATCGACTGTCGTATCCATCTGTGGTTTTAAATAAAATATTATGCACACGCACAGAGGCACTTTTAAGACATTAGAGTCTTCTAGACAAAAGCTTAGTAAATTAATAATATTTCGCGGGACATAAAGTTGTGGTGACTTATATCTGCACTCGCCAACATCAAGTCTGCCAGACGACCGCTTAAGGAGAGAACGGACTCTATGCATGACGCCAATTCAATGACAACAATTTGTCTAAATTCAAAATAATTTTAATTATGGTATTTATTTTATTTACGCTGTAAAATAGTCATTTCATAAAAGAATTTTGTACAGAAAAAAAGCTTTCATGCATTTGGAAGTTAAGTATATGCAGGTGGAAAACCAAATGCACTAGTGGGCAAAAGAACAACTTTCCGCAAACTAAACACAACTGGAAAAATTTACGTTTTGAGCAAATGTATTAAAAAACAATTTTTATAGTACAATAATATTGTTTTATTATTGACTTGGTCCGATACACTTATTGCAAACATCGTCCACGGCGCTATGACTTAGGTCAGGTCAAAGTCGACATTGCAGCACGCGCGCCATCCAATCCATATATTCGTTCTGAATTGAAACCGATCACCAAGCATGTCTATTTGTATCCTTGTATGTGATTTGTATTTTGAATCATATACGTCGTTTTGGATCAAAATAGGGCCAATTTTAGTGTGGATTTTGTTAAGAAATAAGACTTCCTGATTTATTATTGATTCGTAGCTATAACAATATTGATTCAAAATGTATGCAGAATAGTTTTTCCAGCCGTTTCATCTCAATATTCTGGATTATTCCGGATGAATATAGGTTACAAATCAAATGTATAAGAATAATGATTAATTACTGAACCCAAACAAAGGCAGGTAGTAACTTCTATAGGCGATTGATATCTTCGAAGAAATAGAGACAATTTACAATGTTCTGACTGTTTCTAATTTCTATTTGACTGCTAGCTATAATTTTACCAGATTATTATGAGCGTATTTCTCTTACAGAGTGTGTCTCAGGGCGATTTCAGAGCAGCGCATATGGCCTTGCAGATGTCCAGAATAGAGACACACAGGAGAGATTAGATCATATTAAAATCTTATTAGTAATGCGGATTGTCCTGATGTTCTGTATTGAGATGTATAAGAAATTATAGACCACAGGCATTCCTTCAAAAACAGCCCCAAAAAGGCTAAGACTTATTATATGTATGAAAATATTTTATAATAATATTCTACCTTACCCCTGTTTAGATTTTTTCCTAAACTTGGAAGTTTAAACTAAAGTTTCCGATACACCAAGATCAAATCAAGCCTTTTTTTATCTTTGTATATATTTTTACATAAAATAAATAATAAATATTATAATGAAGTACTTACATCTGAATGAAACAACAGTGTATCTGTTTCTAAGTAGTCCAATAAATAACTAGTGATATCATGTGTATTGATCTTCCCAGGATTGTCCAAAGCTGTGTTACAGAGTGCACTCTACAAAAATTATTAGAAAAAAAGGTTAATATTATTATGAAAATAATGAAGTTCTGGTTGAAACAGTTGTCTAGTTTTTCTATATGTACCTAAAATGACTTTAGACTTAAATTATAATAAATTAAGGCGCTGATGAATTTTAAAATAGGATAAATAAACATTCCAAACTTTCCTAAACTTGAGAGTAATTGAGGGAATGACCCAATGTATAATATTACAAAGTATATTAATAAAATGTGTCTTTACCAAATGCATAGTAGGTTGTGCAATTGTTTTTGTCTGTGCATCCCATTCAGCAGCAATAGCCCGAGCAAGGGGTTCTGAGTTAACTGTTAAAACCTGACCATTTGGAGTCTTTAATTTTCGGTGATCTAATGTCACCTCGAACTTATTATCATTCTGTACAATATCAGTTTGTCGGTAAAATCGTTTAAGTGTTGCTGAAATACAAAACATTGCAGTGCATATAGACATATTCAGCTTGAATGGACAGGTATAAAAAATTATGTACAGACTTGTAATTTCTTTTGAAGGCAAGTTAATGAGATATTTGTTTAAATCATATGAATAAGATACATATCGCCCTCAGATATTTCTGAATAAATTAAGATGACAGAACTTAAAAAATACTTTTAATTAATATAGATTACAAATGTTAATATATATCTTACATTAAAATTATTACAGATGTGTAGTTTAACCACATCAGATTTTTTTTTTTGTCAATGTTAGCATTACTATTTTTTCTTCCAATTAAATGAGTAATAATGATATACCAAGTTGATGCTCAACCTAATTATGAAACCCTTCAATGCATTTGGTCCAACAAATATGTGCCCAAAATTTATTTTTAGGATGAAGAAATAAATTGTAATATTGCCAATATTGGAAGCTTTTGAAGAGTCTGAGAAAAATATATACATATGTTGATTTAAAAGATGTGCTGAGGTGTTTCTTTTGTTGTTTTACTTCTTAATGTTAAAGAAACTTTTTGAAATAATAATAGAAGCAAAATATGACAAGAGTATTTACAAAATACCTAGATGATTAAATGATTTTGAACTTGAATTTGAATATACTGTTATCTACCAGCCAGTCTCCATGACAAAAGTGATTTCACTTAGCTCCCTTTATTATTAAAAAAAAATTAATTACTAATTATGCCCTGGTAATTATGTTTTGGTTTAGAAATGTACCATGCAATGAATACAGTAATGATGATGAAAACCGTCCCCTTTATGAGGTTTTCTCACAAACCCATGTCTTTTTAACTCAATAATGCAACAAAAAAGATGAAAACATTCCGACTCCTGTCATAGTTACTCACTATTAAAATCAATTAGTTGCCTTATAAGTGAATAATTGTCTTTTCTCAAAGTACTTACCATAGTTTCGGTAGCTGACACGAGTTGAAAGGTGGTTCCTTAATAAATTGCCAATACATGCAGATAGAGGTGAAGCCATCACAAAAGCGGTTTTGTAATTATTGGATATTACACTACTTTTAAATTGAATTCTAATTATTTAAAACTCTGAAGTTTTATTAAAAGTAAAGTATTATAACAGTATTATTAGCTAACTCTATCTACCGTACATAGGACAAGGCCGCAAAATATTTTTATTGAAAAAATTTCAAATGTCAAATAAATAATTGCAAACATAAATACATCAATACCTACGATATTTTTTTTTTACATGACAATGACTTTAAGCACAGACTTACAATACTTTGACATCATATTTATTTAAGAAATTAATGGTCATAAACATAGTGATTAATTATTCATATTTATATAACCATACATACTGTTAAAAGCAAGGTGTTGAAAACGTTACCCACAAAGCCTGGAAAACCATATTCATAAAAGTCGTTATTTTCTATTTTTTTCATATTTTCCATTCTTAAATTATTTTCGGCAGAATGAAGATCACTCTTACTTTAACTGGTTTTTGTTTCACATGTGAGGATTTAATTAGGAAAAATTTATAATTGCCATAGGTTTGTTAATTTGTAACAATTTCAATGTTATAAGCATAATAAAAATTGTTGTGAAATTAAGATTGAAGTGTTGAATCCAAAATTCAAGAAAAACGTATTAACATCGTACACACAATATTAATTACATATCAGTAAAATCAAGATTGAAAAATATAACACTAAGTTTAAATTTACAATAGTTATGTTCAAATAGGAAATGTTATTAATAATTGTTTTCATTTTAAAATTATCATAAGCCTTAAGTTCATATACTTATCATATCTGATTTAAAAAAACCTATTTTATCACTTTTCGCTATTGAACTCGAGTAATAGCTAATTGAACTTGAACGCAGACTAGGAGATATTTATTACTTTTTAAATCATCATATATATGTTAGGTATATATTCCGATTATTTATTATAATTTTTAATGATTGTATTAATTTTTATATTACAAATAACCGTTGACAGACAGACACTAAGACGGTGTATAGTTAACCATTGTATATAATACTCCTGTCTTAGTCTGTGCCGATTACGCACTAAGTTCTTTAGTATTCTCTATGGTTACAAGTTTTGTAATTTACGAGTGAATAGGTCTAGTGAAATTTGAGTTATTTGAATTAAAGTGTTAAATTCAATCTAATATCTATATTTTTGTACTTATTTGATTATTGAAGCTTGAACGATGTCTTCTATGGATTTTGATTCTTAAATTCTTGATCGGTGCCTTACGAATATTTTGTAGGACAAACGGACAACAAGTGGAGTGACGCGCCATTGTGTACTATTGTATTGTGTATACAAGCGTTTTAGAAGCTATAAATAATCCGCCGCCGAGTTAAGCGGTTTGAAGAAAAACAAAACTTTTTTCCTATTTGTGATGTTCCCGCATTTTATTAGCGCGGAAAAAGAACAGAAGAAGAATCTGATTCCGAGTGTAAAGCTGCTCCATTCGAAAAGGAAAGGGATATTCATACACCCTTCTGCTATGTACAGAAGTAGTGCAGCCTGCACAAATATATGCTTGAGAATAATAACAGGAACTTTGTGTGGATAAAAATCATTTAAGGTAGAATCAGAAAATATGAAACTCCTTGAAAGCGGACGCCTAGAGGCACTGAATCGCGCGCTGTCCATCCTAAACGGTGACAGTGCTGTGCAGGGCCGCGTGGAGAGCTACAGCTGCAAGTTGGCGGGCAACGAGAAGGCGTTCTACAAGCGCTTCACTGCCGATGGAGAGACTACTCATGACCTCCAAGCTCTGTCCCCACCAGAGGGTGTTGGATATAGGTAACTTTCGATAATTTCTCTTTTGAACACAATTATTTTTATTTGCATAAAATATGAAATCATAATTTATACCCTTTTTTTCAGTCGAAGCCTTTCGGGTGATGAAGAGGGCGTCCTGTGTGACACGATATCCCGCAAGACCTTGTTCTACTTAATTGCAACACTAAATGCTGCTTTTCCAGATTATGATTTTTCAATGGCAAAGGTAACATTTTGGAGCAAATGAGTACTTAACATGTTAATGTTATTCAAGTTTGATGTATCTGTAGCATATAAATCCATATTTCATCACAGTGTTGGAGAAATCTGTTGATCAAAACATTGAGTTACTATGAATATTTGGTTACTATTTGGCTAAGGCAAAATGAATATTTTATATTTTGTTGTAGTCAAATAATTGGCTAAATAAAAACATATGATTTTTATTGTGATACATTTATCTTGGTATCAATAAAATACACATAGATAATCAATTTGCTTACTGTAAAAACTAAAATAAGTATTATATGTGTATTGAATGTAATTCAATAAAGTGGTATAAGTCCTAATTGAATTTTTTAGTGTAAAAGATTGTGGTGCAGAAACACTAAATTTTTCTGCATTATTGAATAATTTCAAGTTACCCCCAAGTAACTAAAATCAAGGAGGCTGGCAAGAACCATGCCATTTTTTTCTGCCTTTTGCCAGCCAAATATATTTACCAAATATTTGACTGTTCAGCAAAAAAGCCCACCAAATATTTGGTTTTTAAAGTCTGAGTATTCTCTTCATTGCAACTCTTATTAAATATAAAACATACATCTATTTATAACTCATATCTGTTTCCCACCTGGGTAGGAAATTCTATAAACTGCCAATGCAATGGTTTATACATTCTTTTTGCACGTATTGGTTGTAAATAATCTTGTATGGAATATACACATCTATACATATAATAAAATTCTAACTGATCGCTTTCTATACATGAAGGATATATGAGAAAAACTATTATTAGGGGTCTTTATTAATGCAATAGAACCCAAAACAATAGTTGTTAGAATTTTTGTCTGTTTGTCTATGCGTTTGTTTGCACTTGAAAAAATATTTTTCATTTTCATCATTTTCATTTTTCATGAGGAAAGCCACAACAAGCCATCTAGCAGCACGCTAAAGTTCTTGGTTAGCCTTAAATATTGATATTTGTAAAGTAAGTCAGAAGAAAATGCACTACCAAAATACTTTATCCATGTATGCTGGGGTAATGGCTAATTATATGTTTGTATCATGTACTATAAAGATATTGGTTTTTTGTAGATGTAAAAAAACCCATGACACTCTATATTTATTTCTTATAAAAAATGCACATCAAGGCATTTTGGATCAAGTAATATATAATTTTAACACAAAATATGAGACCACGAAGTTAATGTAACGTAAGTAGATTAAAAAAAAATCTTCGGTGCAATGTCATAGTTGCTTTAGTTTTAATTGGACCAGCAGTAGACCAAACGGTATTGATACCTTGAATTCTGATGTCATCCATAGATTTACTTTTAAGTTTTAAAAGGATGCAATTTCCTGTGAAGGTATTGTTTGCAATCACAATAAATAAAGCATAGGGACAAGACATACAAGTATGTTGGCAAAGATTTAAGTGAAATCTGTTTTTCTCGTGGCCAATCGTATGTTGCCTGATCCGGGTGGGGCGAAATCCAATACATAATCGAAATCTAATACCCCACGAAAATGAAACAAAAAATATTGTAAGAAATTTAGGGAAAATAAGCTAAAATATTTGAAAATGACTACAAGAACATGATGAATTATTTTCGAAATTAAAACCTATTCACCATGTGCCATAATACTGAGCGAGATTGCATTTACTTTTTTAAGCTCCATATATCGGTCGTTAATTTTAGTGCAAATCTTCAATTAATTTGCTGGGCTTCCGCCACCCGTACCGCGGTTTTGAAAATCCGTCGCATGTGTCTGCGCCAGTTTAAGCTGCTAATATTATTTTTCAATGCAAACACGCAAATGCGCACAGATGCAAGTTATAATGTACGCCTTAATATTTTGAACAAAAATAACGATGTATGTATGATGTATGAAATCCGAAGCTCTTAAATTTTAACACGAAGAAACAAATATTTTCAGATCTATTTACGTACAGGACCCTTTCACACGCGATATCGATTTCAGTGATTTTATGGAGCTCCGTAACCGTAACCAGTAAAATATTATTCATATATACATATCCAGATTCGAAATTTAATATCCGCAACTTTTATATTCTATTTGGAGTTGCCTATACCTATTCGATTTGGACTTGCCTGTTTTTATTGAACTACAACCAATTTGATGGCCTTATTGCCTTTCTGGAGGCTTAGAACTTTGTGCCAGTAACTTGTTATTTCAACATTAATTCTTATGACATACTTTCGAGAAGAAACATTTAGCGTTTTGTAAGTTGTTTTAATTGTAAGATGCTAACAGACTTATCAAGTTTTATTTTTGCTACATTACAGAGCAGCGAGTTTAGTGCGGAACCATCTTTGACTTGGGTACAAGGTGCAGTCGATGCTGCGTTATCTGCAGTGGGTGGAGCACGCTGGAGACAACTACGTCCGGCATTATGGGCCGCCATTGATGAAGAAGTATCATTACCAGATTGCCGCATATACAGCTACAATCCAGACCTTCCGAGTGACCCATTTGGTGAACCAGGCTGTTTGTGGACATTCAACTATTTTTTCTATAACAAAAAACTTAAAAGATTTGTTTTTTTCTCCTGTAGAGCAATGAGGTATGTACTTTTTAAGGGCGATATTAAAAAATCCAGAATGTGTTCTTGTAGCATTTATTAATAATATGTTTTTTTCCTACTTCCCTAATCCCACTTCTTTCCTATCTACAAGCTATCTTAAGCTTAACCCTTTATTCAATTTTATTTAGTATACCATGAAGCTAGATAATGATTATAATCCTACGCTTGTAACTTCTCACCTTAAGGTTGGTTGTCTGGAAGAAATCGCTTTTTACCGATAAGCCTATTGTATAATTATTTTGATCAAATTGTTCTTAAGTCATGTCTGTGCTATGGTGTACAATAAAGAGTATTATTATTATTTTTATTTTGTTTTAGCCCAGTATGTGCTGACTCCGGCGTAGATTTTGCAATGGATGAAGATGAAGAGTATAATTAATTCATTTATTTTATTCTTATTCAATTACTTTGCTATTCAATATACTTATAGACAAAAAAGAACTAAAATACCAAAAAAAAAACATTGCACTTATTATTTTACAAATGGTATAAGTGACTAGTTAAATTAATATTATACCTCGAAAAAAGCAATATTAAAATTAGTACATCACTCGTTTTTAAAAATATAGCAAATAAGCAAGCATCATGGTGCTGTTTAGTAAACAAAAGTATAATTAATCTACAGGGTAGTTAATTGATAAATATATCAATAAAAGTTTGCATTATTATATACCTAATTCATACATACATGAGACTTCCATGACTAATTCTAATCCATTTTGCAGTTTACTGTAGGTTTGTGAGTTTGCTACTTTTAAATTTTTGCACAAAAATTTTGTATCGCATTTGACTATATCATTTATTA
Organism: Megathymus violae; assembly: GCA_003671415.1. NCBI lineage: Eukaryota > Metazoa > Arthropoda > Insecta > Lepidoptera > Hesperiidae > Megathymus > Megathymus violae. The sequence goes on along the minus strand of PDGT01000005.1, from coordinate 2,392,102 downwards.
TTGTAACACATTGACCATATCACTTCTATTGTACAAAAATACCAGCCTATTTTTAGATCCAATGATCCTTACGTTAAATATACTATAATAACTTGCACTATAATGTTATTATATTAAGTTGTCATGTAATACTAAATCTATGAGTGATATTTTTTCTATTTCGTCTAATATAATAATTTCTAATAGGTTATTTTGTAAAATTCTTATGGCAATTGGTTCTACGAGTATTTAATTTTTAAGTGAAGTTTAGTTATGTAATAAGGATTCTGAAAAAATAACAAAAACAAATAGACATATTTACATCGAAGATAGTTTAATTTTATTAATCGTTAATTCTTATCGTATCTCCGCCTATTTTATTTGGGCGCAACATTAATAATTATAGATTCGTATTAATAAATTTCTTCATTCATAATTTGCTGCTTTTTTATTCATTTACCTGTCCCCGTTACTGCTGGTCTAGTCAGAAGGGTCTTAACAGTCATCACAGAATTGTTAATCTATGCGTAAGGCTTAATAACTGGCCCAGGCAACAGCTGAAGGCAACACCACTATTTCGTGATGGTAGCTGAACAACGGGATCCCCGCCAATCGAAAATAACCGCTGATGAACGATGGCTAAATAAACGCCCACATGGAATTTACGATTCCGTCATATTGACAGCCGTCGCGAAAACTTCACGATATAAATCAGCTTTATGCCAATATCGTGATAAGTATTTCACGGCGTCATGATGGGGGAAACCCTAAGCCTACATATATTATGCACATGGTAGACTGACTATATAATCTCATACGTTATATGTCGTACCTAGATCGAAGATTTGATGTCTTATTTCAAACAAAGCTCTATAATGAAATGTCATTTGTGTAAACCTAAACAATCAATTTCAATGTTTTTTAGAATCATTGTCTGGTTGTGATTTAGCTCTATCCCCGCTAGATAGATTCTAGATTAATAATATATACTTAATAAATAGGTAGTTTTATCCTGATATCTTAAATGATTATAACCTTGGCCTTGGATTATGGCCTTAACTCGTGTGGATCCTCGAGCAGTTTTACAGCTACAGTATCCATTACAATAAGCTGAATACGTATTGACGTTGGAATTTATGTGTCTCAGACTAGATTTTACGGACACAATTATTAGGAACTTATAATCATAAACTAATTTTGCTGAGGTTTTGGGTTTTTTTTGTATTTTACCAACAATTTTTTAACGTGTGGTTTCATGGGCGCCGTCAGCAGGGTGCAAGGGGGTGCACTTGCACCCCCTGTCAAGAAAAAAAATACATTTAAAAAAAATATTTTTTTTATTAGGTTACTGTTTGTATAAAAACTGTAGGCGTCTAGTTTGCTGTTCAAATTTGTTCATCACATGTCAATAAATTCAGTATCCTCCTCTACTGTTTTCCTGTGAACACTAAGTATGCAAAGGACGCTTGGCCTCGCGTCTCCCATAGTTGAGCGATTCCACATCTTCACACACGGCATAAAGTGTTAAGTGTAAGTTCAATGTTACATGTTGTTGCTGGAATAGTCAAACCAATATTGATTGTCTCACATACTGCTGGGTAAAATGAAGTAGCTTGAGGAATTAAATCTGCATATTCAACAATAGATTCATTTAAAACCATATTGTTTGCTTCATTTGTCGTCATCATTTCGTACCATGTGGTAGTCTCGGCAATAAAATTATATGGAACACCTCCGTAGAGGTTCTGTATATCTTTTGCTAAAAATGCTGATTTGTCTAACTTCCCCATATTTTCTGTGTGGAGCTGCATAAGTAAAAATTGATTTTTTAGTGAAGAAAGAATAGAATCTAAATATGAAACAAATTCGTCCACATTTTCAGTTGGTTGATATTATCTGTAAATCTGTTTTGTTACCTACTACTCTAGGACGCTTAAATTCAACATCCAGTATTACGCAAATTTTTTTAGCTTTCTCGAAAATGACCTCAAACTCCATAGAGACATTATCGCGGTGAGATTGAAGCACGTCAGTTAATGTATTTATGTGAACGTGTATTGCCTTTATATTCATATTTCTTGTATCTGATTACACACGAGTTCAAATTTTTATTAATTCATAAAGCTTTCAATTCTTCATATATATTTTTATAACTTCTATACATAATGATTCTCGAGAAAATAATGCAAGCGTTTAAATAATGAATGATAAGTTGCAAACATTTTTTACCATGTATTACGGGTACTGGTTACTATTTTTTTATTTCAGTTTAATAAAACAAAAATGTGAAGCATTGAAGTAGTTTTTTATAACCTCATTTTCCTCTCAATGCAAATAATAAACAAAACATTCAATAATTTGGGTAGAAACACCAACACAACATACCGGACTATCTAGTGTATCTGTATCCGACCTGGATGTCTTAATATGAGGTCGATCACCTTCATCAGAATTGTCATTACGTTTTTTTACACAAAAAAAGTCTTATGTCACTGATAACTTGAACAATAATCAATAAGTTACACAACAAATTACCTAAAAAGGACTATATAGGAGTCGTCGTTTAAGAAGATATATTACAGACAACTGCTTTGCGCACTATTGACAAGTACAATTATTAAATAGGTATAATTAAAATAGCGTGAATTATATAAGTTACTCTATGGCGTGAACGAACGCAAGTAAAAAAATCCCATACATTGTATCCGTCGCGTGGCAGCGGGGATTCCCTGAGCAATAATGCCAACCATCAATTACAGAGTGTTTTCAATGAGCGGAAATATATTCAATCAAAAACGCGCGCGATTTGAATTTGACATTACATTTATCAACATGATATACATGTATAATTCTATATTTTATATTACTTAAATATAATGTATATGTTACAGTTAAAACCAGTTTTTAGATAGAACGCGTTTTCTCAAGTTACAACTAGTTTTCACTAAATGCCTTTGTTAAAACTAGAATTAACTAATGCTTAAAATTGAATATCAGTTAAAACTACTTCTTACTAGACAAAATGCATTTTTCCAAAGTGAGTCAGTTAACACTGTTCTCAAAGTTCATCTCTTATTCTCATTGATCGCGAGACGTCACCTGATTCGACAAGTGCGGAGGAATCCCTTTCCGAGCGCCATCCGCGCGCTGTGTGCTCGTTCGTTCTAACCTTTTTTTTTTTTTAACGCTGGGAAATGCATTTACGCATCCCGTCGCGGTGAGGCGGCGAGTATGT
>PDGT01000005.1:2325536-2378002 GCA_003671415.1 Megathymus violae | reverse complement strand
CACTACAAATATAATAAATATGTACACTACTATACTAAACTGATCTTATATTATAAATTACAAAAAATATCATTAGAAAACACTCCCGCCTAGTTTGAAGTTTCCCGCGCTTTTTTTCAATCCATAAATAAGTATGAATTAATACATGTATTACAATACATGTAAGGTACATAGTGTAACATAAATATAGGTAAAATTATATATGGTAAGGTAGTTTTTCCGAAGTGGAGCGAGGGCATTTTCTAGTAATATATAAATTATGTCATATTTAGATATTACTAATATTCAAATACTGGTTTTACTACTAACTCATTGATAGCTAATAATACCGATATTGATATCTACCTTTACACGTAATTATATAATATACATTATACTTTACAATCATAGCTTTCAAATCATATATCGTAAAATTAAATAGGTAGCAATGAAGTGTAGGGAGGTGATTTCGGATCGGATCACTGTGACAAAGTACATTTCAGTACACTCCCATTTCCCCGGTGCTGTCGATGTAAGCTAATGTAAAGTGAACAATTGCATATCATAAAGCCTAGTCAGTTTTTATGAATCCCGTTTTTACTTTGTTGAGTTCACCTGTCCAAAGTCAGTTTAATATTTTACGACTGTGATTTGTTGTTTTTTTCTTGGTTTAATATATTTGTATATTTAATATGGTTCTGAGGGCTATTAAAGTGGTGGAAATGATGGGTTTAGCTCCCGGACCATTTTGTGGAGCAATTTTAGCAGATTTTGGTGCCAAAGTTACTGTTGTACAAAAGGTAAACATCGAGTGATTGGTGATTCATGTATACCTTTATTATGCGTATATATTTAATCAGATTTAGAAAAACAGTTTTAATTTTTTTTAACTATATGATAATATATGGTACCTGCATGCAATGTTAAAGATGTTTTAATTGAGTGTCTCTAATAAAAAAAAATGCCCCCTGATATTTATCTAAAGCCACAATCCATAAGAGTTGAAATGAAAGCTGTCTCATGGTTGATCACCTTTAAATATCTCAGGAGCAGGCTGTCTATCAAATATTTTTCTGTGGCATCTTATCTGTGTATAATTCTCATTTTAGTTAACAGTTACTGGAATGACAAAATTGTATTTGCCAAGACTTAAAGTTGCTACATCCTTGGTTCGTAACCTTTTTATATTCAAACCCTTAAATCGAAAAAGCAGTTTAATAATAAAGAAGGTCCACAATTACTGTCAATATGTATAAAAATTTTTTCCAGATGGATGCACCCATTCTTGATGTTATGTCTCATGGAAAGAGGTTAATTTCTGTTAACATGAAATGCAAAAGTGGAATTGAAATTGTTAAGAATTTATGCACTGAATCAGATGTCATTATTGATGTTTTTCGTCCTGGAGTTATGGAAAAGTTCGGCTTAGGTCCAGACACTTTGACACAAATGAATACTCGATTAATATATGCAAGATTAACTGGATATGGTCAAGATGGTTATTATAAAGACAAAGCTGGTCATGACATAAATTATATTGCTATGTCTGGTCTGCTTCACATGCTGCGCAAAAATAATGAAATACCTACTCCCATCAATTTTGCTGCTGATTTTGCTGGAGGTGGTGTTATTTGTGCCTTAGGTATTTTATTAGCACTTTATGAAAGAACACAGTCTGGTTTAGGGCAGGTAATAGACACTAGTATGACTGAAGGAAATGCATATGTAGCCTCTTGGTTTTTTAGGTGTTACAATTCAAGAATGGGAATTTCTTTGTTTGCTAACAAACCAGGAAACAATATATTAGATGGAGGTGCACCATTTTATGGAACTTATAGAACTAAAGATGGAAAGTTTATGGCAGTAGGAGCAATAGAACCTCAATTTTATTCAGGTTTCCTAAAAGGTTTAAAATTATCAGAAGATGAATATCCTCAAGGTAAAAGAATGGAATCTGCACGACAAAAAATTGCAGATGTGTTTCTCCAAAAAACACAAGAAGAATGGTGTAAAATTTTTGAGGATTTAGATGCATGTGTCACTCCAGTTTTAGATTTTCAATCAGTAAATAAACATAAATGTAATGTGTCTCGAAAATCTTTTTATGTAAATGATGACAATCAAGTACTACCTCGGCCAGCTCCAAGACTGTCACGTACACCTGGTAGCACATGCGCAAAACATCCATTACCAAAAGCAGGTCAACACACAATAGAAATACTCAAAGAATTGGGATATAATAAAGCAAAGATTAATGAATTCATTGATTCTGGTACAGTTTATGCATCTTTACAATCAACTTTATAACAGCAGTTATACAATCACTATTTTGTGATATCAAGGATAGAATTTTTTACATTAATTAGAGTATCTAAATCTTTGGGATTTATGTATTTGTTACAAAATAAAGTATGGCTTTGAATTAGATTTATTATTTTTAATATGATGTTTAAATCAAACATTATGTGATTAATTCCCAAACAGAAATTATTGAATGCACTTTTATGTTCAATCTGGATTAATCTCTTTTGACCTATATGCAAAGTAAAGTGTAGGAAATCTACAAAATTCATACCAAAAACTGATTTGAGTATGAGTTGACATTGTTCTTGAAATTCAGGTGTATGTCTGAACTCTTGAATTTCTTTTTCTACAGAGAGCAAATTATTCAGAAGTGAATTCCACACTAATTCAATATTACAAGCATTTATAAAGTTATGGTTGATAGAAATGGTATCTATTAAATTAGTTACTTGATGATGCCACCCAGATGGTACAAATATTGCATCACCTTTTTCTTGTAATATTTCATAATATTTAACATTTGGACAATTTTCTGGATAAAACAGTAGCGGCAAGTTTCCCAAGGAATCTTTTAGTTTTTCTTCTTCACCTGGAGGTAGCAAAACCCATTTTTTTCTTCCAAATATATTAACAGACCAACTGTATGAGGAATACACATCGGCATGAAGAGGAGTCCTGTAATTAAAATAGTTTAGTGTTGTAAAATACATGACCTATATATAAATATATATATATATATATGTGTGCAAGTATTCAAATGATATATTAAATTTATGTGTAATTGATAAACTAACTGTAATATTCTATGAATATTCATAATGTTTGGCATAGAATATTGATACAATATATGTTTACCATGATTTACTTGGACCTATATAAACAAACATAAAGTCATCCTCCTGATGATCTTCAGCATATTCATTAAGCCAATCAGAACCAAAAATAAAAGGTATATTATAAAATTCGTCATCTGGCTTCATTCGTCGTAAATGCCAGTCTTTAAGGTAAAGTATCTTGTCTTTGTTTTGATCACTTAAATATTTCATGTATTCACTTATTTTCATATTGCATTTGCAGTGGGCATTATAATCTATTTTATCACAATCTGCAACAGGCGCGTCCATGTCACCGTAATGATCACAAAAATAATCAAAATTTATTTTATCATCTTTGATCCAATGATTGTTACATTTCCAATTGCAGCTTACATTTTTTACTATGCAAGGTAAGTTCTTTAGCATTATATTCTCAAGAAAATCATTATACTTTACATCACAGAAATCAATTGTTTTATTAATATAATCAGTGTAATTGTTCGCAGGTATATTTTTTATTACCGAATTAACTTCAAGATTATTCATTTTTCATTACAATAACCCTCTATCTAGTTCGTCATAATAAATAATACGTTTATTTCTAATAAAACCTGCAACATTTTTCACTGAATCCACTATTCAACACCAAAAGACTTTTAAAATGTAATGGTGAACTGTGTTGTAGTTGTAACGCATTCTATACTATACACAAATATACTCTGCATACTCTGGGAACGCAATTCTATTAAACATGTCAACAACAGAGGGACAGTAATATTTTTTTTTCCTTAAAGTGGCGTTGACGTAGGTACGCTCAGCCAAAGACAAATAACGGACGAGAAACAAAGGTAAGTAAAATAAATATTATGGGATAAATTTGGGGAAACTAATAATAAGATCAGGGAAATAAGGCATAGATATAAACAGATACATAATAGATAAGTAATTTAACTTTAAAAATTGTATAATACAATACTTATGAATTATTATTATTATTTTTTATATTACACAACAGAATAAAGAAGAAGTCAAATCTTAATATCGTTCTTCATAATAAATAAAGCTAAGGTTCTATATATATCAGAATTGAAGGAAGAGAACAGGCAAGATACAGAGGTTGGAAAAACGCGTATAAGAATGAAAGTGGCTTTTATTGTTTATTTCAATTTGTAAAACCAAGGTTTACAAGGTATAGTCGGTTGTATTCTTTGATAATACTTTCCTTTCCACTTAGAGCTCATATTTCAGTGTTATTTCCATGAATCGTATAAATAAACTTTAGCAAGAGAAGCTAAGTCTTGAGGGTAATTTTTATATGGAAAGATGTCACCACACTCCACCACATATTTTGCCAATCGACCTGCTATTTCATTACCTCTAATGCCTAAATGGCTAGGTAACCACACAAAAACTACACTATATCCTTTTAATCGACATTGGTATAATTTATTTTTTATATAAAAAATTATAGCAATTTGAGACTTCATTTTAAAGGGAAATTTGGATATGGTTTCTAAAGAACTTTTAAAATTAGAAATTATTAAAGTTTTTTAGAGTTTCAACAAAAATACATATTCTACCGCTTTATACAAGGCGAAACAATCCCCAGTATAAACCATAAAGTTAATATACGTATAAACGGATGCCTCAGGAGGTAATTTATTTTTTTGAACAATATTGTATTGTGCGTGATACACACCAACACCCACGCAACCATCCTTACAGAATTTTGAAGAGTCACAATAAATAAGATGCCAGTCTTGCCAATTCTCATTTATGATTGAATTAAACTTGTGGCTGCTATTTAAGTCATGTTTTGATAGACCAAAATCATTTATTTTAGAAAATGTATGATTCATAAGAATTGCTAAACAAAGGTAGTAAAGGTTATATAAAAGTAGATGATTTAATAGAAGTAAATTTATCAAAGCTTGCAATGAGACGGGGTAATGTTTTATGGGCCCGATAAGAAGAATTTTTAACATTTTTAAGTTCTTTGATTTTTTGTTAAAATTGGGTGATTAGAAAATTGTAAGCATCGTGTATAAAATTTGTCCGATAAATATTGGGGCCTTAAATGCAACGGAGGTTTACTCTACTGGGAGAGCATGTATTGGGCTAGATTTCATGGTACCTGGTATAATTATAAGGGCTTCAGATTGAACGCGATCTAATTTTTGTAATGTAGATATATTACAAGGCTCCAAAAGAAAAGAACTATAATGTATAATACTTATTATCACATAATTATAAACAATTTTCACGGTAAAAGGGTGAGCCTACCACACCTGACAGACATTTTAAGATATTCAAATTCCTTTCGCTTTTATTTATTATATATTGACAGTGAGGCACACCAGAAAGTTTTGAATCCAATATAAGTCCCAAGAACCTTACTTCACTTTTGCAGGGAATGAGTTCATTGTTATAAATAATATTCACCGACGGAGGTTTTCGCTTTTATGTACTGATATTTCAAAGCCGTTATTACTTAGCCACCCTCCAAGCCGATCGAGAGAAAAAGTTAAAAATTTACTAGCTTCTTCTATGAAAGGATTGATAACATATAGTAACAAATCATCAGCATATTGGAGAACTCTGATTGACGAATCTAGGGAGTGCACTAAGTCATAGGTGTAAACCTTATACAGAATAGGGCTCAGCACCGATCCCTGTGGCAATCCTTTCTATATTATTCTAGTAATTGTCTCGTCTCCAACTTCTAATTTAATAGTTCTTTTAGACAACATGTTTATAATGAAATTAATGAGAATAGGAGGAACATTTAGTTTAATAAGTTTTAATCTTAGCATTGAAATAAGAACGTTATCATAAGCAGAATGTATATCTAAGAAAGCCGCTAGTACAATTTCATTTTTTGAAAAGGCTAATCGAGTATCGATTATTAGGATGCTTAAGTTATCCATATTACCTTTACCTCTCCTAAATCGGTATTGAGTGTTAGATAAAAGGTAATAACTTTCAACAAACCATACTAATCTATTTTTTACTAGGTGTTCAGCCACTTTAACTGCTGTAGTTGACAGAGCAATCGGACGATAAGAAGAATTCTCCGATGGCGGTTTGTGTGGTTTAATCGTGTAGGTCTTTTATATACCTCTAGTTTAACCAATCTCAGTAATTTGTTACCTCGTCCTTCTATAATTTTATTTTAGCTAAAAATATGAATGAAACTTAAGTTTTGTAAGTATCGTATCTACACGCAGAATTTATAATTACAGAGGAATGAAATTAAATATGGACTTCATTAAAATTAAATTATGACAACGGTTTATAGGTCATCTTTAATACATTTCTTAGACAATAGTAATATAATTGTAATAAATGAGTAACACTCGCTCCTAGTAATGAAAAATAGAACTACAAAGTCAGAACTGTTTACTTGTATCATTCTCGCTCTAAAATTGTATGAACTATTTCTCACAATAACCTTTAAGATGTTGTTGCTCCTACACTTCCAGAAGGGGGCCGCGAGCAATTGACCAATTAGAACATTCTCGCACTAGCGTTGACCAAAACCCGCCAAAACCACAACGACATTTACGCCCTCATTGGGTCATTTTAAAAGTTACATTTATGCTATTGCTGCACCGTATATAGACGCATATGTCACATAATTTGTGACCAAAAACTCATTTTACCTATTTTAGCATTTATGACGTTATTGCACCCGGTATGCGATGTGTTATTAGTTTATATATAATTATAAAAATAAAGTATGTTTCATGAATAATACATTATTGTATATAAAGAATGTCGTTCACTGGCTGCTTTTTGCAAGAAGTAGGTCTTTACAAATTAAAATCTAGTGTATAATGAAACAAATAAAATATAAGGTAATCGTAGTCGATAACGTGATGAACATTGCTTGGTATCTTATAGGCTATTGAAACCATTACGTTTTTGCGGTATACGACACTAAATTGCCTATCGAGTTAAAATAATTACCTAAATAAATTTAATCAATAGTAGTACAAGAACCAGTTATCGATTAAATTTGTCATATACGGTACGTTACAGTATGCTAATTGATTTTACAAATAATACGCACCCACCAATCGTGCTATACAAAGTTTAATAATGAAATATCTTAGTGTCACATGATCACAGTTATGTAAACGATTCTATCATGGAAATGTGGATAAATGATGTGTAACCAATTCCAATATCCAGATCTGAAAAATCCTCCTGTCATGATCCTGTCAAAAATATCCAGCGTTTACACACTTTTGGAATGATTAAGTGATTCAAAAAGAAATTATTTAGACGTACTTTTAAATATACCGATTTGTTTTGACATAGTTACTAGAAATGATTAGTGGAAAGTCAAATTGATTACTCGGATTTTGAGTTATTTTTTATTCAAAGCAGCAAAATTATTGTTATCTATACATTGACCGTAAATTATTAAGCTTAGTAGTAGTAAACGAGTAAACTGTTAAAAAAAATACATCAATTTCACCAAATTTATTTAATATTACAGCAATTTTCTTTAAAACAACTTTTATAATTTCATGGCTTTCATAATTTTTTCTCACTACATTGTACTTTTTGTTCGTGAATAAGTTCGGTGAGATCACTTAATTATTTTTATATTCCAAAAAATATAAATAAAATAAGCTTACTCATCCCATGTTGATATAATAAGTCCGCGTCTCGTATGTCACGGTATTTATACTTTATCTATTTTTATTAAGAAACTTATACACGCAAAAATATTACCCTATGGATTCTTTAATGTACTCCAGATGATTCGAATTGTCCGGGTTTTAATGTTGAACCAAATCGCACACATGCAGCGCCTGCAGATAACATGTAAATTAAAGTTATACTTAACTTACTTAATTACTCAGTTAATTTAGTGCTATTAACTCTGATCTAATAATAAACAAAGATTAATACGCAATTGCGATCAATAAAGTGTTTTTTTTTGTAAGTCATGTCCTATTTTTAATACGACTTTAAAATGGTAAGTTTGGCTTTTAAAAATCGTTGATCGAATACAGCATCGAGTAAGACTTTTGCATATTAGGGGCTAGAAACCCTAATCCTTGACCTAAACTTATTTTATTGAATTATCGTAAATTAGTTTATAAACATGACATTCTACAAAACACCGCTAAATATTAGGCAGTTAATTTATCTTTAAACACTAATTTAATATTTTGAGTATGTATTCTGGAATATGTTTGTTATGTTACTTTTTCAAAATAAGGAATACCTTTTCTAGTTTATAAATAATTTACATGCTCAATTTTTGATTTCTAAAGTGTGCCAGGTTTAGAATACAATCAGTTACGATATAGCGCTGATGCTTAATTTGGATGTACTTAATACGGCACGGGGGTATTCATGACTAGTTAAATACTATACAATAAGTATCTGACGCGTCACACCACATCACGACACATTAATGTATTTCACCTTTTATGATCATTAGGTTGACCACAAACAAACTAATAAGTTATACCTTGACTCTCTAACTAGTCTGTATTATGACGGTTTTTAGGCCTTCCCTATTTTTTTTATCGCAATTCCTATAGAAGTCACGTACCTGCGGTACAATAGAGTTCATCGATCAATTTTATTATAGCGTCTGTAAGCGATATTTGTTTAGTTTGGAACCAATGATGCCATACCATTGCATACGACTGCCGTGATAATTCGTTTAATAATCTTTTAGAACCAGACGTGGATTGAAACTTGTCTGAATATTGATAGTATACTAATAATGTCGGTAGCTTTCGCGCCTCGAGGCAATCGGCCCCCATTGAGCCCTGCGCAGATTCAGAAGATGTTAGATGAAAACGCACATTTAATTCAAACTATTCAAGAATATCAGTCAAAGGGCCAGTTAATGGAATGCCATCAGTATCAACAAGTTTTACACAGAAATTTGGTTTATTTGGCTTCCGTAGCAGATGCGAGTCAAAATATACAATCACTTTTGCCGGTAAATAATTTTTAGTAATTCAAATATATCTGTTCAAATGTTGTTTAAATAATTATTTATATTTTGTATTTACACTTTTTTGGGAATTACGTATATGAATATATTTTATTGTATCCATTTTTTAGCCACCACACCAGCTGGCTGCAGGAAATGTACAACCTCAAGGTTCTCTCAATCCTCCGTCAAGTGGTTCAGATGTACCTGGTTCCCCACAGCAGCAGTATCGCCCTCCTTCAGGAGTTTCATCCACACCAACAAGACCAACGCAATCTTACGGTCAGCGTCCATATGGGCAAAATCAGTATCAAGGTCAATATCAGGGTTCTCCTGGTGTTTATCCTCCACAAGGTGGGTACGGACCTCCAGGTCAAGGATATGGTCCTCCCAACCCATCTCAACAACCACAGGGATATGCTCCCAATTCTAATTATGGTCCACCAATCACTACAACTCCCAACAATTATTCTCCATCTACTCATCCAGGCTCAGGATATCCACCTTCATCTGTTCAACAACCTTATGCACCTCCTCCTGGCAGTCCTGCATCAGCTGGCTCACCTTATCCTGTTCGTGGATCTAGTCAGCCACCTTACACAGGTAATTCTGCTTATCCTCCTCCACATACAGGTGCCAATTATCCTAATGCTGGTGTAAGTACATATAATTCAACTTCATCACAGCCTCAACCATACCAATCACAACCATTTCCAAATACTACACCCACGTCTGCTTATAGCTCAACACCAATTTCACAACCTAATCGATCTCCACAACCTCCACCAAGTGGTTATGCATCACAAAATCCAACCAGTTCAGGTTATGGTTCACCATCTGCACAATCACCGACTTATAATACAAGTGCTCATGGTAATGGTCCCCCAGTATCTGCTGCATCAGGGGGCCCTCCCCAGGGAGGACCATCTGGGCAACAATATCCGCCATCAGGGCAGCAGTCCCCCTATCCTTCAGCTACACAACCACCCTATTCCAACCCCTCTTCTCAACCTGGCAGCCCTGCACCATCTGTATCAACTGCACCACCACCACAAACATCATATTCTCAAAACCCGCAAAGCTATGCACCAACTACTGGAGCATACCCACCCCATGCTTATCAACAGAGCTATCCTCCAGCACAATACCCACCATCTCCCTATCCATATGCTAGAGCACCAGCACCAGGTGCTCCTCCTCCAGGGGCACCACAACCTTATCCTGGATATGGTTTCCAGCCTCCTAATCAGCCATAATTCAAAATCTTTTATACTTCAAATATTAGACAATTAACTTTTCGATTATTTGTTCATCATGAACTGAGATATTGTAATCAACTATATAGTATATCTATATTATGTAAATCTCTAGGGTGTCTGTTAAATAAGACAGTCTAAACCACTGACATAAATAAACATTTGTTAATTAAATTAGCATGTTTTATACTAGGCATTAAATTAAGACTATTGGAAGTCTTGCAATGTGAGCCTTAATGTATAGGGGTTGTATTTATCATCTACATAAAGGTATGCACTGCATAATTTGTCAGGAAATATTAAAGCAACGGTTTATAATAATACATAGGCTGCATTAAGTGACCTAAAGGACAAGAAAAGCTGTAAAAAATGTATGTAAATATGTGTTTAGAATAAATGAGAAACAGGCAATGACTCAGTATTTGTTGGGGCATGGATTCTAGTTAGTTGATACAGTGAGCAATATTATATATCAGGTTCTAAAGAGCAATTGTTTAATGTTACTTTTGAGATTCAGATATTTATTCAGCCCTATGTTGTTCAACCCGTACATATTTTTCAAATTTTTTATGTGGGGATATACTTACACATACAACTCTATTGTGGGAGTGATTGATAGGTTATGCCAAATGCCTACCCGCTAAAACCACCTCTAGTATTACTCCTCGTTAAATCAGGTTGAGCTCACGAATACATTCACATTCAACATATTAATGAGATTTCAAAGGAGTTTGTCCCTTTTGGGTTGGAGTTGGGAGTTCTCTAGTCTGTCTTCTTTGTGCAGATACTCCTCAAGTCATTGTGTTACTAAAGACAGACTTCCCCATATTTATATACACACACTGGCTATGAATTGACAGGTTGATTAATTTTTCTCCTGCTATGATGATTCCCTACCTGTTATTTTGCAGAAAGACCGACCTTTCGCTTTATCCTCGATTTGAAGCTAAAGGTCAACCTTTGATGAGACTAGTTCTTGAAGAACGTTCGCCTTTCAACAGTCTGTGTTATGGCGTGTCGACGACACATGTACTTTCACATTCAATCACCAATCATGAATCATAAGATGAATGAATCATACCAGCAAGCCTGCCTTTAATTTGATAATCTTGTTCCAGATTCCATGCATACTTAGCCTAGTATACTTTTATTATTCAACTCATTTCTGTTATGTATCTTAATATCTTACTTTAGCTTTAATTTTACTACTACTGTAAACTACAGGATAGCAGGCTGTTATATGCTCAAAAGTCTGTGTCAATTTTTTACTTGTCCTAAATACATATTAATTGCTACAATGTTCATAATGTAGTATAGTGTTTCAAGAAAAAAAAAGTTTTTTTTATTGCGTGTTAGTTTCAGAAGTTTAAGACTATGTACTCATTACTTCTTTTTTGTTGAAACAGGCTATGCTTTTTCCAAAAACAATTTAAGAATATTTACTAATCTTTTCAACTAAGATCTTTTGAATAATAATATGTATTTATGTTACATAAATAAGTATGAAATAAACAACTATGGATTTACCTATAATCTTTAATTTCCCTTATATTATGAACTACCTACGTAGGTACTTCTTAGACCAATTAAAATTTCTTACATTTAAAATGATGGCAAATTGTAAAAAAAAAGAAAAATTATTATGAATTCTAAAATTTACTCAAGTTTGAAGTTAGTTTAAAATTAATTCAATATCAACTAAAAACTACATAAAACACATGTATGAATATTATGTTTCTTCAAATGTTACAGTCTCTTCTTCAAATGGATGTATTGATTCATCATAATATTCCAGAGGTAGATTGTCAGAAGGAGGATGGGTTGGAAAAGGTGGTGCAGTTTTCAGCTTCTTTAATGGCAATATTGTATCATACAAATAGCACATAGCTCCAGTTTCACCAGGAATTCCCACCCCCATCATCCAGAGGACATTGTGCTTTGTGTTAATACGAAGAATTTTTACACCACGTAATATTCTCCACCTGAAAATAAATTAGTTGCATAATTTTTATAATAATTACAGCTTCCTTTGTTTAGTAGCTGACATCTAATGATCTATTTCGCGAATCTTAATTTTGGGCCGTACATCCAAGGCTAAAATAGCTACTAGGATACTAGGCGGTATAATGAAGATGCTGCCGTACTTGTATTGGTGACTCAGAATTGGTTGAAACCAATCTTCATAGTCTCGAGTGAGAGGCATTCGATAAAATACATTTAAGTGTGCGCTGAAATTACAAGGTATGACATCTTTATCCTATTTCCATCATCGAACGACTTGACGAACGGCCACTATCCATCTTTTTGTCGTAAACATTCCATTTTGCTTCGACGTATATTGCGTACCGACGAGGATTGGGATGGCCTGCTCACATCAATATTCCTAACCCACTACAGTTAATTACTTGAAAGCGTGAATGAAGTGTCCTCTCCCATCTAAGGTTATATCGCTACTTACTGTCTGCTCTGACTTTAGACAAGCACTGACTGATACTAAATAAAAAAAGAGTTCTCAGATATGTTCAGGTTATAGAAACGTCTACGTTAAGTAATTTATCAGGAACCACAAATATCACTTGCTACATGTTGAATTTAGAGGACAATTAACTTTTGATACTATTATACAATACATATTTTACCAATTTAATATGGACAGCCTTTACAGACCTGTTTCCCATATGTCCTGGCATTTTTGTTCCAGGCCAAACACGTGCTTTTTCACCTCCAGCTCCAATGTTACCTGGTCTTCTATGTGTTTTAGTAACACCATGAGAAGCAGGCATTCCTTTAAACCCCCACCTTTTCATGACACCCTGAAATCCTCGGTCAATCCTGTATGAGTAGGAAATTAATAATACTTTTTTCATGTCATGTAATTGTTAAAAAGGCGAGTAAACAAAAATATGTTACTTACGTTTTGGCTCTTACATCTACATAATCACCAACTCTAAAATGGGTAGCAAAAAGTGGTGTTCCTGTCGGCAAAATGGCTTGTGGTGAGACTATAAATCTACATAAGACTTTTTTAGGTAACATCCCAACTTGACTGAATATGCCAGAATAATCTTTTGTAACAGTACTCGGATCAACAGTTTCTGAACCGACTAATAAACAGCCGGATACTTGTCTTTCCCGCCATTTTACTGACTTAGAGACCATGGGTTTATATTCTTCAGGAGGTATATATTTTATAACATGATTGTCCACAACCTACAATATAAAAAGAAAGTTTATGTTCATAAACCAACAAACCATAAATTATGCAATATTATGTTGTCACAAATTCAACTATAATATTTATCAAAATGTTTCTGAACACATGCACAATGCATGACTTAATCCCAGGAACCTATTTTAGTGCTATTTATGTAATTCTTAATTATTATACATAAGCACAATTGAAGTTTAGAATATCACAAAAAAACAAATTTAAATTCCTACTAGCATTGCCTTAACCCTTTTCCTTCAAAGTTTGCTAGAGATCCTATAATTATTACATAAATATTACTGTTGTTAAAAGGAAAATTAATTGCATCTACCAACTTCCAAAAGAAAATATGTAATATTTAAAATGGCAGTCTTATGACTCAGCCTCACGCAAAAACTAAGCTTCTATTATTATTCCATTACTCAATGAGCAGCCACAATGTTAAGTGTAAGCTCCTTCATTGAATTGAAATATATATTGAAACTTTTGCCTAATACTTCAGTTAAATAAGCTATATAAAGATTATCAATTACTGCCTGTTGTTGGTTCCTAGACAAAATTAGTAATTGGCATTACTTGTCTGATTCATATAGTTTATAGCAGGTCTTAATAATGCAGTATCATAATTAGAGTTATGTACACTTTACCAAACAAACACCTACAAATACTGTAAGAATCTGGCTTTGTACTAAACAATATTTTGTCTGATCTAAGCTTTTGCAGTTTGATTAATGATTTGTGAAAATTAATTATATTCTTGGCCTCAATAATACTACCTGCAATAAAGTAGTTTGAACTTTCTTGCCTTCTTTTGTCCACAAAGGATAATTTCCTATTTTACGAGCAATCAGACCAACTCGTCGAATATATGGATTCCACTGAGCCGGTTGCTTTAATTCAACATTGGTCAATGGAGACTCGAGGCTTTTTTGGAAACTCAGTTTATCTTGTTTCACTTCTTCAATGAAATCCTTGTTTTCTTGCGATAACATTTCTTCAGTCATCTGTAGAGTATAAAAGGATTATTTTTAGAATGCTTTATATATTAACAATACCTTTAATATATATATATTTTTAATGCTTACAACTCTTTCTTTTGGCATATACCAATAAGGTGGCCGATACCTCGGAGGTTGATAATGTGTCTTTGTCCTTATTAATGTGTGTTCTATCCTGAAAACAAATGATCTATACTATGCGCTCATGTTATTGAGGTTATATCAAATAACTTAATAATATTATATAGTACCTTATTTTACTAAATAAATCGCGCAATATATTTAAGTTTATCGAACCCATTATATAACTATAAATCCAATATATCATTGAAAAAAGTACATCCAATTCTGATTTATTTACTGCCGTAAATATAGAAAAACATCCATCAAGATTGACTGAAGTAGTGATGGAATACTGTCAGAACATCTAACATAGGTCTGACAGCATTGTCATATTGTATAATCTGCTTAAAAATGGTACACCTTACAGTAGGATACCTATTACGGGGTTATGCAGTATATAATGTACTCTGTGGGTTATGGTATACACGGTCACGATACAATATCTATTAATATAGTTATAGTGTTGCCATAAACGTTATATTTTCCTTTATGACAGGTAATATTTCAGCATAAACAAATACTAAAAACTATTTCGAGATACAATTCTTTATGTATTACATAGACTAATATGATGCTAACGAATGGTTAAATTTGATAATTGACTTGATATTATGCACTGAATTATCGTATATCGTATCGTGAATTAACGTATATAATTTCACAATCATAAGGCAATTGATGACTTTGCTTTATTTCAGATTACACATGGAAAGGTAATTGACTCACTGCGGTCGTACGGAGTTAAAAATAGAACAAAATGAGTTGAAATAACAAAAAATATAGTGTGTACTAATTTACGCACTTAAAAAGTTTCACTTCATTGGCATAATTAACTAACATTTAAATTATATTTTTCCGAGGGTAACCTACGTGACGATGACATAAAACTCTTGTTATCCTTTTTCTTAGAGGCCATGATAAATGACTGAAACATCATCTGATACTGACGGCTAAATGTTTAGACCATTATAAAATGAACATATCGACAGAATATACATAAAACCTGACGAGATAACGAACTTTCAATTTAATATCAGTCTAGGATTGTGTAGAATATTCCAAAAAATATATATAAATTATAATTACTATAGAAAACACGATAAATACTTTGTTCTTATACGTATCTGGCTTTATACGAAGTCTAAAATTAACTTTACTTTCACTTCAACTAACCAACATGAGACAAAGCGATCTTTGTAAACCTCTTGTTCGAATTACTATGGAAATAAATATTTATTTATATAACTAAATATTTGAACAGAGAGTTTGATAAAATATAACCCAGTCGGTATGGGGTCGCGCTTAGATTCGCGGGTGTAACAGATTAATGTTTGTTCTTTACTTGTGGTTATTTATGATATTTCATTCGTCTATCTCCATGCCAGCCGCAACATAAGGAATCTCTTAATTGTCTGTGTAATAGTGATGAAATGTAAACAATATAAAAATATTTGTAACTTATATATGCTTTCATTAATAGTTTCACTTGTGCAAAAATCGACATGTTCATGCAGTTATTCTTAGTTATTTTATCTTTAAAAATAAAATTATCTTCCGAACATGAAGTGAATATATCAGGGCCTGGGTTGCAACCTAAAGCAATAGTAATGCCGGCTAGATATTTTTATGTTAATTTTACTTCTGTTGACGAAAAATCGTAAGTTAATGGAAAAATCTGAATTGTTAAATTTTCTCAAATTTTGATTTAGTTAAATTAAAATTTAAACTGAAGCTAATAAATTGTTTTAATATAAATGGAATATAATAGTTAAAGTTGAAACACTTTTTGTTACATTTACAATTATTTTTTGACAACACATTATATTAAAACAAGTACCTTTGTACAGAAATTGTTTTATGCCAGTATATTTATAAATATGCCAGTATATTTTAAACTTGCCTAATTCCTAAGACTAAGGCTAATCCTAATATTTTTAAATATTTTACCCTTTTAAAAAGTTATTAGCCTGGAGGCTTAAAAATTAATGTAAATGTAACTGGATGGATATTTTTACTGATGATATTGAAAAAGCCTCAGTTAAACTATAAGGAAGATAATATAATATTAAAATAAAACATTGACAAACATTCGTTTATAAAATAGTAAATCACTAATTTATTGATGATTATTAAAATTACATATGTTTATTCATAACTTTTGCAGATATTCCAAAGATATTGGTGACAAGCTAGCGGTAGAAATATCTGGTAAAAGTAGTAAGAGGCTAGATTGTCGCATTTGGCATAACGTTTTAGATAGGAAGGATGGCACTTTTATTGTCAGATATAAAGTCTATGAAACATGTCTAGACTTGACTATAAGCATATATTTTAATAGCAAACATATAAAAAACTCTCCTTTTGCATTTGAAGGTGAAATGTTCTTATATGATTTTTTTAATGATGTATTTTCATTTTGATACTATGTATTAAATTATATTTCTCAACAGGTCCAATTCAACCTGATCAGTGTAATTGTCCTCAGACCGATATCAGTATATGGCTTGAACAATATGGATGTACTCAATCATATGAACAAATCAACCATGATCTTAAACATTATGAAAATGTTGATATGAAGATGCAAGTGCAAAAAATTGTCAAAAAGTATCATAAACCAGAGAGTACAAGTTTTTGTCACTATGTTGTGAAAAACAATGATATATATAGAGACTGTTATGGCAAACACATTGGATTCAATATGTTTTCTGATAATATTTTGCTATCATTGAGTCGAAAAGTAATATTGCCTGATATGGAGTTAGTAATCAATTTGGGTGATTGGCCTTTAGTCCACAAGAGTGCTGAACCTCTGGCAGTTTTTTCATGGTGTGGAAGTATTGAAAGTCGTGATATAGTTATGCCAACTTATGATATTACTGAATCAGTATTAGAAAATATGGGCAGGTAATAATACAATCTAGTGTTCAACTATAAATTTATATGCATAATGAGTAGTAATGGACTCATCATAAAGCTATGAACTCTCATAGCTTGCACACCTTATCTGTGATATGGGTATTGTGGACATAAGAGAGACCTCATACAACCAATTCCTAAAACTCGCATTTATATGAGAAATAAATGACTGCCCTAGTTGAGAAAGGAACCTGGGAACCCTTTGTTCCATAATATGGGATTCCTATTATCCAAGTCAGAAGTATAATAATCAATATGAAGATAGTCAAGTCAGTCAAGAAGTCAGAAGTATAATAATCAATATATTGAAGATTTGGATATTGGCTTTCATAACATCGCTAAGATTCGGTCATGTGTTTTCGCTTGAGCTATTTTTGTTTTTTTATTTTTAAAGTCTATCAGGCTTCAAACAAAATATTTCCATTAAATTAAACTTATTTATTAAGGTTATTATTATTATTTTGCTCTTTTTCTGTATTGTTAACTAACTTAAGTATTTTATTAAGGTTAATTTGTTTTTCTAATATTGCTAATACCTCGAAATAATGCACTTTAAACTTCTTAATTTAATTAATTTTACATTACTTTCTATACTTTTTTTTTGGGTTTGTTAAAAATTAGTTTTCGCATAGTTTAAGCTTAATGGTAATTTACCTACATAATACTTGAATTAATAGTGTAAGCTGTGTTGACCTGTTATTGGTTTTTCATGTAGCATAAAACATTTTGTTACAGTTAATTTAAATTTATTACCATGTTAAAACTGTTTGTAAACCTTTTAAATAAAATAAAAATATGATTATACAATAGTTATTTCAACAAAATAATTTCTTGCTCATAAATTGTAAATCTCCTAGTAATTGCTGTCCTGTTAAGGTATTTATATTTCTAAGTGGAAGTAAGAAATATTAAGATTTGGAAAGTTATAGATGCAGAATGGTATTTTTTTATCGATTATTATTCATTTTTAGAGTTACATTAGACACATTGTCAGTGCAAGGGGGTGTGGAGCACCCTTGGAAGGAGCGAGAACCCCGAGCTATTTGGCGCGGAAGAGATTCTCGTTTGGAGAGGTTAGCGCTAATTGACATAGCGCGCGCCAACCCAGATCTCTTCAATGCTTCACTTACAAACTTTTTCTTCTTCCGTGAAAAAGAAGCAGAGTATGGTCCAAAACAGCCTCATATATCATTCTTTAAATTCTTTGATGTAAGTTCTCTTTTACAAAATTTTACCCTTTATCGTAAATTATAAAGAATAACAATGATTTTTTTTGAGATTAGTTCTAAATCGTGCGCAGTTTTGTCCGATCACTGAAGTAGGTGGGGATAAGCAGTACGTGTGCGCATTTTTTTTTACGAGCTTTATATTTCATAACTCAACCATTTATTGATTAATGATTAAAAGTAATACTTTTAGATTAGCAATATAATTACACAAGTGGGAACCTACTTAATTACGCCCAACTGCTCATTGAAAACCTGCACTCGGCTTATATGATAACTGCATCAGATAAAGGCATTATATTTAAATATACATTTTGCATATGAATTAAATTACAAATTGTGTTACAGTACAAATACCAGATCAACGTAGATGGGACAGTTGCCGCATATAGATTCCCCTACTTACTGGCAGGTGGTGGACTGGTCTTGAAACAGGACTCCCCATATTATGAACATTTTTACAGACAATTAGAACCTTGGAAACATTATGTGCCTGTAGCTCGTGATCTATCGAATCTAAAAGAACGCGTAATTTGGGCACGCGAGAATGATGACCAAGCACATCGAATCGCCAGAAACGCACAGAAATTTGCTAACGATAATCTATTACCGCAACATATACTTTGCTATCATGCCACATTATTTTCAGTAAGTTAATTTTATTTAATATTGTCATATGCAAATTTAATCAGTTTACTGTTTTAACTAAACTATTGTTCCTACAGGAATGGAGTAAGAAAATAAAAAGTGAAGTAACGGTGGAAGAAAATATGACACTTGTTACTCAGCCTAAATTTTATTGTGAATGTAATGTGAAAAAGGACTTGAATGGTCACGAAGAACTGTAGCAACAGGTAGGAGAAATCTCTTTTAAACCTATATGGCGTTATGCTATTATATTAAAGATACTTTGTGCTAATATCTTGCACTGTTTCCATAGGGTGGCGTGTGAGTGACTATAAAGAATAGCCTTAGATTCCGGAAATAAATTATGTAGTTAGAAATATGTATCCGTGTTAGTAGTGTCGATTTAAAACAATGAAAATGTATGATTCATGTAACAGTCCATCAACTACTTCACCTAATGTACGGGTTGGTACTGTGCCTAAGGTTTATAGGTGGCGCCCAAAATTTTTTGGATTTTTGTATCCGGTACATTTTTCAAGCTATTGAATTATTCGAGTGTTTTAAAAAATGTGTAATGAAATATTAGTACAAATTCTTATTGGGTGTTCTGAAAAATCTCTGCTGTTTCATTCTTCAAACAATTATTGTTGGTATGTCATAATTTGACATGTAATATAAGTTGTCTATGCCAAAATGCATCGAGAGTTTTCCAAGTGATACTTTGATAGTAAGTGTGTCTGCTGGAAGTTCCTTTACGATTTTAATGATTTTGATTGTAAAAAGGTGAATAAGTCGATATTTTAATAATTGTTTTCTGTTAGTATCTACAAATAATTGATATACAAATAAAATTGAAAACGTAAGTTGCAATAACAAGTTATTGCAGATTATTGTTTGTCTGATTACAACTACTTGAACGTGTCCCAGTATGTTTTAAAATCATTGGCAACTTCATTACAGGTAATGTTATACATAAATAAAAAATATACACAAAGGTTAATTTACAATAATTTGACGATATTCATAAAACAGTTAATTTCAGTAGGATTTCAGTGTGTACATATTATCAGTATAACTAGGTATAATATCAGTAAAACATTGTTAAATTTTCCAATAATTACTTTATTATACACATTATAATAGTCATTAAACTTAATACTTTTCATATTTTTAAGTTAATTCTGCTTCTAGTAATAATTTTTTTTTATATAAATTTATATGTACAAAATGTATACATTCCTTTTAGTAAACATGTAAACAGAATTGTCGTTTTGTTCAATATCAAAGTGTTTTTGTCTTTTTCAACTTTCTGAATATATTGAAAATTTGCTTCAACAATGTGTGGCTTTTACATAAATCCGCATGAATCGACAAATATTTGACTTCATCCATACACAACTGATTCTACGATCCTCTTACGCCGTTCTGGCTGTCTGTATGGGTAGCACGCCGCTAAAGTGTGACCCCTTTTTAACACCGATGCCCTCGCCAATATTTATGGTCCCTCTATACTGCATCAAACTACAGCTCACGCATGTACAGTACGCCTATCCTTAATTGCTTCATTTACAAGTTGAAATAAAACAGGAGAAACCCCAATTTTGGCGGGAATATTTTTGTGTATATATATATTATAGTTAAGTATTGTAATCGGTAATAAAATACTTTTTGTTCATCGACTCAAGTTCAAATACATTTTTGAAACTTGTAGTGGATGATACTTAATGTTTTAAACAAGTTTTTTCAAATATTCATTAATTAATTAAATTTATTTTTATATTAAACGCAGTAAAATTAAAAGTTGAATCAAAGTTTCTGCGCCATCTATGATAGATGTCTCATATACAAACCCAAATGGTTTGATAGTAACAAATAAACATCAAAATTAGTTTTTTGACCTAAGTGGGAATTGATTTTAATTTTTTCATTATTATTTCATACTTGCGCCTACGCTGTTAAGAAAAAAAAAAGAATATCGTGTCAAGTCTTCCTGATATTTAACCCAACGAGACGGTCGTCTTTTTGCTGAGCGTACTTGCACCTACGCACTATTAAAGAAAAATAACATGTCTATCGTGTCAAATCGTCTTGACAACCTAATGAGATGATCAAACGTTACAAAGTATAAGTGGTAGTCTATCGGTACATAGCGACGTCGGGGCTGCGGTAGAAGCACATGTAAGCGTCAGCGAGCAGCCGCTTGGCAGGTGCGGGCAGCTGGCGGTCGTGCGGTGCGGCGCGGTGCAGAGCGCGCGCTCCTTCTTCGCTCAGCCACGCCCCCAGGTCCGACACCACCGCTATCTCGGGGATGTTGTAACCGTTGCGCTCGCCTGCGACACGGTTCAAATCAAATTTACCTTTATTGCACGCGCAATCTACTCGTAACTTGTCTTGCGATTGGTTTACCATTTATTTTGTTACAATAATAATATTGAAAATAAATGAATAAATAAATATCTACCACTTAACCAGGTTTAAAATTAAACGCTTAATTACAACACATTTATTAGACTTAAATTACGAGGAAACTGAACTATCTATTTCTCCTACCTCCATATAGCCGACATCAATTTAACATAAATAAAGACAAAGATGTTAAAATACAATCACATCTACACACACATACACACTCGAACACCCACACACACATACTCTCTCACACACACACACGCACACACATATTCGATCATTCACAACTACTGAAAGTAATTATGTACTTACCTTTTAAATTGTATTATCTAGTATCAATGTTTCAACTTATTTTCTTAAATGTATTTTGTTGATCAACACTGTCTTTTGTCTTAGTGGATGAGCGGGGTACCTGTGACACAGGTCTTGAACCAAGTACACGACCCTTGCGAGTAGCGTATGTGAATGTGTTTATATCAATAAAATATTTTTATTTTATTTTTTATTTTTTTATTTCCGGGTTAGATCAAAAGAGTACACATAAGTTTGACCCAATGGTACTTATGTACATGTACTTGTATTGGTAATAGGGTTTCATTCCCTGTCTGGGTACCCTAGCACCCTCTTTTAGAATCAACTATAAAATATTTTTAACATATTCGATTGTATCAAAAAAAAACAGTTTTTTTGTGCAGCACCATCTTTGATAACCGACATTCTTGATGAACGCGTGTAAGGAGGACCAACATCTATAGTGATTTAAATACCATACGACTGATAATTTTGGCGATTTCCCAAATTACAATAGCCAATTTCGACCTGTTGTCCTCAAATATATACATATTGCCGCTAATATAACACGGAAAGAGTTTATAATTCGAATATTGAAAATGAATATACAGGGGATGATTGGAAACAGGTGTAAGAGATCTGGAGGAGCAAAAGTCTAGCGCATATCCTATCAATCCATGATATAATACCCTATCCAAAAATCAATGGTTCTAGAGTTATTATTATTTTTAATATTTTTTAATAAAATCCTGATTTTCTAGGAAAAAAATCGATAATTTTTGTTTTTACTTATTTCTACACAATTTTTTATGACACAGTTATTGTTTGACCATTGTTTTATTAAATTTAATTAATAGTCATCACTTATAATCTAAAACTTTTAAAACAGGTTCTTTGAAAGTCGTGATAGTAAAAAAAGGCGTTGATAAAATTTATTAATAAAATTTTCGTATAAAGCACATAAATAAGTAACTGACTTCAATACCTGTCCGACAACGTATAAGAAAGTACATAAAGTTTCAAAAATTCGAAAAAGGCTTCGTGCTTGTATCAGAAACCGTGGTCGTCAATTTGAGCTAAATTTAAATTAACCCTTTAACCGCGTAGGTCGGATTAATCCGACAAATATTTTCGTGCTCATTTCGCCAAGGTCGGATATTTACGACCAAATACCACTACTCGTTTAATCTGCCTTTTTGTTTGATAGCACTGTATTATATTAAAATAATGTTCATATTTTGCTAAATAGTTGATGAAGTAATTATATCCAATTGCTTACACTTTAGTTTCTTAATTAGAAGACCTAAAAATAATGTCTAAAGTTAAATAAGTTACTGATAGTATTTTTCGAAAAGTGTATTGATGTCTAACGCCTGTGTCGGAAAAATCCGACAATAAGGACAGGACATAAGCGACGATTTACTCATAGATAAATTAAACTATTAAACTATTTCATTAATTATTAAACTATTTCAGTTTATACTTACTAATTTATTATAAAACAAATAAAGCAATTGTTACTGTAGAAATAAATGTGTTTATTTTATTTAATTTATAATAAATAAAGCTTAAAAATATCAGTAACTGAATTGACAATTCCCATCCCTAGTCTGCATGTTTAGAAAGTAATGTTATCAGTACACCTCGCGCGACGGTCGGATAAAGACGACCGCTTCTGACGTCATAAACGAGCGTCGCCTTCTGGAATTTTCCATTATTGTTGTGCTTATGCATGTTATTATTATGTTCGTGTTATCGATAAATGTGATTCAACAAGACTACTGCTGAAGAATTGATACGTATTCTGGAAGGTGATAAAGATGAAGAATTTGTATCAGACGAAGAGTTTAAGAGTAATCGATGAAGAGCTAATTTTTATTGTATTATTTTATTTAACCTAAAATGTATTATATAAGTAGCTTAAGCTTATGTGAGTGACTTAATATTATTATAGCACGATTAGAGCCAGTTCGATTACAGGTATTTGTATGGGTTTATCTGTCAAAACAAGTGCCAGTTAATTATACGGAACTTAATAGCAAATGGTGAATCTGGCCTTTATTATTATTTATTTAACTTTCCATGTATGTTAGGCGCACACTCACTGTTGCAAATTACCCAACCATTTTTGCAGGCGCAGCTTATGTTGTATAATATTAAGTTGCATATTTATCACACTACAATTAATATATGGCATCATTTCAGATTCCCGGAAGCGATGTCGCAGACGCTGACTTTAATTGGACGACACAAATTGTTCCCCCAATAATAGAAGATTTCGACGACTTTGTTTGTGGTTTGTCGCCTGCTGCAAAACTTGATATCACTTCCATGGAATTACAATTTTTTGGACAATTTTGTAGTAAAGATTTGTTGCAAAAAATTGTCTATTTTACGAACAAATATCATTAACATTTCGTAAGACATGCTGATCTAAGACTATACTCAAGAATGCAACGATGGCAAGACGTGAATATTGACGACATTTACATTGTTTTAGCGCTTTAATAAAAAAAATATTTGATTATATTAGGCTGTTGAAAATTATTTAGTTATATATGTATTGTATTGTAAACTATAGTTAGCTGTAAATCCGTGTTTAGTAAGATTAACGCAACCTTTTATATTATTTGTGCTTTTATGTACTATCGTTGCTTTGTATAATTTCTAAATTCATTTCTTCACCCCTCCTTTTAGTACTGTATAAAAAAAAATTGGCTACAAAATATGTATTCGATTTGGCTTAAGTTCAATATATGTGTAATGGGTAACATACATTAATTATAACGCTGTGAATACAAATTTCAATAAATAAATATCGTTAGAATCTGTCAAAATAAGTATAATCTTGTTTATTAAAAAACTGACCAATGTTGTTTATTAACTGTTTAATTAAGATGAAGAATACTCTATAGGACTGCATTGATAAATAAGAATAGCGAAATTCATTTCATGACCAATTTTATTGTGCGGAAATCAATAAATCTTTCAAGATATTTAAACGTTTTTTGTTTCATTGTGTTACCAAAATATCTGCTAATATTAGAAATTAAATTAAAAAGTAACGCTTTCTATCTTCTGTCTGTTACGATATTTAGTTGAAATTGTAAGCGTTTGAAGGGGGCAAACCCATATCGATATACTATTGAACATCTCTATTTGTTGTAGGTATTTACTTTTCGTTTTACTGTGCTTAGCGCTGAGGGCACGACAACTGATATTAAGTCTAGCGGTTAAAGGGTTAATTATTATTTTAAACTTTGATTTTTTTCATTCGCAGGGTTTCCTCAAATGCTTTATAAAAAAAATCGCCAGTTTTTGAAACAAGATAAATTTAGTAAGTCGCTAAATCGATGAGCTGAGATATGACGCTAAATGATTTATGTAAACAATTTTAATGCAGATACCATAAAAGAAATACTTTTTAGAACATGTAGTGCTTACGTCTATGGACTTTTTATGCCTTTTTAGGAAGGTATTTAAAGGAGGAATTTAATTATGTTGATTTGTACACATTTTTTTTGTAACTTTTTTTATAATCATGTAAACAATTGGATGAAACACTTTTTTTTTGTTATGATCTGTCTTTTAAGCGAAATAATCTCGAGTCTACTTTTCATGGGTTTTAATTATTTATTTAGATTTGGCGATTATTTAAGAATAAAAAAAAGTATTAAAATTTCTTGAAAAGGCAAACCATTTTTAGTAAGAAATTATTTTTCTTCATAAACGGGTATTTAAAAAAAAAACTAAATCTTTTATATCTGCGTAACCATTGACTTTTGTATAAATAGATTATTTCACAGGAAATGAGCTAAACATTCACCCCATTAAAACTTTTACAACTGTTTCCAATCACCCTATATATGACATTTAAAAACAGTACCTTTTCTGTCTGCCATTGAGTCGAAAAAACACCACGGAGCATCGTGGCCAACTCCAGTTTTAACGAACGCCACGTAATGACTCGTCTCTATACACAACACTGCAAACAGTTCCATATACACCCTGGGTACGGGACATGACTCCAAAATATTCGCATACTCATCACATATTGTCAAAGGTTTCGCCTGAAAATAGAAAATTACCGTTTGTTGAACCACCCAACAACATTTACAAATTTGTCACATATTATATGTTAAATAAGTAAAAAGTTTTTATGTGACTTCGAACTGAAATTAAGTCTTATTTGAAATCTGACACAAATATGTAGTCGAATTCACAGTTTTGGTAGTCCGTCCCAAGAATTGAAACGAAATGTCTCATATAGTTGTTTGAAGGAACTTTTTACACAGCAGAAGTAGCGGGTGTGTTTACTTAATTGTTGAACAGAGAAACAGTTATATTTGATGTGGGTATGGCCCAACAGTTAACTAACGCTGACAAAGTTAGAAAAGTTGCATGATAGGTAAAACGCAGAAATAATGAGGCAACTATGATTTTCAATGAATTGTTCTCTGTTAATTAAAATATTTATAAAAAAAATCCCATTTATTTGTGAGATATGTCTAAAATGTACATAATAAATTAATAACTAACTCTGCAACATTTTAATTTCTCTGAATAACAAAACGACGACAATTGAAATGCAAATATTGCGAGACCCATTAACTTCAGATACCTTGTGGTGGGGACGCGAGGCGTGCGCGAGACGCAGACAAGTAGCGCACAAGGCGCCGTCCCCAGTTCCGCCTTCTAACGCACCGCGTGCGCATGCGCCGCACTCCCAACGCGCCAACGACCCACACACCGAACATGCGCGCGGTACTGCAAAATGCCAGACCAGAATGAATAATCTAGTTCGGTATCACAGCTCAAATAACTGCTACGTAAAGATAAAAATCCGGATCTACTGAGTAATGATGGGTATTCCCTCTATAAAATGTAAAGGCTAGCAGGCGAATTATTTTACTAAAGGTTAACCATCTAACGATGTTTTTCTTCCGACGATGCGTTGCTATGAACACT
Organism: Megathymus violae; assembly: GCA_003671415.1. NCBI lineage: Eukaryota > Metazoa > Arthropoda > Insecta > Lepidoptera > Hesperiidae > Megathymus > Megathymus violae. The sequence continues at coordinate 2,350,911 of PDGT01000005.1, read as the reverse complement.
TCTCATGATAACGATATAAGATGGTGTTCATAATGCGTGCCTACAGATATTGTATAAAGAAATACAAAAAATCTAACAGTTGATAATTATGATCTTATAGTGAGTAGAAAGTTCGTATAAAAATGCTGTACTTAATGGGTTGAATTAAAGAGTAAAATTTTGAGCTGACATGCTTAGAGTAAATTGTGCATAAATTTTGAAATCTATAATCATTGCACATTAAAAAAATATATATATTTATTAATAGTATACGTGAAAATGATTGACATTGAATTACTCACAGCCTTCAATGAGATCGGTGACGTCTAGTAACGGAGATGGTAGCACTCTTTCGTACAATTTGTAATTTTTACCAAACCTGGGCATCTGGATTATGAATGCAGCTGGTACCTGGTAAAAACATATTAAATAAGCGATTTGTAATGCATCGTACAGTGTGATTATTCCACGAAGACGTTATGATTTTGCTGGCTGTAATATCGTGGAACGACGAATTTAACCCATTCAACTAGTTCTTGATCATTTCTTTTTTTAATCCGCAGAGGTCCGATCACTGAACTGGAAATATAATAAAGTAATTTATCATCATTTAGTAATATTGTTGAAAAAAAAAAGATTATAATTTTTTCATAAAATGCACAGACAGGCAAAACAGGACAGTAAGTATGTCGCCAGTAAGAACACTTTTTATAAATATAAGTTGCTACACCTCGCTTAGTTTAACACCAGACGTTGCGAATGATTGTTCCAACAACTGTTGAACGCTCGGCAGGGTCACGTGCTCGTCTTTCTCGACGAACAGCTGGTAACAATACGCCTCTTGACCCGAGGACAGCTTCAGGAACGGCTCCGCTCTCAGCAGCTGTGCTACCAGTCCATTGAGGAACTCTTCTGGGTCCTGGGGAAAGGTAAAATACTGCGTTTTTAAATGTATTTTTTTATACTTGGTTATTCACCAGTTTCTGCTACGTGTATAGATAATATTTATTGTAGTTGGGAAATATTAAATAATTACACTTAACAAATTAAAGTCTGACTATTGTGGACAGCATGTAGCAACTCAGATAGTATCGACATTAGTACAAATAAACAATGTAGAATAGGCCTATGATCAAAGATAACATTTTATACATTAAAGCTGGAGTCTTCGCTAGAATCCGCGATCAGCGATGGTCTTTATGAAGCTTTATTCAATAATTTTGATTTTATCTGTACAAAATATTTAATTTCTACGTCTTTCATTATACTATAATATTGGACGACTCTGTAGCGCATTTGGTAGTAATCCCGTGGAGTCCCGAGTTCGATTCTCAGCCGGGCTAATCATTTGTATGACACAAACATTTGTTTTCGGTTCACGGGCGTATGCCATTTGTAACACACCAATGCGGGGGCGGGAGTGTGTGAACGTTATTTTTTTTATTTGCATAAAGATTTTGTGTTTCACGTCTACATTACCGACCTTCTCCTCAGTGGTGAGGCCGGGCACGTCGGAGAGCCGCTCGAGCAGCGTGCGCAGCTTCATCACGCGGTCGGCGCGCACGTAGCCGTGCCGCCGCAGCGGGTTCACCACTTCGTCGCGCAGCACGCGCTGCACCTCAGAGTAGTGCGGGGAATCCTGATATTACGTACAACACTAGAATTGTTAGCCACACCTATAAATTGTTAGTAAACAGAGACAGTGCGATTAAATCAATTAGACTTTATTGACAGGACCTAGAAATGGAGTGAGATAAGCTTCCTTATTGAATATTGTATATAATCGTATTGAAAAGCTGACCGTACTATAATGCAAAGATAGATAAAATGAAATAAAATAGAATTCAATACAATATTAAAATAAGAAAAAAAAAGAAAACATGCCTAATTATTCTTAATTACCATTTAAATATACGCTAATAATCTTAAAAATATTTGTTCCATTCAATATTTTCGTTAGAAGAAAAAGGTTGCGACTACTTAATACTATTAGTAATAAACGTAGCCTAAAGCAATGTGATTTTTTTTAATTTGAAGGTGCAATTATAATTCTAACTGACCTCTGGCTCTGGTGGGCGATACAGCAAGGCGTCGAAGACGCTGGTGAATGTGAACATAGCGAAGAGCGTAGCGTCCAGGTAACACGAGTTGTGGTGGCCCTGGATGCCACGATTTTTGCCTTCTAGGTCCCCGAGAGCGTTCAACGGTGGGACCACTCCTGGCACTACCGGGCAGTCAGGCTGGAAGAATGGTGAGATAAATTTTATAAATAAGCATGCAACGTTTATTATTTAGAAGAGGCGCTTTGAACTATTGCACTTAATTAATTTCATTGATTGATTTGATACTTCTTATATTAATTAAATACAAGTCAATATCTGTTAAATAAATATAGTATAAAACCTTCAACGTGTCTATTGTGTTGATTCATATAGATATTTTACTTCAATTTGATGCAGCAAGTCAAAGATCTATCAACAGCATGAGTGCGCCATCTCAAATCGAACGCACAGTTACATCGACAAACAATACAATCGTGCAAATCTTAAATAGGAGATATGACTCGAATATGTAAGTGGGCACTGTCATCAGCTCACTTGATCGAAGTCGTCACTGCGATTTGCGGCGGTGCGGTCCGGCGGCGGCGTGTCACGGAAGCGCGCGTCGCGGCGGCACAACGGCAGCGGCACGAAGAGCGCGCGGCCCGGCGCGCATGCAAACAGCCGGCTGCCGCCATGTGCACCGTCTCCCAGGCCACACACGCTCTGCTCCAACTCCACACCCGCAGTCGGCGTCTCTGAATCGAGGACACACGTATGTTCACGTATTTACTTATAAACTTATTGAATTTATAAATATAGACCACTAAGTCCCAGCTAGCTCATTAGTTATCCTAACAGCTGAGCTCAAAGCTTCAGGTTTGATTTCAAGCCAGGCACAATATAAATTCGGGTCTTGAATATTCATATTGTTTTGTCTATGTCCAAGATTCCATGAAACGTACATCTGCATTGACATAATTATGAATGTGTAAACGTTAACTTACTCAATGAATAACTCTCTACGGCTGGGCACTGGAAATTTGTTTACCAGATAACTTACCGTCTATAATGCCAATCCATTTAACGACTCCGTAATAGTGTTGATCGACATCGGTGGCGACCTCCACCAATGAACCCACTCCAATATCCTCCTGCAGCAGGGGTGATGGTGGAGAAGGCGGTGGGGCGGCGCGCGGGGAACCCAACGCCGGGGAGTCGTAAAACTCCTCAGGGTTGTTACTGCCACATACATCTAAAATTATTATAAAATATTTAGTTATTCTGCGAACTGCTGGCAACTAAAGACGTTAAGCTTTAATTGTTTGATATTTCAAAAATCACAAATCTTTACACGTTCCATTGCGTGAGTATTACTATAAAACATTTTTAATTTACTTAAGACCTGGAAATTTTACACATTCGTTTATTAATCATGAAATATACAGAACATAAGATGAAAAAGTGAGTTCTTTATGTCGGTATTAGAAAAAGAATTGTCGGTAAAAATCTTAGTCGTTTTAATATCACATTCATTTGGTATAAACAAAAGCATATTGACAGAATGACAGACAACTCTCGCACTTGTGACTCGCGTGCTACCCTAGACCCAGCAGTGACACAGAATTTAATTAAAACAAAAATTAACCCATAGTCTGATCATATTCAAACACGCATAATGGTATTTCGTCAAGGGACAGCTCTCGAATAAAACACGTGTGAGCCATTATTGAATGCGGAGCCCGCACGCGCCGCGCAACACTCTCGTGCGTCGACCGATCACCTACTGCGACCGTTCGCCTAAATTTACTAAATTTAGATAATAGAAAAGCCAAATTTAGACTATGTGTACTGGATGTTGTGTATGTAGTTTGTGATCTAGATGGAACATTTACACTTCTGTTAGCAAACAAAATGTATATTATCCAATTAGTTTAACGATTAGATAGTTGAAAGTTTAAATTGTTCTAGGAAGTTCCTTTACAACTCATATTAAAATGGTATGTATATTATTCTATACGTTGTTGCAGATTCATTGATTGTAATACATGCTTAAAGATTTTAGTTTATGAATTTCGCATGTACCGTTAATTATTAAATGTGACTGTCGGTTCGTAACCAATGATTATTGTCGGTAAAAAGATCGCATGCATCTAATGCTTGTATTAAAGTGTATGAATTAGAAAACATAAGTGAATGTAAGTTAGTTGTTTTACAAAAGATGACTGAATATAATAATCATTTAACCATCGGTAATTCTAATTATAGTGTACCAATGTTATTAATAAAGTCTTATAGATAATTTTGTATATGTGTTTTGTATATGGCATATGTCATTAATGGCATTTAATTTGTTGCAAAATTTTCCATTTTTAGTACATAAATCTGTAATAAATATAGGTAAACAAGTTAAACTGTACAGATGATTTTAAACTCATAACATCTCAGACTTTATACATTTTGACTGTAATGGTTATGTATGATTTTAGTGTACTTTGTACAACTATCATAATATATTTGTACTAAAAATAAACTTCTGTGTGGAAGAAATAAAATTAGTCATATATACAACAATCACTCACTTAAGTAATTCACTTATTAAAAATTTCATAACCTGTTTACCTACTAAAATACCAGTTTCGATCTTCTTAACTTCATGAACCATTTTATTTCTGGAACTATGATCTTCTGAGGTACTTGCAGATGTAGTTGAAGGTTTATTACGTCTTTTTTCTGGAGCTATATGGTTGATGAGGTTTACAGACTTGATTCTCTCATGTTGAGACATACTCTTTGTGTTGTGTCTTGTACTACGTGGCACTGATCCATACTCTGGATGATCCAGCTCTCTAGGTGGTGGGGGCCAACTCCCCCCAATTAAGTTAAACAGTTCAAGCTAAATAAACATGAATAAATTAATATACTTCCAATAGATATATGAAGGTAAATTAGTTTTTATCCCATGTAAATAATGTTGATAGTAAAGGAATTTTATAATTAGTAATTTTACCATTTCTTAACAAGGGTAATTAGAAATTTCATCAACAATAATTTGTTTTGACATGCTTAAAATTTATGAATATATCAATTGACATAAATAAATGGGTTAGTATGATTAAAGCCCAATTTTTTGTGCTAATCAAAATCATCACCCATGTTTATGTTAATAAAAAAAATGTGTTATTAGGTGTTCGAAAATTGTTAAAATAAGCTGCAACAATAAGTGCAAAACTCACACAATGTTACACAAAGGTGATATGATAAGGATATTGTACTTAATGGAAGTTATGGAATGGCTTAGTTAAAGTTTAGGCGACCTGTGGCTCCCTGCTGCTTCTCCCAACCTGTGACTCCTGCTCCAGGCGGAATTCATTGCTCATTCTGATTGCCAGAGTTGTGTGTAAGAAACTACATTGAAATAAAGTGCTAAAAGAAAAGCATAAACTATGTCACTAAATATTACCACAATTTACACTAACCTGTATTAAATAGTTTGATAATATTTTAATATATGGTGGACGGGTGTATCATCAAAATAATAGCTACGCATAAATAACAGCTAATTTAAATCAAAACAAATCAAATATATTTTTATTTCAAATATAAATGGTACCGTGAGTGATAAGACAAATGACATTAACAATTATTGACATTAATGACATACGGTACCGAATACGAGTACCTCTAACTTGACGTTTATACCCGTACATAGTTTCTACGTTTACAGTACGGTACTATAATTTCCTCGTTACATCTGTGATAAATTGTAATGTCAAATAAATTAAAATATGACCTTCATATAGGACATGACATACCACTTGATATGCAGTACTTACCACTGTATATTATGATGCTTAACACTATGATATTTACTATCTTTGACATTTAGTGATGATTGATACAAAATATCGAAAGAAGTTAAATAAAAATTTGCAATAAAGATATTAGCTCATTAAAAATCATTGAGGATTATGATAAAACTGTTCGTATGTGTTGGAAAAAAATCGTTTTGTGGGATGCATTTAAATAACTATTATGTTTATTCTACGTAATCAACTAAAAAGACAACTCCTACAGAAACGATAAGCAGTTAGCCAAAGCCTTCGTAAATATTTTTGGTGAAAAGAGATAAATGAGACGTCAAATTAAAAAGTTGATTTATATGGAAGTTTGTGATGATAGCAAAGTTCATAGATGAATAAAATAAACTCAACAAGAGAAAGAAAATAAAAAATGTGTATGTAGAAAATAAAAATTCTAGTAGAATGAAATCAAGAAAAGAAAATTTTAGAAAACTGGAAATACAGTAGTTGTTAGTAATGTGAAGAGAAAATAAAATTAGTGCATAAAATGAAATTCCAAAAAATAACATTTTACAATTCCTTTTTAACAGTTGTGGATTATAAAATCATTAAATAGCTAATGTTCCAAATCAAATGGCTATCCCTATGACATCTTATATTTACAAAACCTACATATAATATACGCTTACATATAAAAATCACGAAAAATTTTCACCAAAAAAACAAATATTTCCGGAACTTATAATATCGATGATTACACTATATCGCTTGAATAACACTATTGACATCCGTGATAATGATGACAATGACATTTGTTATATTATGTATTTGTAACATGATACTAACGTAATTTGTAATCAAAGATATCATTTGTAGAACCATTTAGTAATTTTGTTTTTTAAATACATTTAACAACCGTAGTTGACAAACTATTTTATGGTATATTAACAAATGTGTATATTGAAAAGGATTAACGAATTTTCACAAAAACTATCGATCAAGCTTGAGTAATGTAAGTTTTTAAATTAGGGACCAGCTACTAAAACTATAAATTAGCAGTAAGTATCGTCCATTGGTAATTTAGTCGCATAATTATTTGCTTATTTATTAATGGGCAGCTTTAACTTACTGTGTGAGACCTAATTATCCATATGTATCTATTTATTATTAATTCACTGGTTATATTCTTATATTACTGGATAATGATTTGAATGCTCTAAAGTGTCTGGATTCTCAGATGTAATGAGAAATTCCTTTTTTTTTTCTCTACTGTAGTAATCTTCAAGTTATGTTACACGATTTTTTTATCCATTGAATTCAAATTTAATTTTGCAGCCATTGGCAGACGCTATGATACGTCAAGGGAGCATTGACGACATAAACGCTCAACAATTCCTAAAGATCTCAAATTATGAAGACACAGTCCGACAATTGGACATATACTATGCCATTGGTATGGTATTGAGATTTTTTTGAAACTATGTAATTTTGAGTATTATAAAAGCAATTAAAATCCTAATAATCGACTCTTCAATATTTGCAGTAAAAAGACAATTACTCAGATTTCAAAGCCCTATCACTGGGTTATTTCCTGTCCTGTCTTCTGATCTGCATATTGCCAGTGTAAGGGATAGTGTCTACTGCGCAGCTGCAGTGTGGGGACTGTATCAGGCGTACAGGTATAGTCCATAATAATCAATGATATGTATGTTGTTAATACATGATACATACACAGATACAATTTTCATCAAGAACTGTTGATGAAGTACACTTAATACAGTATACAATTCATAACATTATACATTTTACATTTATATGGGGCTCAGCTGCAGATATTAAGTCGATTTTTATATTACAGAAAAGAGCAGTATGTGCCATTTACAACCTCAGGCCTAGGGATTCCCTTGACAGATCTTTTTAAAGAAGTTGATATATTAACTGTAGCATCACAATATATTTTAGATAATATTATGTACGTTAAAAAATACTCTGATAGTTTTCTTAGGAAGAGTAATGTTCACAGTATTAATACTAGGAGTAAGGCTAAACTGATTGTTCCAAATGTGGCTCTTTCATGGGAAGATGTGTACATATTTATAATAAAATTCCATTAAAATTGACAGAAATGTCATATTGTAAATTTAAAGCTCACGTCAAAGGTGTTCTTATGCGGAAAGGTTATTATAAACTTGCTGATTACTTTCAGCATAGGACTGCTTGGAGATGAGTTTAATATTAAGCCAGTTTAAGTGCGTTCTGTAACTGTGAGTAGGAAAAAGAAACTTCTTGGGAGTTCTTGCCGCTTCTTCTTTCGAGACTATTCACAGTAGGGATTTGTTGACGCCCTGGCGTAGTTTGACATTCGGAAAGTGTTTGTAAAAACCAACTTCGAATAAAATAAAATATTATTTATTATTTAAACTTAAAAGTATACCTTCATATATATATATATATATATATTGTAGTATCTGAATTAATGAAACATATTTAAATTTCAGACGAATTGATGATGATAGAGGCAAATCTCATGAATTAGGACAAAGCACAGTAAAATGTATGCGTGGAGTTCTCGAATGCTGGGTCAAGCAGTCTGCAAGAGTAGAAGCATTCAAGACAAGACAAAGTGCTGCCCATGCCCTTCATGTCAAATTTCATCTCACCACGGGAGAACCAGTCCTTTCTGATGATCAGTACCATCATTTACAAATCGATGTGGTCTCACTTTACTTATTGTTTCTTGTGCAAATGATTACAGCTGGACTACAGATTATTTACACACAGGTATTTTTATATGATTATACAGAGTAATGGTTATACAGATACCAAGATATGTATGAAAATGTGTGTAAGGGCCACTACCTATTCCTAGTTGTTATATGTACTATACAATAGTTAATATACAATTAATCATATATATTTCATACTCTTGTTGTCTTATTCCACCTATATGTATGTATATGTTACATAACTATTACTATTTAAGCAGTTCTTTGTCTGCACATAGTGATTATTCATTATACTTGTGTTATTAAATTAATGAGTTGATTATTGATGAGTTAATATTTATAATATGTTATTGTTTATAACTACTGTCCTCATTTGGCTTCAAGAATTAAAATCGCCCATAATTATTAAACAAAAATACTAGTTCTGTCTCATAATCCAGAGGAACAGAGCCATTTACCTGACTACAAAGTATCAGGTAAATATATAAAAAATTAGAAAGATGTGAAGTTTCAACTTAATACCATAACAAATACATAGAAGAGTTTCTTATGGCTTCTTGGCACACGCAAGTTTTATTTAAGTACATAATAAACTAATAAGACCAGACAGTCCACCTAAGTGTATGTGTGCAAGTGGTCATCGCTGGCCACGAACGCCCGCAACTCCAAATGCGTTATGGACGCTTTGCCAGTAAATATGGAAGCGACGTCTCACTTATTACTGGCCCATCGACGCACCGCCTGTATTATATCCTACACAGTTCCTTCTGGATATAAATAAAATGTTCCAGAAACAGGAGGCATTAATTGATTTCCGGATTATACTATGAGAAATGCGCTTTATATATACAGGCTGTGCAAATATCTCCCAACCATAAGAAAAGGGATGCAGAATCACATTTATTTCTAAAATCGAGAACTTCCTGTAGCACATTACGGAATTGAGTCTAATCAGTGTGGTTGAATTTAATGCTTTGAAGATGGCAAGTTTGGGTTTAAAAAAATCCCCATTTCTCATGGCGCCGTAGCTCAAAAATTCCGTGTGTCTCGTTAGCAAATGTTGAGATTCCTAGCGTTAACATTTTGAATTACCATACGTGTCATATCGGTGTCACTTGATAGGTAAGACCAAATTAGTCTCCATAAAAACTTGGCATCCTGAACAGTACGATTAACTTTAACTTTTCTATCAATAATGAAACCTATTTACATTGAATTTTTCGAAGAATATTTTATCTACAGCTTTGCCTGATATAATTTTTTTTTATTAGTTTAAATTTCACTAACAATTATACAAATATATACATATTCCATTTCTTCTTAGCGTGTCGATGGCAGATACTAAAGCGCCGCAGCCCAAACTATAGCAACATTGATAGCATTGCTTGTAGCTGCCGTAAGGTCCTTCTGCGTGCAGGTGTTAGAACACGCAGGGCACGATATCAAATGAGCCATTGTCTGCACCGCATCGCATGAACAGCTCACATCGGTATATCGGTATTGTGTAAATACCCCCCCCCCTGGCCATGTTTTCCTTACTTCGGCTGGTTTGAGTCCGAAGCCTGTTTAGAGATTTTCATACTGGCCATGGTAATTCAAGTCCGGGTGGCAGGTTCTCTGAAAGAATTGTGCAGTGTTGCCTTTGAGGACAATGCAATGGCCTTGGGAAAACAATCTCAAATTTTGTTCTAGGACGAAGTAGCTTTTGTACAAAATTTAGTATATTATGTGGAGCGTGCATACAGGACCCCAGACTATGGTATGTGGGAAAGGGGCACTAAATACAACGATGGAAAACCAGAAATACATGCTTCATCTATAGGTATGCTATTTATATGATGACATCAAAATAATCTCTTAATATTTTTTATCATGCAAGATTTACAGACAGGTAAATTATTATTATTATTATAACCCGATTTTTTATCAGGCATGGCTAAAGCAGCCCTTGAAGCGATCAATGGCTGCAACTTGTTCGGTGACAAGGGAGCCTCCTGGAGTGTTATCTATGTGGATATTGACGCTCATAACCGAAACAGGAGCATCTTCGAAACAATGCTTCCTCGAGAATCTAGTTCTAAGGTAATGACAATATATTCATTAATGATAAAATAATCATGTTCATTAAAGAATTAAAATATGTATTTATAAATAGTTTCCTCTAAATTTTGCTTAATTGTTATTTGTTTATAAGTGCGATGCGTATGCGATATACATAATTGTATACCTACCATTAACTTTTCTTTATATACTTTTCAGTCATAAATTCGTTACTACTTTTATCCTTATGCATTTCTAATAATATTTGATATAATCACTTAAACAATTAAGGAATTTTAACTTTAACACTATATATTTTTACAGACATTGATTGTGAGTACCCTATAACAGTTAAAATGTATAATGTCCTCGTAAATATTAAAATCGTAATTTGAGAGTTACATTCAGAACTTATTTAAATTAATCTTAATTCCCAGGGTGTGGATGCTGCACTGCTGCCAACAATTTCATTCCCGGCTTTTGCCAGTCACGAAGAACTCTTAGTTCAGTTAACAAAGAACAACATACTGACTCGGCTGCAAGGCAAATATGGTTTCAAAAGATTTAGTAGAGACGGATACAAGTGCGTCCTAGAAGACCCTAACAGGAGATATTATAATGAAGGAGAGTTGAAGGAGTTCGACGGAATAGAGTCAGAATGGCCGCTGTTCTATGTAATGATGATTATTGATGGCGTCTTTAAAACACTGCCCGAGCAAGTGGAGGAGTATCAAAAATTGCTGAAATCTCGCATATATATGGATGAATTCGGAGGTAACGTCTGTGCATATTGGTCACAGGTTCTAAAACTTAAGACCAACCGCCTTACTCTCATAAAAATTTGTAGAGCTCCCCGAAAGCTTTCTTAATCGTAGTCATAACTGAATGAAGAAAAATGTGATATCAAAATTTGCCCTTACTTTTCTAGGCTTTGTAACCTCCTAAAGCCCTCCATTAACCCCAAGAGTGGGTTATTCTTTACTTATTTTTATGTGGAGAAAGTAACACATTATATTACATCGCACCTTTAGAATGAAAGTGACTTAACTCAAAATTCCTGAAATTTCAAATGTTACTATAAATTTGCTTAAAAATGCCTACTCTAAAACCCCATGGTGAAAAAGAGCCCGAATTATGAGGGAAAAAGGGAAAACCTCGTACATTTGTCTCTTTAAATTTACTCAAGCCCATACATTTTTGAAAACTTTCTTCGTAATTTCCCACAAATTGCAATTTTTGAGTTAAGTCCCTTTCATTCTACGGGTGCGACATGTGTTTTGTTAAGTGCAGGGCATGGGTGTATCCTTAAATATAGATCTAAAATATTCCATTTCGATACAAGTGCGGAAAGTATGTAATTTCTTCACGTGTCACGGTTTGTTAACCGAATAGAGACGAGTGGAAATGACAATTCCGCACGTGTATCGAACGACGTTTTAATTACATTGGCGAAAAAATATAACAACGAAATAAAAAAAAAACAAATTTCAATCATAAAAAATGCAGTAATTTCCCGGGAGTGTATTTTTAGAGGTTATGGCAGGGCTGCGGTTTCTATGAATTCGGTCAGTTCAGTGACAATAATTTATCTAAATTCGTAAAAATTTTAATTGTGTTATTTATTTGTTTACATTAGGTATGTATACGTATATAATAAAAAAAATTGTATAAGAAAGGTAAAAAATATAAGGTTAAAAACCACCTTCATCCATTTAGAGGTTATATGCAAGAGGAAAACAAAAAGGAACAGTGCGGAAAAGAAAACTCCGCGCGCTAAACACACGTGGAAAACTCTCCTTATTGAGTAAATGTATGATTTTTTTTTTATTATAGATCCAGTTATACCGTGGTATTATTATGTGCCTCGTGAAGGCATTGACAATGAACGAAGCGAACCTTATTCAGTCCGCAGAATACCAGCAAGTAAGTTTATTTTCATGTCTCGCAGCTTGCAACCATAATTATATTAAAAATAATTTCAATATTATTTAACACGTGAAAACACAACTTGTCGGTAAACGTTATTGTAGCATGAACTATAAGGTAAATTACAAAGACATTTATTGAAAAGACGTATATTTAATAATGAAAGACAGCAACGAGTTTGATTTACAAAAAAATTTACAATTAATACAGATATTGAGATAAGATGTAGAAAAAATTCTTTCGCTGTTTCTTTTTCATAAGAAATGTACTCTAGATGATACTGTTTTTTGAAAACGATAATAGAAGAAAAGTTACATTGATTAGTCAATCCAATATTGCTTTCATTTAATTTATTTCAAGCAAACATTCAAATATGTATTGAGATGGTACCATCACGGGCTACAGGAGATCATGTCTACGATCATGTGTGGTCTTTGATCACAAGTTGGACCGTAGGTCTGTTTGAGGATTGTTACGCATATGAATTACATTGCCGCAGTCATTTCACACCAGTTGTATTGTACGCGTATCAAGATGTGGCCATGTTATAACAGCAACAAGCAGTAGCTATATCAAAAATTAAATGTATAATTACAGACCAACCGGGTGATACCGAAAATAAAGGTAATTTTGTATCCCATAGAGAATGGCTTCTTTTTCTTATGACTAATTTTCTGGTGTTTGGATGAATTAACATATATTTTTGCTTTGATTTAGACACCTTTTCTGCTTCATAACACTATGCTGATAGTGTTTCGACTAATTACGCTTATGTGTTAATTATTGCACCTAGATAGATTATTAAGATTGTTGCACTGGTAACTTACATATCAGAAGCAATCATTACCAACCTATGCCGTTCCTTAAATTGAATTGTTTAAATTTCAACCAAATATTACATTTTCATTGAAAAGTTAATTAAAAATTGTCTGTAATTTATTAAAAAATAGGTTTGATCGCCATCAGATGTCATTTTCTAACTCTGGCTTCAAAAATTAAAAAATGTTTTTCTCAGTATTACAATCATGATGATATACAAACGTTCACATTTTCATACCGCCGCAGTAGTATTCCCTGTGTTGCCGGTTGCATGGACGTACACAAATACGACATTACAAACACCCACGGCCCGGGAACAAACATTTATCTGTCCCATACAGCTCTGTCCGGCCAAGTCGAACCCGACACTATCAACTGGACCACTGGGTCGTCATTGCAACAAATATGTTCTAATTTAAAACTGACACCTATAATTACAAAATGACACAAATGTAACGTTGAATTTTCGTCTCTATCAGTACTTACTATGAAATAAAGAGATATATCGGAGTTTTACGACTTTGTTTAAGCAACTTTCTGAAGCAGAACGTTTTATGAGTATAAGCGACTCAGTAGCATATATATGCACTAGGGATGTTATGTATATGAAGTTTCGGATCTGGATATAGATATGTGATTAATATTTTACCGATTTCGGTTACAGTTAAGTATATGAAATTATTTCGGATTAACCGATTGTTGCGGATAATTTCGGTTACGGATATCAGATGGTTTACATTTTGGAAAAAATATAATGTAATTACAAAGTTTGACTTTGTTTCTAGGTATTGTAATCACAGAAAAAACATAAATAATAAAAACTGTCTAAAGTGAGAACGACGCGGCTAATGTATGGGCTCGGTCAGCATAAACCAGCTGACGTGCTTTATTTAGACTCTGTCTCTATCCGAAATTATCCGAAACTTTTTTATCGGATTCGGTTACGGTTTGGATACATTTTTATTTCGGATATCTGATAGTTTCGGTTACGGTTACGGAGCTCCATAACATCCCTGATACGCATACATATTTGTGATAGATACATTAAAGTGATCCGTTTATGTTCGTACTGAGTGTTCATGGCACTCACGATACTAATATTATAAATGTATGAAGCGTAGTGTTAATTTTTTTTATCACCAGTGACTGTATTTATATTTACCATCAGGAGAACTGTATGCCCGTTTGCCACTTTCATATTAATAGCGGCATACGCATGTTAACTATTTGTGTATTATATGTATTTAGTGAATAATAAAGCATAATAACACAGTTAGGCTTGATGATTTCCCAATCATTTAATATTGTGAAACGCCGTAGTTTCCTTACACACCTTCCAGAAATAAAAATCTATAAAGACCATTTCTGAATCCCATTGTTTGATAAACATCGTATTTTTGTGAGAAACCAAATTTAATCTTCTTTTTAGTTGACAATTTATTTCTAGTGTCAGTATGTAACCGTTGGTGTAGACACAGGTGGGCTGTTCCTGTGGGCGCAGGCCATGTTCGTGCTGGCGCAGCTGCTGACGGGTGGGTTGCTGCACGTGAACGAACTCGACCCCATCCGCCGCTACTTGCCTTCCTACAACCGGCCGCGCCGCGCCGGCAGATACTCCGCTTTCCAGGTACGTGGACTATACGATGCGGTTTACTATGAAATGATACAATGTGATACCGTTCAATGTGATACGATGCAATATGATATGATACGAAACGATACAACAATTTAGAACTTAGAAGTTGGGTAGATTGACTGTGGAATTACTTGCTAGGCCCGAACACTGAGGGGATTTATATGTCAATATGTGTTTGGAGTGTTGAAATGCCGTTGTGTTGTGTACATACACGGCACTCGCAACTTTAAAAAATCAATAAATATTTTCAATTTAACTATGTAATGAAAGATATGTTATACATTTACCTAGTACAATTTGCTTCACATTTTCGCAAAAGATTTACTTCTTAATAAGGTATGTGAATATCAGGTAGTATTGTATCAAGCAAAAACCCTAAGGGATTAAAAATTTAATTGAGAAACATCGATTAATTGTGTTTAAACTATATATATAAATATTATTTATTTATTTCATGCTCATTTCGAAGGCCAAACCAGCATTTGTGAGTATTTAGGTATTCAAATATAATGGCACGTGAACGAATAATAATAAAATATTGATTATGTTGAAAAACGCATGTATGCATTTTGCATGACAGCAAAATGTTAAATGAAAGGATTACAGCTAAATTGTCTCAGCAATTTATGTATGTATATTTCTTTTACTATGTATCTCTATCGCAATTGGCACAAAACTATTTGCTACTACGTAAACTATCAGATATTCGTTTAACTCACTTTTGTTTTTCTTCAAAATTTTACATTCTTCTCCACCTTTCTGACTTATTTGATATGTATTTCAATTATTGTAGTGTTTGGGCATGCGTGAATGTTATCAAAATTTTTGTTTATCTTCCAAATAATAGTGTTACTGCGACTGATGTTATGGGCGCTATTAGTTCGCTTAATTGGCTTTAAGAGTTCAATTGCTCATTAATTATGAAATAATGAATTAAATAAATTAAATTGGCGGCGTCGTGACGAAAAGCCGAATAACGAGTACGAGTGACCGGCGATCGTGCATGAAACTATTGATAACGGAGGAAAAAACGAAATGGGTATGATTAAATCGTACCGTTTGGCGGTAGATAGCTTCCGTCTTGCCCGATGAGAGACCGGCGTGGGTCTATGTGTGTCCGAGCGCTTTCATCGTATCGATTTGCCCATGTGTATGATTGAACATGTGTTCAATCTATGGTGTTAAATTTGTCATCGTAAAATCCAAAGACAGATCACAGAGCACAGGTTCTAAATACAGTTATTTCGTATAATAATTTTGCTTAACTCAAAATAGAGACATGGGCGTTAGAACTGACACCAACTATACGGTATGCCTGTGAGACAATAAAACGACCGATGTATATTACTGATATATATTGATATATCTCAAAAACCGCGAATCTCTTTCATGTTTTTCTTTGAAATTATATTGATAGTATGATGACAGAGGAGTGATGATGATGTAGCTAAATTTTATATATTTTGAGAAAGTATTCTGTTGTCGAAGTTTACAGATTATAACTTGATGATAATTAAAATTCTTTTAATATAAATATAATAAGTGTAATTATTTGTTTAAACAAATATCTCCCGTCTCATTACAATGGGCATGTTATTATAGTACAACGCTAAGTTATAAATAGTGAAAGAGTGTTTGTTTCACGAAATATTTAGTAAATATTGATATCGGAAAACCCAGGGCATAGCTACAGATCTGGTGGTGCAAGTTGTGTTGATCGCAGAGTCGATGCGCCTGCAGGCCATGATGGGCACGTACGGCATTCAGACGCAGACGCCGCACGAGGTGGAACCGGTACAGGTTAGTTTAACAGCGAAGGAGTTACTTTATGAAACTGGCCGTATTGGGGCGGCCTAGAATACTCCCCCCCCCCCAATCCCATGCTGACAAAACAGGGTGTCGTAAGAGACGCCTGCCTGCCTGAGAAGTCCGCCTGCTTGGTGGTAGGGCTTCGCGTAAAGATTATATTATCAGTGTTATTATTAAGTCATTAATATTATTACTGGTATTATTATCTTTCCGTAAAGCCTGCCTGGCTAGCTACCACCCTCCTGCTTGAGTCAGCCGCCAAACGACTCGTGTTCCGGCTGGGGGCTTGAGAGCCAGTTCTTTCTTTCTTACCTTCTTCTTATTTCTTGGCCGACAACGCATCAGTGATACCATTGGTTTTGCTGATGTCCATGGGTGACATGGCATGGCCCGTTTGTCGGCTATTAACATTAAAAAAAATCTATTGTAATATGAGTAAGTATTAATATATTTTATTAATTTAATTTAACAACACTAGCCTTTGTAAAGAGAGGATGTTATGTCTAGTGACATTCCATAATCGTCAACACATGTGTAGGCGAGAATTTGTAGCAGGTGGGAATAATTAATTTAACCCGAACGAAGTGGGAGCGGGCCGCCGTTATAAATAAATAAACGTTCACACACACACACCTCGCAATATGATTCCCTGTGTTACGGGTGGCATAGACACACACAAATTACATATCACAAACATCCACGACCCGAGAACATATATTATTTATCTGTAACATAAATGTCTGCCCCGGCCGAGAATCGGACCCGGGACACTTCGCTCGGCAAGCAGGGCTAACAAACTGGGCTACGGGATCGTCAATAATTTCCATTTGGTTGTATTACACTTAAGTGTAGATTAGAACTGTGGACTGATTTAACCTTATAAATGTATATTTGTGTTCAGATATGCAGCTCTACACAACTGGTCCACATATATCGGGAGTTAGGAGTGTGCCCAAAACTGAAGCTTACTGGACGCCCTATTCGACCTGTCGGCTCTTTGGGTACTAGTAAGGTAACAAAGTACATTTTATACTTCACGATATGTAAATGGTATCTCCAACTTTCTGTCCTATACAATTATAGGCCTCTTACATGCGATCTTAGAAGAAGACTGACAATCTTTTGTACATAAATTAATAACATGAAGATAGCACAGATTTTTTGTTAAAAATTATTTGATCAATATTATCCTTCTAGATTTACAGAGTGTGCGGCATGACCGTGCTCTGCTATCCGCTGATATTTGAAGTGTCCGAGTTCTATCTGTACAGAGACATGGCCCTACTCATTGACGACATAAAGACCGAATTACAATTCGTTGGCAAGTATGTATTTTGTCATATATAAATGGTTAAGAGTTTACATTGGTTGCTTCGAAGTTATTTAACTTTTCCGTAAGACCAGGTTCGGTTTACCTCCTTCCAAAATTAATTGGGGTGTTAAAATAGCGCTCAGGGCAAATGATCGTTGCGCACATCACCTATAGTGAGTGTCAAGATAGTTATATGTATAGGAGAATTCACTAAAGGCATAATTAGTCCACCAATCAGCATTTAAGCAACGTGTTGAAATAGATTTTGTTACGCCAATAGCCGACCGTGGACCTCCTTGCCAAGAAGCAAGCGGAAAATCTGCTTAGTACTGGCTCTCCAAGCTATGATCTAACTCAGATATCATGAGCGTTACCGGGCATCGTAAGGCACTTTATTACGATCTCGGTTACCATTGAGTCAAAATTTGACAGTTGTATTAGCGACTAACCTCATCAATCTAAGGTGTCCCCTTGTTAATTGCGTACCAGTACAAATGAATCATATCAATAAAACGACGTCACGTCCGTTCAGGTACTGGCGGCTGTCGGGTCGGCCCACGGTGTGCCTGTTGGTGCGCGAGGAGCACATGCGCGACCCTCACTTCAAGCAGATGCTCGACTTGCTCGCCATGCTGAAGAAGGGCCACTGCGACGGCGTCAAGGTGCGCCTCGGCCGTCTGCAGAACTTGATATCAAGCTCCTGCATAGGTAAGGGATACACACGTAGAATGGACGCGCGGGAAAGATCCGAAATTGGATATCCGCTTGTTCAGCGCTTGGTTTCCGTTTGATTGTTCAAGTGGGAAGTTTAATTCAGAACTAGACTGCCTCCGTTTTCATATCCAATTAACAGCCTGTTCGTAAATTTAATTGTCCAAAAGAATAATTCACTATTGTCCATAATTGATTCATTTTTAGGACGAGCATTGTATACGACGTTTTATGTAGGCAAAATTTTCGGCGCCGGCTTCAAATTATCGTATTTATTAGTTGTACTATTCATCAATTAGTATTAAGTACTAGTACTTAAGTGTTTAAGTAGAATATTTATTTTACCATTTAAGGATATTTGACTTTATTTAATCGCTTAGTTCTTTTTTTGAAAATTATTTATTTCTTTTGACTTTACCGGTACTGGTCAGATGAGGTGCCGGTCGGAAGTTTACCTAATACTTCCATGTTGAGTGTAGTTTGTTCGACCAACAGAGCACCTCGACTTCATGAGCCAAGGCGAGTTCCCGTCGGAGATGTTCACGCAGTTCCGTCAGCTGGAGCACGAGTACATCGGGTACCAGTCGCTGACGGACGTGCCGCGCACCCTCACCTACCGCGAGGAGCCGCTCGACTGCGAGACCTACAAGCACCGCCCCACGCCAGACGTCGTCGAGGCCTTGCGGACCACGGACAATATCTTCGCGCAGAGCCAGCTCTGGGGGATACTGATGGAACGGGAGGGGCCCATGTATGAGGTGAGCTTAAAGCGTTAGTTCAGTCAACTGAACCAACATCACCAGATGTGGTTGTTGTATACATCACCTCCCACAACCGGTCAACGCGGTGATAGCTTAAGCACCACGAGTGGACATAATCCACATGCCATTATCGAATTTTCGTGTCAATTGCAACAGATTTTTATTTTTAAACACTCAATAAGTACTGTAGTTTGTAGTACATAAGTAAATATTATTTTAGTATTAATTTAATATAATGTTCTAAATAAAAAATATATATAATGTAATTTGGAAAAGTAATAACTTAAAGTGCGCTTTGGCGGATGCTGTAAACACTCAAGTAGTAGATGAAATGTATAAACGGTATTTGGCTTAAAACCTCTAGACTCCTGTACAGTTTAGAAGGATAAGACGAAAGATAATGTAATCCCGCCCATCGCGTATAGTTAGAAAATTAACTTATTGAATAAACGTTGAAATACTTATAGTAATTGTGTGCATAATAGTTAGGAACTGCCAGTATAGTCTCATATCAGTCTCAGGTATCTGAAGACTCGTTCGGAGTAATAGTTCACAGTGACATGACGTATAAAATGCGTTGATTATTTTTATATTTGTATAACGTAAGTTGTCTCGTGTGAGGTGAACGGTTCAAGCGCGCTCGAGTCGCTGAAGAGCTTGTACCACAGCGCGGGCGTGCTGCGGCACTGGCGCGCCGTGCGCTACTGCTCCTCGCTGCTCAACCACACCGTGGACTCCATCAGCCCCTTCATCACCACCGTCCTCGTCAACGGCAAGCAGGTACCATTGGGCTGGGTATACCCCGACGAGAAGGCGACGCAAACATAGTACACAACTGTTGAATCAGTTGTCGCTGTAGATTTGAATGTCGAGCGTATGCTGCAACTTAGATTCGTACACCGGTCTCGACAGATCTAGTGTTGAATCACCCTCCAGAAAGAACTGTGTCTGCACTTAAAATTTTATCTATGAAATTATAGAGAAAAAAAAATACAAATATGTAAAAAAAATCTTGTCATGCTAAATCAGACAAATTGCTAGCTTTGAGAGCTTCTGGACTATGTCGTTATCTTTTCCCTGGGGTGAATTCCTGGGCCCGCGATTCAGGAGTTCTGGATTATGATGAAGACCATTAAATTTTCCAGATAACAGTAGGTGTGATCGGGCACAAGGAGACTGTTTTCGACAAGCCGATGACGCCAGGCGAGATCCAGTCTGTCATGTACTCCACTATCCAGCCGTACGACGTCATTGGAGCTGTACTGCAGCAGGTTTGAAGATCAATAATATTTGTATGTGTTTTAGTCTAAATGAATTTGATTTTATAAAAGACCAAATCCTTATAAGCACCATGCATATTACGTTACATACACTGTATGTACAGAGAGATAATTTATTATCGCTCGGTATTCCCTGCTTGTCGTCTACGATCCATTGAATCTTAAAAGTTACTTGCTTTATAACATCCTATATTCGACAAATCTTAACAATGGTGCAAGCATTAAATAATGTTATTTAGTTATTAATAATTCATAAATGAGCAGACGAATTTTAAATAAATAACTGATCGCTTTCTATTTATGAAGGATATATGAGAAAAACTATTATTAGGGGCCTTTAACGCATTAGAACCCAAAAAAATTGTCGCTATAATATTTGTTTGTCTCTTTGTCTGTGCACTCGTGCGCTATAATCTCAGAAATGGTTTAACCGATTACGTTATAGCTTTCACTAATGTATTTCAGGAAGCATCACTTAAAATTTTAGTTCATTTTATTTCAATCTGGCCATAAAATAAAAGTTGTAAGTTAACATAAATACATATTTCTAATTCACAGAACGAAAAAACCCAGTCGTAAAACAATGCAGGTGCAATTTCTAAGCGTAAGGTAGTCTTTCTGAAGCGAAGCGAGGGCGGTTTACTATTTGTAAAATAATTATATTGGCCGTGCCGCGTTCCAGGATCCATGCCAAGACTTATTTACCTATATAATAGACTATTGTTATAGCGCATCATGCAATAAACATGTTTATATAACGATCACGTCACGCCAGGAGATAGTGCTGTACTGCGGGCGGCTGATCGGCACGAACCCGGACATGTTCCGAGGCATCCTGAAGATCCGCGTGGGCTGGGTGCTGCAGGCGATGCGCACCTACCTGCGGCTGTTCCCCGAGGGGCGGGGCACCGCGCTCGAGGGCCTCTCGCCGTACCGGCTGCGCGCGCTACTGCAGCGGGTGCTCACCGTCAGCGACTGGGCCGAGGAGCGCGGGTGAGATACACACGCAAGCACTCACGCACGCACACGTGCACGTACAGTGGACGACAATATATGTATATAATACAACTAATAATTTAAATTTCACGCAATCGTGTCGAATTGATACAGGAAATGTCGATGCAAATATTGTTTTTTGTCACTAAAAATAATTTTGTATTGTTCTAGTTGAACACGGCATACGTAACTACAATATCAAGATTCGAGATTAATTGAATAATATCTCGTAGTGTACTGTAAAATATTATACTCATTATACAGTATGTATGTACAATTTTCTTCAATTTAACTTAATTTAATAAATTAATTTAAATTAGTCACCACCTGCTCGTCTCTCACTGTACAAGACTCCGTTTAGTGGCACAAGTCCGAGGCTAACATTGGCATGGGCTGCTGAGAATGTAGAGTGCATTACTATGGTATTAGACATTTCCACCCCGAGCACACACATAGCTCTAACTACTTCACTTTACACAACCACACATTGTTAGATATAAACTATCTTATGTCTACCTCTCTGGGTATCAAACCAGGACCATTGACACAGTGCAGAGTTAGTAGGAAACCATTTTGAGTGCAGGGTAATTTAATATTTACACATAAATAAGTTGAAATAGTTCTTCTCTGAGAAGTTGAGTGTCAGACAACCATTAATTTATCTGTTCGTATTGTACACAGGTTGACACCACTACAGCGTCGCCAGTTGGAGGGGTGTCTGTGTCGTGTGCCGAAACATTTTTACATTCAAGTTTGGGACATCCTTTTACGAACTCCTAAGGGTATCATTGTACAGGTACGCACTTGAGTTTATATTTTTGTGATATTTTAATTTCATAATGTCTCCGTAGGACTAGATTCTAGGGGGTAAGAAACAACATCGACATGAGAACATGGTATGAGATTTTATCATTAACTCACTTGTATAGACAGATGTGTAGACGTGAATATTAACATTAAACTCCCTGCCGTTTCCATTATGCTACATCCCGTCAGCGACCCTATAGCTATACTAACGGTATATGAATTGAGTTTTATGGTGATCCATACATCTTCAAGACCTACCCAACTTCTTCAAGCCATATGCAAACAACGGACGAGGCAACGAAGAGGCAATCTCTCTCTTCTTGGAGGTTGCTGGGCTTTGTATTCTGCAATCATCCAGAAGGTAATCTTACATCGCAGTAAGATTATTTATGTACCTAGCTAGGAAGGGTAACTTCTGAAAATCAATCATCAAATGTTCAGTTCGTTCCAGTCACATATCGGGTTCTCAAACTAGTTGCTTCTAGGATCACTTCCTTTTTGTTGTTCTTGTTTTGTTCCTTTGGTTTGTATGCTAGCGAGTGAAACTTGCTTACCAGTGTTTATAAACAATGATTCTAAAGTAATTAAATAATTTATTATTATACTTCGTTCGAATTGGATATGGAAACTTTGTAAACAAAGTGTTGCCTGGCAACCACAAACAAACAGGTGCACGAAACTTTTTGTTCTATTATCAGTATCTATGACCTCAGATTACTTTAATATTATAACGTCTGTGGCGGCCGGCAAGCCGCGTAACGTTCGGTTATTTTTTTATTTTTGTCGTTCAAGTTCAATTTTATTTATTTTACAGCAGGTAAATAATTTAAATAAATACGAATTAGTCATGAATATAATCTAAATAGCCTTTATAGAATTTATGTATATAAATCATGTTGGAAATTTTAATGTTATTAATTTTATTATTATACATATTGCATGGAACAAAACGTTCTTGTATCGGAACATAATACGACTAAGTTGCAAAGTTAATTAGAATCATTATTACTGTAAGGTATTAATAGTCATTTCTTTTTATAGGTATAGGCAGGCTTACCCCAAAACTTAATATTTTGTGAAAATGTTACAAATCGCTTTACGAAAATAAGGTTGTGGCTGCATGAGTTTTTCAATGACGAAAGTGTTTTATGACATTAGTTTTACTTCATTTTCACGCGGTTTAAAGTTGTTATCGATCAATACTAAGTTAATTCAGGATTCACAAATAATATAATGAGTAGTTTAATTTTATTAAAGCATTTGATTTACATATACAGCTTAGTTGGTGAAAACCCTACAAAAGAATTTTAATGGTTTGTTTACAAAGTTTCCATATCGAATTTGAACGAAGTATAGATGTGTATCCACGCTAATCAGTCACCTATAGTTTTCTCTGTATACTGTTACACCCTTATAGTGACCGCAGCCCTGTTGGGCGTTCAGCTGAATCAGCAGTTAAGTCGTCCTCAGTCCTACTTCCTAAATTGACTGTCAGTCTACTCTCAGAACTCATGGGGAATGGTTGCGTATGTATCCCTCGCGATTCGTGAATAAGTACGATGCGGTGTCCCGTGCAGGGTCACACGATCCCCGCGCAGCCGACGCTGGTGAACATGTCGCGTTCGGAGCTGTCGTTCGCGCTGCTGGTTGAGGAGGCGCTGGTGCGCGTGGAGGCCGGCGCGCGCCGCCAGCTGCTCGTCGAGCTGCTCAGCGTGCTGGCGACCATCCTGCGGCGCAACCCCGAGCTCTACCTACAGCAGCCGCTCGACCTCGACAAGCTGCTGGACGACGCACACCACACGTACGCCAAGGTAGCCGTCGCGTCACCATACGTACCTAATGTTCAATTGCTCCGCCCAGGTAAACGTTATAAGGTGATGTTTGTGATGTAATAATTGCTAATTGCATTGTATAACTAGTGTTATATAACGGACAGCTCTTGAAAATGGACTCGGATATGTCCGAAACTAGTCGGGCGTAATCCGACTAAACTGCGAAGTGAATAAGCCGTTGTATGTGAGCAGTTATATATTCAGAGACTCGCAAATCATTCAGTGTTAAAACTGCACCATCCGTTATGTACAGTATTTGTGTCAATAGATGAATAAATAAAACGTCATTTCTACAACACATGCATGTGTGTAACCAATGTTGAATATAGTTACAATTGCATTTGAGGATAGATCAGTTTCAGTTAGCCTTCAATACAACCAAGCTCTGCCTTACTGAAACACAAGATCGTTTCATATAAATTATGGCATGATAGTCTTTCCTACTATGGTGCTGGAGTTTCTGACGTTTCCTAATTAACTTCAGTCGAGTACACGAACATTCCGTCAAATAGTGACAAATTAAAAGTCACACCTATTCCCAATATTCATAAGAAATTAATGCGGACATCACTTTTTTTTTAATTCAATGTTTAACGTTCCTAAACTTTCACACACACACACACACACAACCGGACTAGGATTACTTGACGTACACGTATATGACGTAACAAACGGCTATATGAGCCGAGAACAAAGATTTATCCATTTAAATGTCTGCTCCGGATGGAAATCGAACTCTCGTTCAACATACAGTGTCACTACCAGCTGCTGGGCCACGGGGTCGACAAACATTTCACTGGTATATTGAGTAGCACCGAGATCGATGTATAACTGTATTGCGATATAGGACACGGGTGTGTCGGAGGAGGGCGCGCTGGCGGCGGCGCCGGCGGGCGTGG
>PDGT01000005.1:2302548-2325526 GCA_003671415.1 Megathymus violae | reverse complement strand
TGGGCTACCTGGCGCGCGCCGTCGTCAACAGCGTGCTGCAGGCCGCCACGCCGCACCTCGCGCAGGACGCCTCGCCCGCTGACTCGTGTCTACTCGCATGAACAACCCACAATGTACGAAACGTCATGTGTGTTAAAGTTCCTTAAAACTACAGGATTACTCGCGTGTCAGCCTGTCATAATCAATTTTCACAACTGAATATTGATCGATACCTATAATTATACTGTTTGGCGACTCAATTGTTTTGGGGTCAAATTTTAGAATTTAGAGAACATTGTCAAATGATGTTACCATTGAAAGGTTGGTGACCGATACAATTATATTTATTATAAGTAAATAAAAATACTTTAAAATGTAGGAAATTTTAACATCCCCTATTTCTGAAACTATTGAGCTAAAAAACAGCGATTCCTAACTTGTGGTACGTGAAAATTATATTCTGAACCTTATTATGTACCGAGTCCCGTGAGTACATCGGTGTTTTATCTGTATAGGGGAAGTATTTTCTGAAGACATAATAAACAGACTCCTGAATACTTTCGCGATAGCCCATTCTTTTTAACGCATCTAGTGTAAGTTTTACATGAATTGTAATGACTACCTAGAGTATGTGTCCGGTTTCGTTGTCTAGCTTTTTTTTTTAACTAAAATGTAGTTCTATGTTTTTTTATACTGGGGTAGTCGATAAAAGTATATGACTAAGATGGCTACTGTCGGGAATTAATCATATTGTGGGAATTTTAGTAGTAAAAATGTCCTCCGTAATCTTAGAGGCGTATATGAACATGCTCCTATTAATCTCGTAAGCACATTGCTCCACATACGCCTAATGGCATTGTGATTTAGTTCAAATTATATGTTTTAATGTTTATTAACCAGAACATAATTACACGAAATAGATGCATAATATATGAACTAATTAATTAAAAAAAATCTTTAACTAGCAGCCCGCCCCGACTTCCTTGGGGTTGAAAAATCAATTACGTGTACATTATATATAGCTCATGACCAATGTCTTTCTAATGGTGAAAGAAATTTTCAAATACGTACTGTTTCTGGAGATTGCCCTCATAATACACAAACTCACAAAATTAGCAATCTCTTTATATATATTACTATACATATGCCTCAGTGAACTTTAATAGGAGTCTTTAAGGCATTCAGATTAGGCGTAAATGGTCGCTTATGAGCACTTGCCACTCGCGTGTGGAAACAATACGCATGATTCTGCTCGAAAAACGACATTATGTGACGTCAGCGAGTATCTATAATAAGGGAAATTTAATAGAGAAGGTATGTGCCAGTGGTAGTATGTGGAGTATGGAGGTCCGAAACCGTAACCGAATACGATAAAAAAGTTTCGGATAATTTCGGTCAGAGGCAGAGTCTAAATAAAACACGTTATGACTGGTTTACGTTGACCGAATCGATACATTAGCCGCATCGTTATCATTTTCAAAAGTTTTTATGATTAAATTTGTTGTTTTCTGTGAGTATAATACCTCATAAAACTTAAAACAAAGTCAAACTTTGTAAATACATTACTTTTTTTCCAAGTCGTAAATCATCTAGTATCCGTAACCCAAATTATCCGAAACAATCGGATAATCCGAATACGGTAAAATATTATTAATATATCTGTATCCATATCCGGCTCCGAAATATTCCATTCATAACATGCCTAAAAATATATATACATATTATTTTGTAAAGAATATTCTTTTGTGTCTATCTTATATTGTTTTCCAAAAATGTTATAGCTGAAATGTTAATATTTTATTGATACAAAGTAAATTGAGTAACTCAGATGATGTTTTATTTTGTAAAAATTGATAAATCTTCACAAGCAACACAACTCGTAGTACCACACAACACTTCACTCTGTCACATTCAATTCACTACTTAGTAATAAATAAAGTTTATAACTTCTAAAGTCCATTATAAATTTTGTTATTTGGTGATTGTTTAAGTATTTTACGTAGAGCTGAAACAATAAAAAAGTTTCATTAGTTACAAATCACATTCATTTAATAAAAACCCTCGACATTCACTGCAGTATAAATCAAACATCCTATTTTGTGTAAACTCAAACTTTTAGTTGAACATACATGAAAGTAATTAATATTTTACCTTCTTTTTCTTCAATGGTGAAGTCCTGTTTGGGAAACTCAATATCAAATGTCACATATAGATTTCCATGAAGATTGTTATTTTCAAAGTTGGGCATGCCTTCACCCTTCTTGCGGACCCGTGCACCTGCCCATGTCACCTTGTCTCTAGACACTGTAACCTTATGTCCGTCGAGGTGTTCAATTTCTAAAGTGAAGCCAGTAAGGGCATCCTGCAAAATGTTTTTGTTGAGATTAAATGACATAACAATTATTTTTTTTATCAGGAGATTTATTTAGCATCTCCTACCTGCAGTGAAATTGTTACATTTGTGTAAAGATCATCAGCCTTGCGAGTGAAACGTGGATGCCTTTCAGTCTTGAATACTATGACCAAGTCGCCAGGTTCCCCATCCATGTGGGGCTCGCCTTCACCTCTGAGTCTTGTTTTGTAATTGTCTGGTGCTCCCACTTCCACCTGAAAACACAATATTTAACATTTTATTATAAATTAATTAAAAACTTATGCTTCTGAACAATTATTACCATCACATAATTTCTTTAAATAAGCTGCTTAAGCAACTTGTTTGAGTTATATGAAAATAAATACATTTACAAGAGTTATTTCAGATCATTTGTCAAGAGTATATCAGGTGGACTACACAAATGCTTTTGATAAGCATTTCAAAATAATTGGTTAACTATTGCACTGATGGAACCTTTTATCTATCAATTATTATCAGATGCCATAAAACAGATAGTGAAAGTGTTGCAATATTATACAACGTTGGACAATTCAATGAGAATTTTGTTGAAATTATATATTTTTTTACCTAAAATATATAATGTCAATGAGTATTACAATAAATACTTATAAAGCAGTACATTAAAAATAAAGTAATAATAGCAATACATTAGAAATGAGATAATATTTTAATAAAATACAGCTTATGTATAATAACAAATATTGTACACAAACCTCTATCTCAAGCAATCTTTCTTCATTAACCAATTTGACATTAGGACACTCATCACACACTGTCTGCTGCATCATTTGGAATCGGCCAGGGCCCAAATTCCTCGTCACCATTTCTTGCCTACAATTACACTTACGAGTGCCAGCAGCTGGTTTAATGACTGGTTTATTACGAGTTATCTGCAATGAATAAAGCAAAAACAAGAATTTCAGTGTACTAAAACGTGAAATTTAACAATAACCTTAATATAATTTGAAAGCATGGTTTTTGATTGTAATCATATTTTTTATTATAATTGCACAAGACAACTGTGATGTGGTAAAACAATTAAGTTATCGGCAGTTAATAGTTTGTATTTGTAAGAACCAGTAATACTCACTTCTATAAAGTTTCCATTGTAGAGTTCTTCTAAGGAAACCGTAAGTTCCATGACAATGTCTGCACCACGTAATGTTTCGTGTTGCTGTTGTTCACCTCCAAAATGGAAACCGAAGTCCCCAAAGAAGCTAGCGAAGGGGTCGTTGTTATTCATCATACCATCCTTCTTGAGGCAGTCTTCACCACATCTGTCATATAATTCCCTTTTCTCCGGATCGGAGAGGGCTTCATACGCTGCTCCAAGGTCCTGAAACTTCTGTGAAGCGTCAGGATCATCCTGATTTTTGTCTGGATGCAGCGCCTTTGCTAACTTCCTGTAAGCTTTTTTGATTTCATTCGAACTGGCTGATCGTGACACACCGAGTATTTGATAAAAGTCCCGCCCGGCCAACGTTAAAAGTAAAGAAGATAAAAAATATATTAAACACACTGACACCGTATTAAACAACATTTTGTTGTTAACTTCTAGGAATTATTTCAGACAGAAAAACATTTATTCTAAGCTAATGTTCATCTATCTGCATCACAATTTCACATTTCTCGCCTTTTGACATAGCAGAAATGACAAGCACATGTAAAAGACAATTCGTCGCACTCCGATTGGAGCTTAATTTTAATCAATATAAAAAAAGGTTTATATCGCTTTATGATACAAAGCAATTTATACTTTCACTGCTTGTGTTAAAAATAGTATTGAATTGTGTAGCAAATATCAAACATCTGAAATCTGAATGATCCAATCACAAGGAGACTCGTCAAAATAAATGCTGCTAGTAGTACTGCCAGTAACATTATATTATAAATCAAAATCCATCATATTATTTTGTGGATAAGTCTGACTAGACAAAACCTGCTTTAGGTATGTCTGTATTACAAATAGCTAATATTATTTTAGTATTAATTTTATTTCTATTATTATTTTATACTCCTAAAATCAAAATTTTTAATATATAACTAGCGGCCCGTCTCGACTTCGCTGGGTTTACCCAATTAAAATAAAAAGTAAGATGTAATTATAAAATGTAAAAGTATAAACCTAAGCAGCTTAGTAAGTCATTAAACTTAAGTTGTATTTTGTGTTCATCAACGTGATGTAATCTATTGACGATCTAGTATCGTCAACGTAACTCTATACCAGTCTAATATTCCCATTCCTTAATACGCAGAAAAAAGCTATTTATCCAGTAAGTAAAACGTGACAACATTATTTTGGTCTCACTGTGTAATTATTATTTCAAACGACTACGTTTTATATTTGTTTGGGAATACAAGTAATTTTGAGCGGCATATAATTTAAAAAATATTTATTACGTATTGGGGCGGCCTAGAATACTCTCCCCAATCCCATGCTGGCAAAACAGGGTGTCGTAAGAGGCGACAGAAGCTAGCCTGCTTGATGGTAGGGCTTCGCGTAAGGATTGTATTGCCAGTATTATTATTAAGTCATCAATAATATTACTGGTATTATTCTTTCCATGAAGACCGCCTGGCTAGCTACCACCCTCCTGCTTGAGTCAGCAGCCAAACGACTCGTCGTGTTCCGGTTCTTTCTTTCTTTACCTTCTTCTTATTTCCTGGCCGGCAAAGCATCAGTGATACCTTTAGTTTTGCTGATGTCTATGGGCGACGGTGACCATTTACCATCAGGTGACTCGTCTGCTCGTTTGTCGACTATTAACATAAAAAAAAAGTTTCTTTGCATAGTGTAGTGTTGGATGTATTATTTTGGGCGCACCTTTGTATAGTCTAGCATATTTTAGAGAAAAATAAACTGATTCACAGAAAAATATTGAATAAAATATTCAACGAACTGTTCTCATCTGAGAAATTATTTTAAATAAATTATTTTTACGTTTTTACATATGACAACAATATGGCGGCAATTGGAGTTGTCAAATATCATGCCTGTGATGAATTATCTGTGGAGTTTGAAGATCTATATGAATGCTACACATTAATTTGATTTTTGCTACAAATTAATTTGATTTACTTTAGGTAATTTTTACTTTTACTTTGATTTACGAATTGGCATCTTGTACAAGGTTAGATTTTCAGTAAGATATATAGATAAGAAATATTTATTTAGTTATTAATCCGATATGTTTACATACTATATTGACGTTTGACAGTAATGACGTCTCATATAAATAACCATAGAGTTAATATACTAATATACGTTATAAAGGAACACTCATCTCAAAATCGCGTCACGAAAACATAAATGTGCATGTTTGTAATAGATACACTGAAATGCGTGACTTTTAGTGATGTCAAATTCACGTCCATGTATTATCGACATGAATGTCGACTATTCCATCACAGGTTTCTTTACTATATGTAATCCGTACTCTTAATTAATTATTACATGTTAAATTAATAACACCATGCTAATCCTAGTAATTTCTCTTTACTTCGCTGCTTCTAAACTTAACCTTATTTGACAGGATAAAACAAAACGTTATTAAACGGTACTAAAAAAAACAATAATAATAATGCTTAATGGTTTTAATTAATTCTTTGATGTAAATCGATATAATTTATTGCCCTCACAAAGGAAATAATCAACAAATTTTGGAGGTATAGTCATTCATGTCAGTGATTTCGTAGAACAAAATAGTAGCCCTTAAAATGTCTACTGTAAACTTTATGAGGAATCCTATCTATCTGGTTTAACATTCGAATCCATTTTTCTTTTTAAACTGTATTTACAGGAAACGTTAAAAAGCAAAATTTGACAATAAATATGAAATTACATTCGCCGTTTATTGTCATATCATAATAATAACAAATATAAAATTCGCCAAATTTTATCAATTGAAGAAGTTAATAGTATTCAAAAGCCAAAGATGCACCTTTATATCAGTCTATCTACTTTCTGTCCAATGTGTTTACAAGCTGTAACCGAAACTAAAAAGGAACAATATGAACAAATCTAGGTAAAACAAAAATATTTATTTACACCTATTTAAAATTATCCATTTATCGATAGATTTTGTGCAAGTCTTACATCATTTTCACGTACACAATATCTTTTTATTTCACACATAATTATGAAAAATAAGTTATTATTTATAAAACGGAGTACTCACTGCATGCATCTTAATTTATATAATTTTAAGATCAACTTCTATGGAAATAAACATCGTGAAAGTAGTATTGCACTATCAGTACTTACCTGTGTATTGCCTCTTTGTTTGGGTTATTTTTATAAGTAACCCTACAATTTAATACTGAACATGACACCATTATGTTTACTATTTTTAGTCTAATAAAATATAGAAAGATTGAAGTTAAACTGATAAAATAACAAATACTAATTTTTTGACAGGAGAGAAATGGAGATTAAATAGTTTGAAAACAGTCTTACGGAAAATTTTCTTGCATCTCTTTCTCGCAAGTAGGATTTTCCGTAAAGCTCGAAATTTCACACGCACACTGTGTTACTTTATTACTAGTATATTAACTTTATGTCAATAACTGTCTTATGTATCCGTCTGACCATCCGCCATCCGCCATAATGTTTCAATGTTACAATATGTTATTCACGAATTGAATTATTGACACTAAACCAAGATGAAATCTAGAATTTCAATAATAAGGAATGCTTTCGATTAATATCACTTACTAAAGTTAGCACATAGCGTCGCTCAGTACATTTGTGAAACATCTCTTTTATGATTCTGATTTGCCCGTAAATACATTACAGAGCGAGGCGCGTGTTTGCCCAAGGTTGTACGTACTTACTACTTATGTGTCGTAAAAGTACTCGCTCTAAGGATATTTTTGAACGGATCTCTTACAACGAACAAATACAAACTTTTGCAGAAAATATATTTTTTTGTACATCCTGATTCAGATAGTGATATTAAAAAGAATACAGCGCCAGCACTTTTCACATCATGGTACACTAGTATATTTAAGGTCTTAATTATTCTAATGGTCTATATATCTTATGGTTATTCGTTATGTTGTCATTTCACGAAGTGTCACTTTGCGTCTGTCATTGTCATCATTACGCATTGAGTTGAGATTGGCTTGATTTGCAATTTTTGTAAACTCATCCGGCTGAGCTAATTTCACTAGAAGAATTAAACTTCTCGTTCGACAATAAGATATCTAAAATGGCTTCTGTACTGGTTCCTGAAATTCCATCACCGGGTTTTTCATTTGAAAATTGTCAAAGGTAACTCTTAAAAATCGGAATGACCCGTAATATCAGAGCCATTCATGCTAGCATAAACATGAACTTCATTTTGTAGAGGAATTGTCTAATTTCAATTGTTTCTTATTTATGTTTTTAGAAATGCATTCCTAGCTGAGAAAGGCTTCCCAGCGCCAAAAGCGATTAAAACCGGCACAACTATCGTCGGTATCATTTATGCGGATGGTGTGATACTTGGGGCAGACACCAGGGCTACTGAAAACACTGTTGTGTCGGATAAAAACTGTGAAAAGATTCATTATTTGGCGAGCAATATGTATTGTTGTGGAGCCGGTACTGCTGCGGATACCGAGATGACGACACAGACAGTAGCTTCACAGCTGGAGCTGCAACGCCTGCACACCGGAAGGACGGTGCCGGTGGAGACCGCTGCGACGCTGTTAAAGCGCATGCTGTTCCGTTACCAGGGACACATTGGCGCAGCTCTGGTGTTAGGCGGTGTAGACCGCACTGGGCCTCATATTTATTGCATTTATCCACATGGGTCTGTTGATAAGTTGCCATATGCAACAATGGGTAAAGTATAGCTATATTTTAAGTATACTATAATTTATTAAAACACATTTCACAGATTGATTACTGTTCATTACAACACTAACATTCTCATTTTAATCTTTGGATTCTGAAGTTTTGTATGGTTATTACACTTGCCCTTAATTGAAATTATTATTTTCTTTTCATTATCCTTGTTTAGTGAAACATCTGACTCAGCAGCGAACAATACATGTGTGTCAGAGACATCCAGTGAAATTTACCGTTTCAACCGTAACACTCCAGTCATAATTTAATCATCTAGTATTTATCATAATCTTTTAGCAGAATTCAAAATAAGGTTTATCCATTACAGTTTTTTTTATAGCACTTCTAAGTAGTAAAATTATAAAAACATCAACTTTAACACCCTACGCAACAATTCGCTTAAAATTTTGTTTTTTTAGGGTCTGGTTCATTAGCAGCTATGGCTGTATTTGAAGCTAATTGGAAACCTAACCTGTCTGAAGAGGAAGGCAAGAAATTGGTCCGTAATGCCATTGCTGCTGGTATCTTCAATGACTTGGGCTCAGGCTCCAATGTTGACCTGTGTGTTATCCGTAATACTGGTCCTGCTCAATATCTCAGAACTTATGAAGAAGCTAATACTAAGGTATTTTTTAACCTTTCAGGTCTTATTTTTATGTCTATATTTTTTTTACCTTTAATTACAAAGATATAGAAACAAAAAAGTTTTTTTGGTTACAACCCTTAATCTTCCTAACCAAAGCTTCAATCTTCTCTAATTATGTAAGAGATTAACATCATAGTACACCATGCTGGCTTCTTTCTTTTTAACTTAAAATAAGGTAAATGGTAATGAAGTTTTAAAATGTTGAACATACTAATTTATAAAAGCCTATCCACTAGCCTCTTAAATAATCCCCCATCATGAGTAGGCCGAAAACCGACGCGGGCAAGTAATTCCAGTCCTTTGCAATGAGCGTAACGTGTGACGACTCAAATCGCGTCGTCCGTACAGGCGAGATGTTCGGTGGAAGAACGGCGATGGGGATATTCCGTATAATTGCTGGGCGCACACTCTCCAAAAGTACCAACTGGCGTGCTTGTTGGTTGGCAGATTATAAATATTAAGAGCATTATGATCTCACAGCAAGCCCATCATCAGGCAAGATACCTGACAATATTTAAATGAACCAAATGATAGTTATGTAAAAAAATAAACAAATTTGGTACTTATAAAAGATTTTGGCTAATTTCGTTTTCGATATAATTTTTGTTTTTAATATACATTGTTTTATTACAATCTTTTTAGGGCAAGAAACAAGGTTCATACAGATATGCACCTGGAACAACTGCAGTCCTGAAGCAAAGAGTGATACCCCTTGAAATAGAGTCAGTTGCTGTCCACTCAGTGCAACCCATGGAGGTAGAAGCCAGTGGCAGTCGTTAATTTAATCTTTTAATTAATTACATTCAAATAAATTGGTATTCCTTTTACAGTAACACTGTTTTTATTTGTTGTTCAAACTACCTTTTAAATCTCATTGTGTATTTTAAAATATATCTTATTTGTTCTTCGGTTGTAGGCGTTTGGGATGCTTTACTTTTATATGTCCATACCACATGCATAAATGATTCTGAGAGTAAGAGTGTGAGCGTGTGAAGTGAAGCGAAAAAGAAGTGTGTGATCGTATATTTTTTTTATTTAACCATTGAGAATGTTTATAGTAAAAATTCGTGTTTAAATCACATACGTTATGTGTACCAACTATATTTTTCCAGTAGTTTCGGGAAAAATGGGTGACAAACAGAGAAGGATTCCGTTACATCATTCGTTGTATGGATATCAGATATTCTTAACTTATAAAATTTGCCACTAGAAGCTGGGCAACCAATTAATGATCACACTACATTTTTTGTGATTCTGCATCCACAAGTTATTGAGACAGGCAGTAGGAGTGTTGTAACTAAATTCATGTAATGGTTTTTATGTACACTCATATTGTGATTTTGCATTTTAAAATAATTCTTAGTTGTGATTACATCGCATAGACGAGTAACTTCATCATCCTCAGCCGGAAGACGTCCACTGCTGGACATAGGCCTCCCCCATAGAACGGGTACTCGGCTCCCGCATCCAGCGGTTTCCTGCAATTCTGGCGAGGTCATCGATCCATCTAGTAGGGAGCCGTCCCACACTACGCCTTCCGGTTCATGGTCGCCACTCGAGAACCTTTGTTTCCCATCGGTTATAGATTCTACGAACGATGTGACCTGCCCATTTCCACTTCAACTTGCAAATTCTAAGAGCTATGTCGGTGACTCAAGTTCTCCTGTGGATCTCTTCATTCGGAATTTTATTACGCAGGGAAACCCCGAGCATAGCCCTCTTCATAGCTTGTTGAGCGACATCAAGCTTCCTGATAAGGCCAACAGTAAAAGACCACGTCTCAGTGCCATATGTCATCACTGGCAACACGCACTGGTTGAAAACCTTGGTCTTCAGGCTCTGGGGTATTTTGGACATAAAGATGGATCGCAGCTTCCCGAACGCTACCCAGCCAAGTTTGATTCCTCGCGCGATCTCTTTGTCGAAGTTGAACCTACCTAATTGGACAGTTTGTCCTAGGTAGACATACTCGTCTATATGTTCAAGAGTATTGTTACCAACAATTACCGGTATAGGTGGGACGTGGACATTATATATAACTTTCGTCTTCTCCGTGTTCAACCCAAGATCAATCTGTTGGGGGAACTCTACTGATGTCGTTGAGCATGGTACCAAGGTCCTCGAGCGACTCCGCCGTTATGACTGTCATCGGCAAAACGAAGATTTGTGATGTAGTCGTCATTTATGTTGATGCCAAATCCTTTTCAGGTCAAGAGCTTAAAAACATCCTCCAGTGCGTTAGTGAACAGTTTCGGAGATATGACATCTCCCTGTCTCACGCCTCTTTGCAATGGGATTTGTTCCGTACTCTGGTCCTGTAGTCGAACTGACATGGTGGCGTTGCTGTACAAACACTTCAACACTTCGATATACTTATAGTCAATTTGGCATCGCTGCAGGGACTACAGTACCGCCCAAGTCTCGATAGAATCAAAGGCTTTTTCGTAGTCCACAAACGCTAGACATAGCGGCCGATTGTACTCCTCCGTCTTCTGTATAATCTGCGCGTATGTATGTGGTCCAAGGCGCTAGTCTTTTCGGAAACCGGCTTGATGGAACTGGAATTTATTAAACCTGCGTGCGAGACGATTCGTAATGACCCTCGAAAACAGCTTATACACACGTGGCTCAACAGCGAGATTCTTTAATATTGTTTTATCACCTTTCTTGAAGAAAAACATCACCACGCTTCAGGCGTTATGCCCTCAGAGATGACAGAATTGAATAGCTTCTGGAGGACTACAAGTACCGGTCTATCAACCGTTCTCAGAAGTTCAGTCGTAATTCTGTCCTCACCTGGCGCCTTGTTGTTCTTAAGCTGTTTGAGAGCCATTCTAATCTCAAACAGACTGATGTCCGGGATGTCTTCGGTATAGTGTCGAACTAATTTTGCTAAGCTACGTTAGGTGAGCGACAGGTTTGCGAGTCGAGGTATAGTATAACTATGTATAGAAGTTCTCAATCTCTCTCAGAATCTCAGGCTTTGATGAAACTATACTGCCAATATCGGTCCTCAGGTTTGTCATCTGGCCCTACCCACTAGACAAAATATTTGCAAACACTTTAGAGCCCTGATTTCGCTCGATTGCGGCTTTAATACGCGAAGTATTGAAAGCACGCAATTATGTCGCATGGACAGCGATATTCGTCTATTGAGTTTACGGTACTCCGACATATCAACTGAAGACTGCAGTGTCATTTCGTTCCGTTCTGCCATGAATTCCATCGTTCGTTCTGAGAGGTTTTGTGCTCTCTTTTGGGCTTCACCAGCCGTGACCTCTCGATCTTGACATCGATATTCAATGTGCCTCTTACGATACGGTGATCGCTACCGCTTTTCACCCTGCTGATCACAGAGACATCATTAAATATATGCCGTTTAGTCGTCATGATGAAGTCTATCTCGTTTTTAATGGACACGTCGGGTCTCATTCACGTCCATTACCTAGACGGCCACTTCTCGTAGTTCATCATAAATAGACGAGTAAATAAGGTAATAATAATTAGGGTAAAATGTTTTTTAAGTGGTTGTGTGATGCATAAATTTATGTGTCAGAAAGACTTAAGGAAGGTTAAAGGACTGAAATTCAAAATTAACTATAATAGATGTATAGCATCTTTAATAAAATTAAAAAGTGTAAAAAAATTTATAATATAAAAAACGCTTTAAAATTGTGAATAAAACAGGACGGACTTTATTACACTGCTTGTAAAATTATGACTGAATATTATGATTACAAAAAATGAGTATTATAAAATATACTATAGAGACAATATTAAACTTGATTTAGCACAAAATAAATAAATGCAATGTCTGAACAACTTATTTCTTTTTATGTAATATAAAATCCCAACTGTCTTTCCATCTTAAATTGATAAGGTCGTTTTCAGTCAAATCGGCGTTACCATAACTGAGGACACTGAATTTTTTGAATGTCAGTATCACATAACACAACCAGACAGCAATGCTCATGATAAAGAGATTTGTCAGAGGACGAGTTTTTTCATACATATATATAACGTAATAAATATGATCAATTACATAAGCCATTAAGAGGATTTTGAACAAGTAAGCCGGTAAGTAATGGTGAAGGAATAAAGTTCGATCCATAAAAAAGTAAGGGAGGTAATGTAGCAGGTAGCCTAAGAATAAAATTGAGCCGGCATCGTAAAACTGATTGAAGACTCGCGGAGGTAAGTCGGTGCAGGCACGGCGCTGGCGTATAGAGTAAAGCACAAATAAACTGCTATACAGCAGAACTGAAATTGAACCCGTGTACCAAGTCACCAAGTTTCCAATCAGATGTATTTGAGCCTGAAAAAAAAATATTTCCTCTTAATAGATATGTATACTATATAATATGTATGCCTTGATTACGGTGGCAATACCTTCTACTCAAAAGAGTTAGATAACGTGTCGTATTACCAATGAGAGTAATTCATTGTTCAGTAATAGCTAGCCGAGAACTTAAAACAAATCTTGTTTAAAAGAGTTGGAAATTGTGGCCTTTTAAGACCTTTCGAAAAGGTTCCCGAAATTATGTTTCGTCTTTCACAAATTGCACGCGTTAAAACACTTGAAATCGTAATTAAATCATTAATCAAAGACGTAAAAGTCTTATATTTATCACAATGCGACTCGCGACAATAGTAAAGATATAATTGATAGTATCAGACGTTACTTTGCGGAAATTCATTGTTATTAAATTAGTATTAATTACTCTTGCAACAATCCGCAAGTAAGATGTATGATGGTATATATTATGCATGTATAGAATTATATACGGAAAATCGATTTTTAATTTGAAATCACAAGGCTATTTGTTATTCTAAAATTCGTACTACCCTGGTTTCATACAATTAAATGTATATAAATATAATGTTCAGTTTCTCTTTTAAGTAACCACAACACATGTTATAGCGATTAGAGTTTGCCCGTAAAAAGTAATTTTATAATTCGCTTTGAGGTACTTACGTTGGAGTCCGGTGAAAGCCAGTAGGCGATGGAGCGCACGAGCAGCGGCCACTCGGCGGGATCGCTGGCGAACATGTGCCCCTGCGGCGCGTCGGCCGCGTGCGCCGCCATCTTGTGCTGCAGCTCCCAGAACTTTTCCCAGAACGATAACCGTGTCGCCGCCGTCGGGATCATCTCCGCCGTAACCAGCTCGCGCTCTCGCTCCTTTCTGTCCTCGGCTGGTAACAATCGACATTGTACCGTTTGCTGTTAAAAAACGCTAGTTTTTATGAATAGTACAACACAATGCAGCCGTCCAAATACCTTTAGTGTAGCGATGTTCTTCGACGTTCCAAATAGTATCCTGATGCGTCACAACCTTGTCGGCGACCACCTCGTGCTGGTGAAAGCCCCAAGAAGGCAGCTGTCGGCCGCTGTACCGGAGTGCGGAGCCGGTGTCCACGTGCACGAGCCGCACCAGAGACCGGATGCCGTCCCACGTCGCGTCGTCGCTGTCGCGGTTCACGATCTCCACGCGCCACAGGTTCTGCGCTGGCATCGACACGTTATAGTCGATGTAGCACGTCACTTCCTGCAATCAGTTTTCAACTTGGAATGGAATTGTGAATGATATATTCACATTTTGTATACATCGTTGTGATGTCATTGAGGCTATCGACGAGACCAAGTTATCGGCATCAATTTACACCTGGTGTAAGCTTGAATAAGACATATCGTAAATCAAATGTGACCTTTAAAGTGGCCTTTAGATACGATATAAAATATTACCTACGACGTAATGTACTGACGTCATAAATACAGAAATTCGCCCCATATAAACTCCTGAACAGCTGACAGATCGAGGTTGCCGACGATGGCTTAATAATGACACCTTGTATAACGTACTTGCGACTGCGGCGAGACGGGTGCGGCGACGTCGTGCGAGTTGAGCGCGCGGCTGGTGATGCCGTGCAGCAGCTGCACCACGTCGCCGTGCCGCACGACGTCGGGCGGCCGCGACACAGCCAGCGCAGCGCGGTCAGGCCGCTTCACTATCCACCAGTTGTTGACGTCCTTGAAGCTGTAGCACGTCACTTGCTGTTGGTGCGAAGAGCCGCGACCGTCGCCGTAGCGCACCGGGTACACATGAGCGTGCGAGTGCAGCCAGCAGGTGCGCCCGTGTGAGTGCCTGAATACATTCATGATATTTTAGCGTGATACAGTTTGGACCGACCGCGAATATCTGTATATCTGGGACACTCCAAAGAATACGACCTCTGTGGCTAGAGGCAACGGATGCTACTTAGGAACGTTACCACTTATAGGACGAAGAAATACTTACGTTTGCACGTTTCTAACGGCCTATGTCCACTGAATCTTGCAAACGTAAAGGTTGATGTTTGTTTCATATAGTAAAGACAAGTTACCCCATCAAGGACAAATGCCATAAATCAAGTAATCCCGAATTTGGAAAAATATAAAACCTTTTTATTTTTTTATTAACGAGGTTTAGTGTTATCTCTTTGAAAACATAGGTCTTAGGAGTGGTCTGTGTGAAGATGATGAAAAAAGCATCATCATTCATTATAGAAAATTCAAATATTTATCTAACCATACTGAACTTAAAAAACGACCAAAATATATGCAGTTACTTCGAAAACTTATGTTCTGTATTTGCAAATTTAAAGACGTAGGATTAGATGTTGCGTCTGATTCAGATTTAACCAGGTTCTTTACGCCATATAAGGTTATTCATTTACCCAGTTACCATATACCACTATCACCTACGAACTAAACTCAGCAGAATTACCCATTGATGACCATCGATGGGGTTGGTAGCATCCATTGCAACTAAACCGTTATCCATATGGATGGAGCTTGCGATTACCCATTACCCATGTAATAAAGAGCTTCAGGCAACATAAAATTTTCTTAGGATGCTCACTAATACTAAAACAACGTGGCTAGTTAGCCGGGTACGTTTCTGGGTTGATTTATCGTAATTTATTACGGTCTATTACTAGCCGCAGACTTTAAGGGACTGATGCCAAACAAAATTACCTGAGAGTGATTTGTGAGCCATGCGCGACGTGTAGGGGCTGTCCTCTTGTGATGCTAGCCAGGCCACCTTGTAGTGACGCTTGAAAGGCACTGGTCATCACACTGTCGTGAGGTCCGGCTTTTGGGAGCATTGCTAAGTGCCCGTAAAACACGCTAACATACACGGCGAGTGGCAGAGCCGTCAATACGAAAAATCTCCACAGGGTTGATAACACCAATCGTAAGTTTGATTCAGTTGAACTAATACGTCGCCACATTTGCCGGCCAATTAGTGACAACCCTAAAAAGTAGGTGTAGAACCCGGAATACTTCACCCTGCGAAAAAGTTCAAGAAACATGTATTAACATTATATCTGAAATGCTTGTCGACCTAGTCGATTACATCGTTGCTATACTCAAGCATGATCCGCGTTTTATGGTACCATCCCATCAATATCGATCGACATTAATCGATCGTCTCAAACTTGTGCCAGGAAAATTGAAAAACAAGGTGCGTGTAGTGTGTTTTTACTAAAGTTACTACAACTTAAGCCAAATCGCAAGCCGATGCTGATGGACTATGTTAAGATTTTTCCAGGCTGATCGTTCCATGTAATACCAATTGGTATTAGATTGGATGCCATTATTAGGTCCGATTATTCGTGTTATGCTACAGCTATGTCACTAATAAAAATAGATAATTGTATAAAATATAATAAGTATAAGTATCATACTTACGAAAAACAACATCCTAGCGATAATGCACCAAAGCAAAGCCACAATACAGATGGCGCACCGGTTTTGCGTGTACTTTTGATTACACAAAGCAATCCCCATACACCAAACAAAAGTTGTATACTTTCTAATAACATAAACCTGGATTGAGCAAGGAAACTGTTTTCTGGAAAAAAAAACCAGCACAATGCAATGAGAAATTATCACCTCTGTTAAATATCCAGTGACTTATAATTGAGAAAAACAATAAGTACATAAATTCATCAACAAGGGAATATTTAATGAATATTGCTTTTTTGTTACACAACTTTACATAAAAATGCAAATAAGAAGGTGCATTTTTATATTTTTTGATAATCTTTCTCAGAGGATGAATACTTATATGTTAAAGATCTATCATAGACATAGCAAAATATAAGATGAAAAAGTTTCAGACACATTTTATGTAACTGAATTACTATATATAATTAAAATTGCTACAACTATAATTGTAATGGAGTAAATAAAAAATATTGACTTAAATCATGTTGACCAATTGCTGTTGCTGTTGTTTCTTGTCAAATAATGAAGATTTGTACACATGTATCTGTCTATATATAACAAGTTTAGTAGATAAATACAAAATATTCAAATGATGATGCACTATTGCAGTGATTCTCAACCACTGTGTCGCGGCACTTTTGTGTGCCGCCAAATTTTGCAAATATATAATAATGTTAATATTATTAAATTATATAATTTAAAAAGAAAAATATTTTTAACATGAATATATATTTAAATCCATAAAAAAATAAATTATTTTATTATTTGCTTTGCAACGCGTTTTTTCTTAGTGCCAAATTATGATGAAGCGGCGTGCATAGCAATAGGAATATGTCTCAAGTCGGCGCACACTTGCCACTTCTGCGTAGTTCTAGTGATAGCATTGTCATTTTTACGACCAAATATAAATGAAATTATCAAAAAACATCAAGCTCAAATTTTGCATTAAAAATATTTTTATTATTAGCTTGTAATTAATCCCTTAATAAACGTTTAGTTATTATTGTAGTATATATTAGTTTATTTCGTATATTTAAAATTTTTGTCATAAACTATTTATGCAGTGTGTTCTTTGTGTGCTGCCAAATTTTGAAATCGTTAAATATGTGCCCCAACAAAAAAAAAAGTTGAGAATCACTGCACTATTGATATTAAAATGCATTTTTTTAAGTCCTTAAAGATTAATTTATTAATAGCTTACCAAATAAAACAAGGATTGCTGCAAGTATGGCAGTCCATTGATATGTGGATATCTCTAACATAAGCTGGTAAGTTATGGCCACAAGAAGGCTGCCACTGACAGCAGGTACTAAGCGTAAGGCAACAACAGGTACTGATTCACTATACGGAGAACCTATTCTGTCAAAGGTGAAATTACCGTCATAACCAGCCAAATGACCAGCTAAATAAAGTAG
Source organism: Megathymus violae (assembly GCA_003671415.1). Lineage (NCBI taxonomy): Eukaryota > Metazoa > Arthropoda > Insecta > Lepidoptera > Hesperiidae > Megathymus > Megathymus violae. The sequence continues at coordinate 2,307,490 of PDGT01000005.1, read as the reverse complement.
TTGTTTGCCCAAAGGTGGATGCGCATCAAAAAAGAATATGCCTTTTGTATATAAACTAACATATCTCCCAAAATGTAGTTCATCAAAGCTGAAATATAAAATTAATTTAGTTGAAAATAATAAATTGTAATATAATAATTACTTTATCACACTTAATATCTCCCAAGAATGCCATCAATATAAAAAGTATGTTATAAAAATGCCAATTTAACACATATAATTAAAAACATTACTTTAACAAGGTTTTTTTTTATTTCAAAGTTTCAATGTCAGTTCTATTGAAACCTCATTTTAAAACTGAATCACAAATGAGTCCAGTCTGCTATCAGACTAAGGTAGTGTGAAGCTATTTCACTATAATAAACATGTAAGGGTAAATACCATTTATTCACTAAAAACTATAAAAAAATCATTTGGCAAGTGTGTTATATGTTTCATACATACAATTGCTGTCTACAAGGATTTCAGTTGATATGCAGAACATAAACAGAACCCTTAACAAGAATAGTATGGACATATTTGTAAATACAAGTATACCCTAAAAAGTCCTTAGAATACGTCCATACATTTTATTGAGAAAATAAACATTTTCAACTATTATTAAAATTGCTTACACAATGAAACGAGGTTCCTCCAAGTTGTATAATCTGGTGCCCAAAGCTAACAATAATAAACTAACAAACACAAGATCTATTTCCAGATGCAAGTGAATACTTCTGACTGGTTCAATTTCTTCTTTTATTTTCTCCAAAGTCTGTACAGGTTCCACATCACAATTTGCTAAAGCATTGTCTTCCTATAGTTTACAAAAATCATTAAAATATTTTTAAAATGATCCAAATTTCACAAGTACAAATATAATTTACTTATTAATAATGTCACTCATTTTAATGTGTTATAATGAAAAAATGATGCCAACTAAAATGCTAACTCGTTAAAATCTAATGTAAAGCCTAAAGAAGCATATCTATTTATTGATAAAATGTATATTTTTACGTAACATAGTTTTATAAATTGATTATTATTTTTCTTGAAATTCTACAAAATCGTACACATAAGCAGCAAAAAATAGATTACATTCAAAAAATTATAGACTAGTGGTTAATTTTATTTACCAGTACTGTATTAGGCACGAATTTTTCTGAAAAATTATTCTCAAAATCAGTAACTTTGGTGACCCCATTATTCTTTTTCTTTTCTCTTCGCTTTTTACTTGTTACTTGAGTTGAATCCATTTGTGTTTTGCTGTTTGAAATAGGCGCCTTTGCTTAAATTGATTGAAAATAAAAACCCCATACACTTTCAATTATCCGCATAGTATAATAGAAACATTTTTTTTCAGTACTATCTCATTTATTTTCTCGGGTCTCAAACTGAACTTAAGTTTACTTTTGGCGTCAACAAGTCTTTGAACTTTTGATAAATCAGTACTTTTGATATATGGCAATGTTATTTGCAGTGCTGCCAATAAAAATTTCTCGATTCCCCGCGTCACGTCAGTGCAATTCCCCGAAATTCTCCGCTTCTTTTAATTTATTTCCCATAATATCCCTGATATCATACTTTTGGAATAAAAACACTGTTTTATACAAAATTAGTTTAAATGTAATTATTTGACAAAAAGTAACTGAAATAAAATTATTCTTTGTTGACTTGTGAAGTTCAGTTCTTTAATTATTTTTATATTCGCACGTTGGTCTAAAAGGTAATGAGGAGGCTGATATGGTTCCGAAAAAAGGAATGCTAGAAGGATTTTTGTTCATAATATCATGCCTAATTACTCGGAAAATCAGGAAAAGATGTTATAAGTAATGGAAAGTACACTTTAATCAACGCTCCAGGGAAAAGGGGATTTGGTATAAAACCATTCAATGTGAGTTTCCTCATATTCCGTGGTTCAGTAATATGAATATATCACACAAGTTATTGAAAACAGCTCTCAGGCTCAGAACTACTCATTTGCCATCAAAAAAGTTTGCGTTTTCAATGGGCAAGTCGAATAGTCCCAATGGACACAAGTTGAAGAAGACGTCTACCACTTACTAGAGGAGTGTAGTCGCTTTGAGAACGAAAGACGATCGCTTAAAGTACACTGTAAACTGAACCGGTACGACGTGGGTAGGTTTCATGACATTCTGGTTAATCCAAGCACTGAGGCAATGAAGCTCCTATGCAAGTTCATAAACCTATACAGTTGACTATTTGATTTACTGTTAGTCATAGACTATCTAAATTGTGTAGTGTATGAGATGGTAGGATACTTAGTGTTATACAGTAGGATTGATATGTATAAGTGGTACAAAAGTCCTTAAAAAATAAGAATAACAAAAAAAAATATTTTTTATATTACTTGTTTGACAATAGTTGCACTTTTTAACCACTTTTCAATAATTTCATTGAAAATTTCAGCCGTACAGACCAATTTAAAAAATTTACAAACATTAGAAAAGAATTAGGTGTAGAAAATACCTAAATAAATATAAAATCGTGTTCAAATGAAAGTTGAGCAGGCATTACAGTGGTGTTGAAATAGATTTATCTTACTGGAAAAATTGGCCTGGATTCCCCGAAATTCCCCGATCTGTCATTTCCCGTGCTCTCTCTGTGCTAACCTTCAATTTCCCGCAAATCAGGGATTTTCCCCGCGATTGGCAGCACCGGCTTATTTGGCATTGACAATTGACAGTTCTTAAAAAAGGAAAATTATCCAATCATTGGCATTGCACATAGTAAATACACTTACGCACATATTTTTTGGATTTTACATGATGTAAAAGTCCCGCAGTGCAAGTCCCGGATTTTCAATTTTTTTAAGGCGGGGCAAAAATTGAAAAATGCCACCCCTGCCCACTTATATTTATTTTTACCTTTATCATCTTTATAATTTCAGCTACTTGTACTATAATTTATTCTGTGGTCAAAGTTAAGTGAATAATGAGTTGTCCATTCGTCTGTAAAGTGTGAATTTGGCCGCCCTCTGAACTTGCCGCCAGGGGCATGGGCCCCGGCTTGCCCTCCCCTAGATCCGGGGCTGTTTACATCATTATAAAAAGGTACATTAAAGCCTATTATTTGTACAACATATCTATGTAAGAATTTTGCTAAAGTACACGAATCGGGAATAAAATTTTACACATATTGTATTCATCATTTATTAATTAACCAATAATTAAACTTCGTCCTGCTCAATTGTATTTTTAAATAACAACATGTACTACACTGTGGCTGTCAAAAGAAATCAAAACAATTTTACCCACTGTCCTTTATACTTCACATATTTGAATTTCGCGCCTAAAGTTATATTTTAGTCTACATTAGCACACTGCCCTCGCTTCGCTTTGGAAAAACAACGCCTTACGCTAAGAAATACCACCTTTATTATTTTAAATTAATTTATAACTTTTTTTTATGGACAGATTGCAATGAAACAAATTATATGTTTTAAGTGATGCTTACTGCAATACATTAGTGAAAACCAGAACGAAATCGTTTAAGCCGTTACTGAGTATAGCGGGAACAAACGCACAGACAAACAAATAAAAATTCTAATAAATATTGTTTTGGGTTCTATTGCGTTAATAAAGGCGTGTTTTTTCTCATATACAGGGCCCGGAACCTGAAATACTTGAAAGGGTTTTAAAGTGGGTATTTTTAGCACTGGTTTCGAGAAACCATTACATACTGGTAAGCCTATCAAAGACTAAGCGCTGATACGGCTAAGCCCTTTGCTTGAATTAATTCGAGGTAACTCAAAACCCCCTCAAGAGGTTTTTTAGGGAACCGGTTTTGGACTGAGCGCAAGCTAAATTGATCTTAAACTCTATACATATTCGATTTGTTATCAATTCAAGGTTACTAAGCCGTTCATTTGATTAATTAGAGTTAACTCAAAACCCAATCAAAACCCCTTCCACGGTTTTCAACGGTAGGTGGTTCCCTATTGAACGCAATCGATTTTGATCTTAAACGTGATTGTATTTAGATTTATTTTTCATTAAAGTAAGCGGTTAAATGAAGAAAATTAAAAATAATAAGTCTTTAAAAAAAACCCTTGAAAACCCTATCAAACAACCTGGGTTGGTTAGGGTTAACCCCATCGAAAGGCTTATCACTATACTGGCTAAGCTGATCGAAGGTTAACCCAAACGAACGAGTAACACTCCAACGGCTTAATCCCTTCCAAAGGCTTAATCAAATGAACGGGTTTTCCGGGCCCTGCTCATATATCGTTCATGTACAGAAAGCGATCAGTTAGAATTTTATTAGGGTATAAATAATTCACAGTTTTTGTGATTGGTGAGATGGTAGAGTATAGACCATCGATGAACCAAATTTTAAATAGTAAAATGTCAACTTCCTCAAGTATCAGTCGTTGCCCAGTTTTAAGGTAGATAATAATTATGTTCGTTCACGATTGAACGAATCAAAAGACCCGAGTTGTAAGAAATTATTGGTTCCTACAATACAATTGTGAACGAAGTAAAATTATTGTGAAATTATTTTATGAGCGATACAACTGCACTGGCGCGTTTTTGAGTTAGACATGGGCGTTATCAGCTATTTTTGGCAACGGCTATCTAATCGATATTTGGTTTCAATACCGGTATTGGTAACCGTTGCTGAATATCGGTATCATAGCGGGTTTTCAATTAACTAATACACGCATCGTCTTCGTTTGTAGTCGATAAACAAAACAAAAACCGTCAACGCGTTACACGATATCTGCGCGCGCAATTTTCACAAAAACCAATTCTATCATGAATATTGCAAATTTCGTAAAGTAATCACAACCTTATGTCTATTAACGCAGAGTTTAACTAAATAGCTATGATAATGTTTTATAGGTCAAACTATGATGAACGGTTTTTGGCGCCACCAATGTCCATTATACTATGATCTCTCAAAGCTTACTACAGTTAAGCCTTAACGTAATAGAAATAAG
>PDGT01000005.1:2266018-2302064 GCA_003671415.1 Megathymus violae | reverse complement strand
TTTTCACTAAGCTCTTGAGCGCGTCGGAAATGGTAAGGGTACTGTCCATCATCATGTAACGTCTGCCAAGCATAAGCTTGACTGACGTCAAATTCTCTGGCCACCTGTCTTGTGCTTTTTTCAGGATTGTCGGCTACGTAGTCCAAAATCCTTTCTTGGACTGCCGTTGGTATGCGAATCACCACGATTAACGGCGGTCGGAGGCCGGAACTCCCCGTTGTCCCTTAGGCGTTGATGGGCGGAAAGCATGGTGTTCCATGACACTTTTACACCAAATTGTTCTTCGTACCGTCGCACTGCCATAGCTACCGCACACTGCTAACGTTCGCACCATTTCTGTGTACTGGACATTGTTGTAGCGAAAACTCATTGTTATAATTTTTAAGTCACGATAATTAGACGTAAGTCACGTAGACGGAATCGCATACGCACACGCCGATCGCTAGCTTTCGGGTGACTGCGGGCGGCGAAATACACCGTCAAAGACGGCGGCTTCAAGTCAAAGCGTAACGCCGACGCCGCTACACACGCCGCTAACTTAGAGGAGACCAAATAGAAATATTTTTAAAATATTTTTTGGACAAAATATAACATGGTGTAAAAAATATTGCATTCGATTCAGTTACTGATTCTGAACAAACTACTTTCAGGTTTAGTGTCTACTCAAAATCATATATATATATATATATATATATATATATATATAGCAATCAGATGGTGCGTCAACTCAGTTATTTTAGATTAATTAATTGGAGTAACAAGTAAAAGTCTTACATAAATTTGTCTTAGATAAACAATCAAAACAGTTATTTAATTTCGTTACCGCCAAACAGCAGAAAACGGCGCAAGAAGAGTGGGAATGAGTGAATGTGAATATAATGAACCAATAGAATCCACAGACTACATACATTGAGAGTGAATGGTCGATCGATCTGTCAGGATAGATTAGGTAATGAAGCTGGTCACTTACAGATGTCGCTATCTTAATCAACCTTATTTTAAATTGAAGTCATGAAGTAGTGTTAAAAATTAGTTAGTTTTTTAATAGATTCGATAAAAAAATAATAAAGCAAATATTCGATGTTTCTCTAAATAAATATATCGATATATCGAATACAATAGATATTTGTCAAAACATCGAATCAATCTGATATATCGTATGGAAAACATCGAATAAATTTGATATATCGATGTTAAATGAATATCCCTACTCTGTGCCGTTTTCGTAAATTAGGAATAAAAACAAACAGCAAAACAACCGTACCATATTAGAATAGGTTACAGCCAGCGTCGAAAAAATAGTTTCTATTTTCTAAGCAGATCCTATTTTTAATGTCCCGCAAAATTTACTAAATAGACCGTTGAAACAGTCAAAATGTAATAACACATAGATGATATTAAAATAAATAAAACAATTTTAACTATTACTTGAGTGTAGTTTGAAAACTAAACCTGTTATAAAACGATATTTTATCAGACATTTGTTGTTATTTATAGTTGTAAACAAGGGCCATTCACTATGAATTACTTAATTCAAGAGTAGAAATTGAGGAATGTAGTAACTTATTATAAAACAAAGCCAACCATGCCATTTGAAGTCTTTTGTTCTAATTGACAGAAAAAAGTCACAACATGGATTGCTTTTACATCATAAATGGTTTTGTAAATGTCAGGTATGGTACTCTAAGCTAACAATACAGTTACATTTCAAATAATAATTATTAACTCTTTATTGCAGTCTACGTACAATATAAAATGTCATTGGAAAAAGATATGAAAGTAGATTTAATTCCGTGTCCAGTATGTGGTAGGACATTTGAAATAGAAGCTATTGAGCATCATGTCAATAAGTGTTTGTTTCTTAATACTAAACAACAGTCTACTGGTAAAAGAACAAGTTCACACTTGAAAGAAAATGTGCCTCAAGAAAAGAGGATTAAAAATGAAGCAGTTCAGTCCACTAGCTTTAAGACAGATGTTAGTATACTTTTTTTATTAGTACTACCATAGGTATGTCCTTATGTGTTTACTGCCAATAATTGCCAGTCATTGCAATTGCAATTGCTTGGTTAATATTGGTTAACAAATAAAGATATACTACTATTTAGCATATGAATTTAATAATAATTGTAATATACTTGTATTTATACTCATTATAACACCAACATAATTGTTAATATTACTTTGAATCCCGCAGAAGCCTCAGCCAAGCAAAATTTTCAAGCCAGGTAATGAGTCCTGCACAAAGCCAGATAAAAATAAAGTACAAAAAAACATTACACAACCAACTCCATTAGCTGAATGTGCCAGGCCACAGCACTTGGGCGACATAATTGGCCAAGTTAACTCTTTTGGATCGGGATCCATTTTACGGTCAATGTTGGAAAAGAAAAAAATACCAAATATGATTTTGTGGGGACCACCCGGTTGTGGGAAGGTAACCAGTATAGAACTATTTTATGTGTTATGAAGCTCATTACCCTTGATTTGTAAAAATTTGAAATTTAATTGAGTTAAGCAAAGTGGATGCGGTTGATACTTGTATGGGTGACCACTAGTGACAAAATTTTATGAGCAATGCTGTACTTTTAAGGGATTGTTGAGGGATGGTCGTGTTTATCGTAGATAGCAGTCGTTAAGCTATGTCGGAGCCATTCATGTGGTATAAAAACTTTGGTTAATAGGGTTGGTCACTGACCTCCACATCAATACATTATACAGCAAAGTGGTTGAATGTGGTGGAGTGAGACTGCCATTACAAGAGGAGGTACATGTCAGCACTGGGCTAACAGACTAAAGCTATAGATTAAAGAGCCATAAAATTCAAGGTAATTTTTTTGTAATACAATCATTAATTGCAACGTGATAATGGGTTACCCTGAACAGCCTAAATCTACATGATATAAACCAATTGCTTATCTTAATATACAATCTCTCTGTTCTTACTGACTGATCCATATACGCCTAACCTATGCGGGGTTTAAGGTAGAAACTTCAAATTTTTACAGTAGGTACCTTTTACGAAGTAGCCATCCACTAAGAAAACAACTATGGAATTTCCCCTTATAAGGGTGGGTGTAAAACAGGTGATGGATATTTGGTATTCACAGATACACACCTACCTAGTGTTCCCGACGCGAAGCGAAGCTTACTATTCGTAGGTTATTTAGTACTACAGAATTCTCGACATAGTATAATTCAATTTTCAGACTTCGCTAGCAAATGTTATTGCTAACATGTGCAAGGAGTCTACCAACATGAGGTTTGTGAAACTTTCTGCCACAATGGCGGGCATCAACGACGTGAAGGAGGTAGTGAAGGTAGCTAAAAACGAGGCTCAGTTCAAGCGTCAAACTGTACTATTCATGGACGAGATTCATAGGTATTGCTTCAGTTTAGGTTTGGTGAATAAAGTTTCCACTAACTAATGTCATATTTATCGATTCAGACAAAATATGTTTACAGGTTTAACAAATTACAACAAGACACTTTTCTGCCACACGTTGAGAACGGAACAATAACACTTATCGGTGCTACAACAGAGAACCCTTCATTCAGTTTGAACAATGCACTCTTGAGTCGTTGCAGGGTTGTTGTAATGGAGAAGCTAACAACGGAAAATATCATACAAATTCTAGAGAAGGCCGTCATTGAAAATGATTTAGCTATCGTGGTTGACGACGTAGGGGATGAGAAGAATTTGGAGATAATTAATGAAAACAAGTCAGTAATATGTATCTACTTCTTTAATGTAATGCATCAAACATGTTGTATGTAATACGTACTCAATGTAATTAAAAAAAAAAAAAAAATGTTAATAAAACATTAAGAACTCTATCTTAGTAGCGGTCTCCTCATGGCGTATTTCTTTAGACAGCGGTGATCATTGATTTAGTTCTCAAAATTGAAGTTTAAATTCGATTATATTAGGAATGAATAACCCAAACCACTGAATACATGTTAACACTGCCTTAGTGTCTTATCTGATATTATGAAGCTTTTAAGGATTACAAAGTTAATAAAACATGATGACTGGTGAAGGATAGTTGGTAAAACATTTAGAATGTGGTCAAATTCGAATGATCACTGGTTGTCGATTTACTTACGCATTTGACAGTTCTGAAACAGGGTGGCAGGCAGTAATTGACATTATTTGTATTCCGAAGCAACGCGACGTCTGTTTATCGTTTTATTCATTCGTTAATCAAATTAAGGATTTTCCTCTGAAGTGTATTGAAACACGCATTTTAAGAGTTAGCGGACAGATTTGTGGCGTGCACGAATATCTGGTGTTAATAGGCACCGTTAGGGCCGCTCGTCCACTCTGAAGTACTAAAGTTTTCTTAATAATCATGAAATGATATAGATTTCATATCTATCCTTGACGATCTTTTGCTTACCAACACAACACTAACAGATGAGCAATAGTCTAATCCTTTGTCGATTGGAGGTTGCCATATTCTGTCCAAACCTGTGTAGGTATAATTCTGTGCAAAATTTTTAATCAACCTGGTTCTTCTAATATCTATTTGCATTGTTGTTAACCACTTCCTGTTGCAAATTATCTTTATCTACAAGAAATTCCTGATTATCAATCCTTCGATCTTAAGTAATCTGTCCCATTTCGACTAAAGCGGTATGCCCGTGTCTTTTGCCCTTTACTTCCACTTCCTACACTTTGATAGTTTGGTATATACGACTCAGCTTCAAGAAATTTAAACAATGTTGTGTCTTTGCATAAAATGTGATGTTATTGAAGGTGTGTGTTAGATCGTGCGTCGCTGCGGTGGCTGGGCGACGTGTGCGACGGGGACGCGCGCGTGGCGCTCGGTGCACTCGAACTGGCACTCGCAGCCAAAACCGATTCTCGGATCACGCTGCAACACTTGAAGGATGGCATCAAGGTTCTTACTATTCATCGTCATCAAAACTCATAACCTGTCAGATTGCTGATCTACGATATTTCAACATATATGTATAGCAACATGGGGTAAAAGTCAAAGTTCACCACTTTGGTAATTCATGAAGGTATCAATAATAAATAAATTTGTCAATACGGAGTAGGTATCGGTAATGCAAAGAAGAAAAACTGTCGCTGGACAGACCTAACCCTCAATTTGCCCTCCCTTGAACCAGCCTAACCCTGATTTGAAAATTATATACCTCAACAATAAACAAATTATGATACTTGATTAATTGTTCGGTTTCGTTGATAGTTGATGAGTTCTTGGATTGTACTCCTCATTTAATCACGAATGGCACGTGTGCTTCTGTAGTACTTTTATATTTGAATTTGTAGAGATCGCACACTCTGTACGACCGGCAAGGCGAAGAGCACTACAACATAATATCGGCGATGCACAAGGCGATCCGCGCGAGCGACGATAACGCCGCCTTATACTGGACCACGCGTGCTATGGCCGGCGGGGAAAACCCACTCTATATTGCGCGCAGGCTCGTGCGCGTTGCTTGCGAGGACATAGGTATTACAGCTACTAATTTAGTTAGTACAGTCCTCGCCGAACTTAGTGTTTAATCTACACTACATTTTGTACTCTTATCTAGAGTGTAACGTTCAATGTATGAGGCCGATATAACTGGCGAACTGTATATTTTTAAGTTTTCGATTTTAAACCCGCTGACTAATCAGCGGCAACTCTAAAGTTGCTAGAAGAATCGGTGAGCACTACACCAGCCACTTATCAATTATTCGTGTGTGAATAGTCGATAAAGAATCAATGGAGGGCGTCCGATTAATATTCTGATTAGTTTATGTCACAAAAACTGTTATAACTAGTGGCTAGTTTAGAAGTTTAGAGGGCATTTGATAGGCCTCCATTTCAATTAATCGAGGATTTTCCTATTTTTATTGTGGGTTTTCCCTAATTTGATATGAATCCGTCTCGTTCTACCTCATAGGTTCGTCGTTCGTTTTGTTTCGCCGTCAGCAACAGTAAGTTTACACAAAATTTAATTCGTAACAATACTGATTGTCCATTGGTAACTAACTTTTTAAACATTTTAACGATAAAATAAAACAAGTCAACGATTTTCTTTTTCATCAAATCGATAATAAATATTTTAGGCTTGGCCGACCGTAATGCTATAGTAGAAGCCGTGGCTTGCTTACAAGGTTGTCGACATATTGGAATGCCAGAAAGTGATGTCCTTCTGGTTCAGTGTGCTGTGAGGCTCGCGAGGGCACCTAAAAGTCGGGAGGTTTACGACGCAATGAAACGGTGCCAGAGATTTATATCTGAAACGAAGGGCCCGTTGCCTTCGGTTCCACTTCATTTGTGTAATGCCCCTACGAAACTCATGAAGGATTTAGGTGAGATTGAATAATTGTTTAAAATATGAACCTATTAAAGCAACGTATCACTCGGTGAGCGACCGAGTTAAGCAATATGTGGTCGAGAAATCGGTGTTTCATCGCTAGTATTTTAGGCTATAAATTCTTGAGTTTGGAATAAACTTTATTCGGAATGCACGTTCCATGCATTCGTTAGGCCATGTCAGAAGTCTTCGAGTGGCATCTTTCTACACCTGTGTTTTAGTTAATTACATGAATTTATATTTACAGGTTACGGACAAGGATACAATCTCCGGCATCGAGATGAATCTGGTCTCACGTACATGCCCGAAAACTTAAATCATATCAATTTCTTTACGGAAGACGAGAATGGTGGATAGTCGTTGATCAAATAGGGATGTATATATTATTCTTTGAGATCGTTATTTCTTTTCTATAAATGTTTTTCTTTATTACATAGCATTATTTTTAATACGTTTTATTATCTCTCTTGTGCATAAGCTTCGATGGAAGTATGCAACAAATTTCCCCATCAACTTTAATATTAATTAATTAACGACCCCCATATCCCAGTTGATAGTGACCCTGCCTGCCGAGCGCGGGGTCCCGAGTTCGATGCCCGACTGGGGTAGATATTTATGTGACAGATAAATGTTTGTTCTCGGGTCATGGGTGTTGCAATGTCATATTTGTGTATGTCCAGGCCACTCGCAACACTAGGATTCCTGGTGCGGGGGTGTGAGTGTAAACGTTTATTATTAATATTATTTGGTAAATAGTTCAGAATTTAATAATAGGCAAGAAAAAATATTATATTTTACATCTCTGGACCTTTTTACAACCTACACCATTGAACACAATCCAAAACTGGATGTCATCAAGGAGTTTAAAATCGATTGAAAAACACAAACAAAGGTAATGAATTTTCCCTTAGACTTCGGAAGGTTATGACACCATAAACATTAAATCCAAATTAATTATATATATATAAGTATATAAAGGGCGAACTTAATGCCTATAGGTATTGTCTACCAGCCAACCCGGTTTGACGGTAAGAAAGGCGAGGTAGATGTGCGTACATACAAATTCAAAAATTGGATAATCATGATTATTAACAAAATAATCAAAGTGGGAAACATACACTTATAAAATAACTAAACTTATAAATAAACATACATTCATATAAATACGTAGAATATTATAAACTAAGTGGATATAAACATTATTCGACAACCCTATGATTTGAAGAAGGAAACGTTCAAAAGATATTCCCGCAATAACCTCTTAAAACATTCTTGCTAGGCGAGTTTCTGATGGTAACTGGTAGGGCATTCAACAGCAGTAACGGTGAATGAATTACCGAACAAAACACTTCTATGTTTTCTCAAAGGAATTCTCAACTTCTATGTTTCTAAGGAGACTCTATTTCTGGACGAGCGTAGCTCTCTGCCAGAATTTTTTCGTTAGATAAAGATCATGTAAAATTGAATACAGACTCAAGAGAATTCTACAGTTTCGTCTTGTCGAATAGTAAACCATTTTAACCAAATTCGATTGCTAGAAGAGACGATGATACTTACGAAGGTTGAAAATAAATTTGATGCAGTTATTTAAAAGGCGTTCTAGTTTATCAATGTTTTTCTGTTAGATCTGGGTAACACATCCGCGTGGTCAATGATAGGTAGAACGAAACTGTGCAACTAGCATTAAATTAGTAAGATAATGGAAGAAACTTTTCATTGCAAATAATACAAACTTTCATTGTCATTTATGCTGAAAAATTAAAATTGTAAACTTTTAATATGATAAATAAATTAAAAAAAAATATATTATAATTGCATTATTTTTTAAACAATAGTTTTTTATTCTCCACTTAATAGTAAAAGTCGGTAGCAGAATCAAAATACGAATATTGCAGGTCGGATGTCACAGATTAACAAGCCGATAAACAATTATTTTATGAACAAATTTTGAAATGCAATTTTCTGAGCAGTATAATTAGATTTGACTCTTGGTTAACCCCTTTTACGTGTACCTTCATTCAGATAAAAATATTTTATCTAAATTAAAACATTTCTTATATCGACGATACTTTGCATCAGTACTATTGATGGAAGTTCGACATAATTATGAATGAAATAAGTTAATAATTTTAAATTCCCATAAGAATTGATAAATAAAATAAAAAAAATCGGGTTTTAATGTTTTATTTGGGATAATCTCATCTCACAATTTTTGACATGGTAAAAATTTACTATTTACAAGACACACAATAATCATGAAAATTTACCTACAACGTTGTACCTTTCGTAACTTACGGCCTTGCATTCGCCACCACTTTCGACGTCTACTATTATAAAAATAAAATAACATTATTTCTTACTTTACAACATTTGCTATACTGCACATTGTGCATTGGAGACCATAGTAATTTACATTTCCTAGTTGCTTCACCATACCATCAATTTGATAGTAACAAAGCATAAATTACAATACAATGAAATTATTCTATTTTTGCCATAATTAAATAGATCTGATAAAGGTCAATGGGCAAAATTCACATTAATAACAAGCCTCACTAATATGTACAAAAAATCACTCACCAACTGGTGTGACAATTTATGAATATTATCATAACTGTCAATACTTTAAAAAATACAAACTACATTATAAATCTAACTTATGATGTTACATACTCTAATAGAAGATCGTTTTCTATTACTACCTTTAAGTCTATAAAAATGAAATATGTAAACATATGTTAAATTATTACAATTTTGTACAAACTTACACTAAATTGATAAACTAATATAAGCAAATCTGGAAACTATAAACCTAAAATAAATTAGAATCAGACTTCTAATTTTGAACCTACATATGAGGAACAAGGATAGATAATGTTTTCAGTTACAATTCGTTTGATAGTCATAAATTCATAAAATATTAGTTGATTTTATATAAACATAAGATAATAAGTATAAAGTGGAACGTTTACAGATTTAATCAAATTGTATAAAATATAGCTGATGCTAAGTTTCAACTTAAAATATGTAATCAGGACCGGCCATATCAATCGCCCACCTAAATTTATCGCGTTGTGTTTTATTGTAGATTTTTTCTATGGGGACTCCATGTTTCTTGCACCTATAACAACAATAATGATAATTTGTCTTAAGAAAACAAAAGGGCAAACTCTACTATATTGAATATTGCCAATTACAGAATAAAAACGAAGCCAACAATAAGGGTTTTTCTTCAGTCACATTTTTCAAAGTCACTGCTCCTAAATTTTGTGAAAAAGATAGTACTTGTCACTTCTAGATGGTTTTAAAACACACTGTCAGAAGCCTGCACAAATGATACATCACAAACAACAAAGTTAGTAACCTCTAACTTAAGCCTCTAGTAGTAGGAGTTAGTATGTTTGTAGTTTATCAAAAAAAGAATATTAAAAGAAACTTTTAACATCAAACTTACCAAGCGACCGATATCCTAGGATCAAGGTAATTCAACTTTGATGTGCCAAGAGCTATAGTTTTGTTTTCATCCCTATCAGTTTCTTGTAGCTCTAACTTCTTCAGCTGTTCCTTCAATCTTTCAAGAGCCTTCTTCTTCTTATCACATGCAAGTTTCTCTTTGACAGAGCCACGTTTTGCAGCCTTCATTGATGATTGTAAATCATGTTCTGCCTCATCAACTTGGTCTCGCTTAGCTTGTATCTTTTCTTTAAGAGCTTCCATTGATTTTGAATGACCTAAATACATAATAATATGTTACGTAAATATTCATGTTAACAAAAATTGCATATAAACCTACTTCTAAACAGCAATACTATGTACTAACCCTTTGGAACAGCACGTTGATGGTTACAGAGAACAGCTACGGCCCGATTAGCTCGATTATATGCTAATATTTTCTCTGGTACTGATGCATCAGGATCTGTGAGCTCATCCAATTGTCTTTGCAGAGTAATTGAAGCATTGTAGGTACGAAAAACCTTGGCAGTTAATCCAGGCATAAGACTTTTCAAATGTTCATTTAAAGTCTGTGTATTAAGTCTGTCAAAGAGGTCATCACTATCTTGTTTACTATCCATGAACAGTTCTAGATTCTTGAAAACTCGTTTTTCAACAGGCACCTCATTGTAATATCTGATAGAATCTTTACCAAGGAAATCAAATACAACAACATAATCTTTACCATCCTTTTCCTTGTGTAATTGTATATGTTCAACTCTTAGAGAACAGCAACCCACTGTATCTGCTTGGTCATCATCTTTCTCATTACCAGCTCTTAGGGCAAGTCGATCAATGAAATAAAGAGCCACTGCACGTTGTCGAACGCTCATTTCTTTGGCCTTCCAATCGGCACGATATGTATCTCTTATTGTACCAATACATTGATGTAATTTTCTAGCTGTTTCATATTTTTGCCAGTCTTTTTCTCCTTTCAATTTTGAACTGGGGTTTAACATAACATATTTAGCTTGCCCTTGAACATTCTCTGTCCACGATGCTAACCAAGTCACAGTATTATCATTTCTCACATCTTTCCATTTATGTCCAGCAGGTGGTTTAGGTATTTTACTACCTTTAGAGCAGTTTATTGACACATCTTCGGGCATAACACGCTTCTTCAACATACCCATCTTGGGGTGTTCACCTCGACCGCGAAATAAACCAGGCGGTTCTATTCTAAAGTTTCCTATTTTTTCTTTATGCCCATCTATAGTACAAAATCCATACTCCTTCTGAATCTCTTCATTTTTAGCTTTTAAGGCTGCCTTTTCCTCTTTTGACCTATTTTTATTTTTTTCAGACTGACTTTGAAAGTATGCATGCATTTCTTTGAAGTCACATTTTGAGAGATCCTTGATTATTTTACTTTCCTCAGCTGTCATCACTTTACGCCAGTCATTAAAGAAGTTGGTATTGAAGGTTGCCTTTGTAGTATAATCATGGTCCAACATTCTCGCGTAAAAGCCGGCTACCTCCTCACTGTCTTGAGAGAGGCGAATTTCTTTACCATCATAGCGAAATTTGACATTGGGCGGCAACGGTTCGTATGGGGGAGCAAACAATGGACCTTTATGTTCCAAGAAAGTCCATTTAGTTCCGTCATCTTTTTTTTCTTCTTCCCACCTGGAATAAATATTATAACAATATAAAAAATACTACCTAATACATGCTAACTTCATAAAGCTGCACAAATTGATCAATACTTCGCTTTCCTAAATCTCAATTGCTTTATAATAACAATATTTTGAGAATTAATTCTAATAAACGATTTTAATCTACAAAAATTTACGATAATCATATTTAGAATAGAACTAGGATTAAAATAACCTAAATATAACCCTGTGTCAATTCTTTCTCAACTAGGTTGAAGGTACGTTGACATGACGCTAATATCAACGCCATCTATGAAAACATACTGTCAACTGTGACAGCACTGACTTGTGACTATGTCTGTATTGTTAATAAAGATAAAGTTTCACCTAAGATATGAAATATGTGAATTCTACGAGAATATAAATCAAGACCTTCATTTTATAAAATCGTGCACATAATTCACTTAATTTATAAATAGTATATTCCTGCATTTAGTTACTTAAGGTTAGAGCCACATCTACTAAACTACAAAATATCAGCATGATTATGTATACGACCAAATTTTTTATTGGTAATTTATCAGGCAGATATTGTTTCGCATTTAGATGGACGCATAGGTTTGTCTCGCCAAAAGATCGTCAAAAAGCTCTTCTTAGCATTTCGGAAGAGATACATAATTTCATTACAACGTGACGAAACGCGTAGCAGTGAATAAGCCATTCTTGTTCGGAGATTTTAATATCGAAATGTTTATTATATTCTAATATTAGTTACATATCAAATCTAATATCAGTCAGAAAGTTCGACTTTAATAATCCTTAATTATTTGGATTGTATTAAGCAAGTTTTCTTAATTTACTTCTCAGCCAGCAATCAAACCTAGAATCATTTATTTGGTGGACAGGGTACTGTTAACTTCTTTATGGTGTTAGACAACAGAACTATGTGTGTTCATGTTTTACTTTTATCACTCACCATTTCCAGACTTCTTGCTCATCATCTTGTTTTTTCTTACGCTTTGTAGGGCTAGCATTGTCATCAGGTTCATGCTTTATTTTAGTTGCTTTTGGTTTTTCAAGTTTCTTTTTCTTTTTCGGTGCCTCATCATCATCATCCATGTCATCATCATATCCTGATTCTGTATGTTTACAGTAACATCAATATTACTCATATATATACTATTTTATGTAAATACTGATAATAATTGAACTTACCTTTCTTTATCTTTTTTTTAGATTTTTTACGCTGGTTTAGAGGTATGTCTTCCTCACTTTCACTAACTCTTCGTTTTTTAGATGACAATCGTTTCAGCTAAAAATAAGTTACATTATGAAGTCATTGCATATTATAATGTAATTAAATTATTCCACAGTAGAGTAATCCATATAAGTATTAATTTCAATGAACAAAAGATTGAAAAAATAGTTCATATCTAAAATTTTTACTTCACAAAAATTTTACTACAGAAGTAACAAAGCACTGATGCTCAAAAATTGTTTGATGGGTGTATTTTATAAGCAAAATTTTAATATTCCTTGTGCCAAAAAGACATGAGAGGTCTACAGCCAACATATTTGAAAAAAGCATTTATGGATAGATATATTTCCAAACCCTACAAAAAGTGGTCATCTGTCTTGACCATGCTGCACATAAAGCTCTGATTGTATTTGTGGGTTATCAAGTAGCCTAATAATAATAATAACAAAATAGATTGCAGTGACCATTTAAATTTAAAACCAGTGTAATTGGTAGAGATCACATTCCACTGAGTATTATGAAATTTGTAAAAACTCAATTACCAATGGTATATCTTCTTCACTCTCTTCTTCAGGTGGCAATTCCGAGAGAGGTTCATCTTTGAATTGTGACAGGGAGTAATCACATGATGAAATAGTAGTATTTGCTCCTGCATAACCGTCATCACTATCTTCCTTTGTTTCTGTTTTTATTACTGGTTCATCTATCTGTTTAAAATAAATATTTTAATTATTTAAGTGCAAATAAATGTGGATTATCATGTGGCTTATTTTTTAAATACAAATTAATATCCTTTAAAACTTGACTATTTAAACTTTTAAGACAAAACAAATTTTTAAGAGAAAATTGTGCAGTGCAAATAAAGATAAGCTAGTAAGGAGTTTCAAAGTTGCGACTGAGGCTTTCTTTTGTAATAGGTATAAATAAACTTAGATTCTTCCTGTAATACAGCTTTTATGGGTTGGTATTTAATTTACTGCAGATCAGGTTTGTATTATTTATTGCACTAGCCCATTCCTAACATTTAACAATATTTGCATAAATAAATCAATACAATATTTAAAGTGAACCCTATAATTCTCCATGTTATCTTCTATATGAAATTACAATACAATTAATCCAGTTACATTGGTGAGTTAAATCAAACTAATCTCTCATAGTAGTTTCATGTTGCATACACTCAGAATAGTGCATTGTCATAGTGTAGCTTTGATTGATGTTGTTTTTTATATAGTATGTAACATAATTTATAATTACCTGCATAGGTGTTTCTTGTAGGCTCTCATAATCAGGTTCACTTTTAACTTTACTCTCGGTTTTCTCACTGTGTTTATCTTTGCTTGAACTTTTGCTAGAGCTGTTAACAAAACACTTTATTAGAAAAGTAAGATTGAAAATACCTTAAATAATTACTTGGATAATTTGACCAAAACTAAAATTTTTGTATCTTATACTATAAAACCACATTTAAACAATTTTTGACATTGCAAACAGCCAATATTAGAGAAAAATATTTGTTAAATGACAGATTTGTTTGACAATACTGAATAAATCTCTGACCTATGTTGACATTTAATATTGAAATCTTGAGTACATTTAAATTTTTAATTTTATATGACAACCTGCAGTTTCAAGCCAATATATGATTTCAAAAATTTTCTGAAATAAGAGAGATTAACAATTATGTAATCAGATTTTATTATATAACTTCACTAATAATGCTGTTCAAAAAAAAATATGTTTGACTAATGATTATAATTATATAGAATAACAAGTTACATAAGGATAATATGGGGACTATAGCATATAAAGGATACTTCAATATCATCAAGTGTTAAACATGTTACGTTACTGTGAAGTGTCTAATTTAACAAAAGTAATAACAGATCTTAGTATAAATGTGACTACAATACAATGCGATATCAAAAGTGTAATAAGGATAAATTTGGCTGTCTATTTTTCTATCACCCCTTAAAACTAACAATGTTTATAAGAATTATATAATAGTGTTCTAAAATATAACTTAAACAAAAGCCATATCTTTAAATATCTTTTTAACATTTTGTAAAATTAAATCATAAGTTTTTTTATAAATATAAGGTTATGACTTTGTAGACCTACTTCTTTGTAAAGTTGTAAAGAATGTCATACATATTCAAAATAAAATAATAAAAATAGGATATCTTCTGAAACAAAAAAAAAAATAAACCTTTTCCAGTAGTGTAGTTATCAATTTCATTTTCAATCTGACAATAATATGTATTTAACTACGAATATTCCTCTAAACATGTTAATATCACTATAAAATGAACACGTGTGAGGGGTTTATTTTTTGTTAGTTATAAATTTCATCACTTTGTGAATATTTATTTATGGTACAACCCTGCAGACACTAAACAGTTAACCTATTTACCTGTGTTTGTCTTTCGAACTAGAGCTTTTTTCTTTGTCATTTCTGTGTTTATCGCTTCTGTGTTTACTGTGTTCTCGTTCCTTGTCTCTATCTTTGGATTTATGTTCTTTATCCTTTGATGATGAATGTTCCCTGTCTTTGCTGTTTGATGATTTCTTATCACTACTACTGCTGGATTTGTGTCTGTCATCACTTCTATCCTTACTTTTATGCTTGTCTTTATCACTTCGGTGTTTATCTTTGTCACGGTCCCTGTCCTTGTCAGAACGCTCTCGATCTTTATTGGAACGCTCCTTTTCTTTCTCAGAACTTTCTTTATCCTTGACTTTATCAGATCTTTCCTTATGTTTGTCACGGTCTTTGTCCCTGTCCCGTCTTTCTTTATCCCTGCTGGAAGATTTATGTGTTCCACTGTGACTCTTACTACTTGAATGTCTGTCTCGATCTTTGTCCTTATCCCTGCAAACAATCCATCAAACATAACATAACATTTTTTATGCATTAAAATCCATTATCATGCACACACTATTGAACTTATAAAGACTGATTCATTTGGTCAATGCACGTAAAATAAACTATGTACTTAACAGATCATGTGTAAAAAAATAATTATACATGTAAGAAACATATATAAAAATAAAATGTATGAACATAACCTATGCAAATATCAAATTGATTTGACAGAAGCCAAAAAAAATTAAATAATGCAGGTGAAATGTAAGAATATTCTGGAACATTAACCTGTTTGAACTGCTGCTATCTTTGGAGCTTTTGTGGTCTCGATCCTTGTCGCGGTACTTATCTTTGCTTGACGACTTGTGGCTACTTCTGTGTTTTTCGGAACTACTATATCCGTTGTGAATACCGTTCACGTGTTCACTTTTATTACCATTTACCTTTCCCTATAAGTGAAAATAAAAATTATTTTTGCTATAATCCAAAATTTTAAAATGACTTAAACACTACTTAGTTTCTTATAGTATAGTATGAAAAGGAACTAAAAATTCAATTTCATAAGTATCATTTAGCTAAACGACGCTTGGCATCACATTGTCTTGAGAACTATAACTGACGCCATATTGGGACTTAGAAAATTTTCGTTTTGTGGGAGCAGCGTTCACCAGTAGGTAGGATAATTCAGACTATATTACTTAATATATGATAAAGTTATTGAAAGCAATTAGAATTTCGAATTGATCTAACTACTTACCGAATCACAATCATTATCACTTGCTGGATTTTCGACACTCATTTTGCCCACGTATAACGTCGTTTGTACAAGCAAGATTACATGAGGCCGGTCTATCTTCCGAACGAGCGTAAATCCTAAGTGTCGAGATGAGGCGAATGCACATGCGCGATCCGATATGTAACTAACTTCAAGTGAACAAACCAGTTCAATGCTCTCGCTCGTGTTATATTTCAGAGTATATAAAAATGACTTTAATAACTTTAGTGATTACTCTATACACGTGAATAGAACGACAAGTTTCAAATTCAAGTTTTTAATATATTGTTCATTAGGATTTTAATATTATTTAACCATCTATTCATTAATTATTATAAGATTTATATTAATTAATATTATTGACTTTGTCATTTATATAATAAAATAGAAATGACAGTGGTATGTATATGTAAGTTTTATTGAAAATATTATGATGCTTCTATATATTTTTTATTTTTGTTTACAATTACATTACAAAAATTTTGCATTCAATTTTTCATACATCTATTTCTGTTTATATCAAGGTGTAAAAAAAATATTCTTCGGTGTGTAAGGGCTCCACCCACCCTTCAATCCAAGCCGACCTCCCTGTTCGTAGTGAACCTACTAAACAACGCATGAGGCTATGGCGAACGGTTCCTCCTGTTGTAGGTCGCTAGACTCTGGAGGAGCTCTGGTTATGCGGAGGAATGAAGAGCATGTTGTAAGGTAGGTGTTAAGTATGAACGTAGATGGCTATAGAGGTAGAGAAAGGGCAAAGAAGCGATGGTTGGATTGTGTGAAGGATGATATGGCTAGAATGGAAGTTACTAGTGAGATGATGTCTGATAGAGAAGTATGGAAGAAAAATACATGCTGCGCCGACCCCAAATAAAATTGGGATAAGGGCAGGAGGATGATAATGATGACAATGTATTGCATTTCAACAATTAAGCATTACAAATTCTTTTATACGTATAATGTAAATTATTTTTGTCGTATGATATATACAATATAACGTCAGGGAACTGATTGTAAAAATTTTATAGTATTTGTTATAATTAATTGAACGTGAATATTTTTCTTAAATATAATGAAAACGCAATAATATAATAGCAACTCTAAGACGCTGTGGCTTAATCTAAACCCTATATATAAGTTACTCTATGATCTAAATATTGTCATTGCTGTCAAACGTCGCATCTCATATCAGTCCATGGCATGCTAGTTAGCAGTGTTGCTACCCTGAAGACTTTGTCACTAGATCTGGTGATTTTTCAAATATTAAAGCGATATTTTAGCAACTATTTACTTTTTAGTTATTTTTAGCAGTTTTAACACAACACTGGCAACACTTATATTAGTCAGTAAAGTCATATTAGTCAGAAGGAAATCCAAGAAACACTGCAAACAAATTATACTGCACTGGAATTCATGTCGAAATTGAGCTCAGGAACGATTCAGTATCCGGGTACAGACATTTCAATTTCAGAACTACCTAAGAACTTGGCTAAAATTTCATTGACATTCACAAAATATATTACAATCGCAACATTTTTTTTCCAATGGAAGACTATGGACGGTAAAATTTTGGGTTCATGTGGGTGGGTGAATGAATAAGTTTGGAGAATTTTATCTTGCTAAATCTGTGTTATCACTACCTCATTCTCATGCTGAAATTAAACGAATATTCGGTATTATGAGCATCGTTAAAAGCAAATTACAAGAATGGTCAGTCCACTGCTAAACGCAATATTATTTACTAGCGGCCTGCCCCGGCTTCGCACGGGTGTATATTTATTTTTAAACATTTTGAGATATATTTATAATTTTATCTTCATAAAGGACATATTCAATGTTGCAGATGTCCGCTGCGTAAAGAGCCAACCGCGCCACTACCTATTTCATAGGTGTGCTCGCCTCGCATCTCGTGCTCGGTCATTCGTCGTCTTGTCCGCCGGCCTACGCTACGGCTGCTTTGCATGGGGCCACACTGGTCATTGCGCTAAATTCGTAAAATCTTCTGAACGGAATGTCCGATTTGAGTAATTTAAAAAGTTATCTATGTATTGAAACAGTTTGGAATATGAAATTATTTATTTGTATAAGGATTAATACGAAGGTATGGTTATCATGGTCTGAGTTTGGTCAACTTTTGAAATGTATAAAGCGGTTTTAGTGACACGACTACAATAGTTGGACATATAGTATTGCGAATTTATTTGTAGATATTGATGTGTTCTCTAATATTGTAGAAAATTTTTTTGCTATGACCAATAGTTTCCGCAGCATATGCGATAAAAGAAATTTTTAAGCAAATTTTTAAACACCTTGCTTCACGTTATTGAAGTTTTGGCAAGGATCCCTTATTTTTTCTAGTAATAAATATAACCTATGTTACTCAGGAATAATGTAGCATTCTAATGGTGTAAGAATTTTTAACACAAAAATACAAAGGTTTCCTCTTTATAATATCAGTATAGATTAGAATCCGAATGAGTTCTGAAAGATATTAGTGATTTAATTACGATTTGTCAGGCGATGTTATTGCATCTATTGGAAGAAACTCAAAATATATGTTTAAAGTCCAACCACAACCAACATCTTCTTCGGCGACAATCTGAAGATGCGACATATAAAAAAATCAATTTTAATCATACCTTTTTTACGGTTCAATTACTTACTATTTTATTAAATTTCATTTACATTTAATAGTTAAAAAAATAATAAGCAAAATCTGGTGGTTTATTATCATACCTTTGGTCTTGTTGTTGTCCGTGGGTGACGGTGCCCACTTACCATCAGGTGGCTCGTCTGCTCGTTTGTCGGCTATTAACGTAAAAAAAAATCCCAATTTTCAAAATCTAACGATATTACACGACCTGGACAAAATAGTTTTTAAGGTGGCAATACTGCTACTTAGTCTATGTCTTATTTTTCTTTTTTTGTATTCTTGAATTGTCACGTCACGTAATTAGTACGGTAATATAGATCGTATAGTGTAGAATTGTAGGGGAAAAATTTAAATAATTCAGTCCTTGAAACGTAATTCACTATTTTTAATTAAGTTATGCTTTCGTTTTTAAAGCATTAATAAGTTATTATGAGTTTAAAAAATAATCACGAGACGGCAAGTGGCAGTGACGAAGCCGTGAAGCACGATAAAGTCGACTTGAAGAAAAATAAACTATCTAATTGTGATATTGATTCATTGTCGGAAGTGCCTAAGAAAAAGAATCGCACTGATGAACACTCAAGTGTCGTCGCTGCACACTACAATCATATCGAAGAGAAGGGCTTAACGGCAAGATATAAATCGCCTATATTTTATCTTAGAAACTTCAACAATTGGGTTAAAAGCGTGCTCATACAAGATTATGTCGATAAAGTGAATGAAAAAGACTTTGGCAAAGCGTTAAGAGTGTTAGATATTTGTTGTGGAAAAGGTGGCGATTTAAGCAAGTGGCACAAGGTGCTAGGAATGAAGCACGTTGTATTTGCTGATATTGCAGAAGTATCGGTTGAGCAGTGCCAAGCGCGTTACAAAGATTTACTTCGTCGCTGCAACCATTTGTTTACTGCCGAATTCATAACAGCAGATTGTACTAAAGAGACTTTAAGAGATAAGTATAGGGATCCATCAATGAACTTTGACTTTGTCAGCTGTCAGTTTGGGTTGCATTACAGTTTCGAAAGCTTAACACAAGCGAGAAAGATGCTGACTAACATATCGGAGTGTTTGAAACCAAATGGTTACTTTTTTGGAACTATACCCAATGCAGATGAAATAGTTTCAAGAGCAAAGAAGTCACCAGGCAACAGTTTTGGAAATAGAGTATTTAACATTAAGTTATTGTTTGATCCAACTAATGGATATCCACATTTTGGAGCAAAATATGATTTCCATCTTGAGGGTGTAGTAGATTGCCCTGAGTTTTTAGTGGATTTTAAAATACTTGTAAAGCTTGCTGCAGAGTATGGGTTAGAGCTAGTTTACAAAGCTGGGTTTGCTGACTTTTTTAAGGAACATTCAAATAAATATAAACAGTTACTACATAGAATAATGTGTTTTGAAAGTTATCCTGCTCTGCCTGGTAAAGATCTGATAGCAGAAGAATCTGAATATGACCATGCTAAAGAGATATGGGAGAGGATGAGTAATAAGACTGAGCATGAGCGCTTAGGTACTATGAGCAAGAGTGAATGGGAAGTCGCAAGTAAGTATATGTATATTCATTTACTGAATGAATTTAAATCTCTCATATCAATATGCCCTCTTCAGTATCAGTATTTTTTGATTATCAAATAGCTTCGCCACACTTTGAAGCCTTTGATGTCATTGTGGTGTTGTTGGATATGGATATTAAAAGAAAAAGCCAAGCATGGATTGGTTAATGAAATTGCCATTTTATAATAAGTTATAATGAGATTTGACTTTCTGTAACTTAATTATACATATGGTAATCCCCTGCTAATTACAGAATCACATTGTATCCAATATTAATTTGTAGTCTGAGTTGAATAACAGCATTACAATAAAACTTTTTTGTTTCAGCTATTTATATGGCCTTTGTCTTTAGAAAATGTAAGCGCATCTTGAATGAAAATGGAGAATATTCATACATTATGTCAAGGGACAAAAATGTGACTGCTGAAATAAAATAGACATTGAACAAGCTATAGTTGATAGTATTAGGCATTACTTTGCGAAAATTCATTGTTATTAAATTAGTATTAATTTACTTGGCAACAATCCGCAAGCACAATGTATGATGGTCTATACTTCTACATGCATAGAACCTCCCTCCCTCCCACAAAGGAAAACATGCATTTATGATAAATTAAAGTATATACCAATATACATACTATCATCAACCAGTGTTTCGCTCTGAAACAGAGCGTCCTCAGAGTGAGGGTGAGGTCCTGAACAAGCTTTTTGTGTAACTAAAGTCATAATCATTTGGTAAATAGTATAACTTTAACATTCTGGACCACTATTATATATATTTATGATAGCATAAAAAGAGTAGTTATATATCTTACAATCACTCATAAAAACATTTTAACTCAAATTACTAAAACTTATTGCTATTTCATGTTTATTATTTATTTGAACATATTATATCATTGTCTTTTAATGGTCAGAAATTCTTATTGCATCAATATACTTAAGGTCGCGATAGAGATATTTAGTTTAGCGGAGACCCTTTATGTAATCTGCTGCTAATGTAAGCAAAGGACTAGAAGACCAAACTGTCATAATAAGCAATTTTGCTTTACATGTTTTTATTAGCAATATAATTATCTCCCATTCAACTGATGGCAGTGATACTAAAAAATATTTCAGTTCCAGATTCGTTACACATTAATTAAAAAAATACTTGTATTTATTCATTTTGCTCTATAGGTGGTCAAACATTGTATTGAAATAAGTTGGTCAGATGATGTGTTTGTACTATGACAATAGCAATAAATTTCTTAGTCTGTGGACTGATATTGGTCTTTAATGAGTTAAGAATTGTCACAATAAAAATTAACTTTCATTGAATTAAGTTATTTTAGCAAAAAGGTATGTATAAATTTGTTACAAATGAAGATCTTAAACAATTTTTTAAATATAGGTAGCAAAGAAATTTATACAAAATTATGAATAAAAAGTAACTGCTTTTCATTAAAATCTTTTTTTTATTTGTTAAAACTTACATTTACACTGAACAAAATTTCTAATATTTGAGTACATAAATCCTTAAATGTGTTCTATTAATTTGCCTTGTTCCTATGTCAAAATTATTTATTTTTGAAAAATAGTACTGTACACAGTATTATCTATATGAGAAGAAATAGAAAATTTCAAAAGTATAATTTTTTTAGCCTAAAGGGTAATTGGTTTTTCCGAATAACAGTGTCATAGCTTACATAAAATAGTTACTTATTGAAAATTGTTTAGAATTGATAATCAAATAAGTGGGTGTATTTGCCTAATAGGTGGCAAAATGATTAGCAGATTTGAGTCCTTGCTAGCCCCATGCAAGTCTTTCATAGGTGCTCACAAACCACTCCCACGGCAGTGTTGTATGCTTTAAGCTTCATCTATTATGAGAACTCAAAAAGTACCAGAGGGGTTTTTGTGTATTTTTACTTAAAATGATTCATGTGTTGGTAAGAGTTTAGGTATATGTGCTAAACACGAAATAATAAAAGCCTAATAAAATTCAGTGACATTCATTTTAGGTGTGATTACTTTTTGTGAACATAAAATAAAATTTGACGATCTTTGGTTAATTTAGGCGACGATGGTTTTTCGCGGTTAATCATTGAAGAATCATTTCATTTCATCAGGGCGAAATATGTATTGGTTAATGTACCTAAGTAAATTAGCATTTATTTCGTATACAAAGTTCTTATGTAGAAGGGAAGAAGTATTATACTATTACGGATTGGATGGTACTGGTGGATCATTGGAAAATAGATTAATACAAATTTTACTAACATACATAATCTATAGTTAAATATTGTTTATAGCAAGCGGAAAGTAATCTTCGGAACCGTGGCGTCAATTTCAAAACTTCTTTTACCATTTGAAAGATACATTTTTACATGTCCATAGGCCAAGTATAAAACGCGAATGCGATAATCTTATAAACTACGGCACGGATTTCCATACGGTTTTTGCATATAGATAGACTGATTCACGAGAAAGATTTAGGAGTATAACATTACGAAAAGTTTAACGTGAACGCAAAAATCAAGTTTCCTGAAGCGAAGCGAGGAAGGTTGATGGTACTTTTATAAAGAGAGAGTGCGTGTCGTAAATTTGTGTTTATGCAGAAGGTAATCTCCGGAACCGCGAAACCTTTTTGAAAACATAATTTAACCATTGAAATAATGAAATAAAATGACCTGATATTTTATTCGAAGTTGGGTTTTACTAAAAGTTTTCAAAAGTTAATCTACGCCATCGCTTCAACAAATTATCGTGAGTGATCCCGGAAGAAGAATTGGTAAGAAACTCCCAAAGAGCTTTTTTCCTACTCACAGTTACATAAAGAAATTATGGCTATATATTAAAGTCATGTCCAATTAGTCTTATATTTAAAGTAATCATCTAGTTTGAGATTCATAAGAATTCTCATGACGTGAGTTTTTAATTTACAGTATGGTCAATTCTAACGGAATTTTATTACACATCGACCCCATGAAAGAGCTACCTACCAGTGTTGCTAAATCTGAAATTAGCAATAATCAGTTTAGCGTTATCCTAGGAATAATTAATATTGTGAAAAATTGTGTGAAGAAAACTATCAGAGTATTTTTAACGTACATAATGTTATCTAAAATATATTGTGATACAACAGTTAATAACGTATATTGATGTCTTTAAAGAAATCTCTAAGCGAGTCCCTGGGCCTGAGGTTGTAAATGGCGCGTACCTGATCATTTTTGCAATACAAAAATCGATTTAATATCATCAGTAGAGTTCCATAACAGCAAACCATAAGATATCACACTGTGAAAGCAGGTAAATTAACTAATCTTGCTGTTTATACGTCTAAGCTAGCGAGCTAAGTCTTCCTGCCCAGGATCCCAAGATACTATACTAATGTACTCTGTGCAAGATACTATCATTTTGGGGCAGAAAGTACTCAGAAAATACTTTTTTAATTTACTCATTAATAAAAAGTTGATTATATTTTGAAGACTGACTTAAACAAAGAGCATCAGTTGTATTTCATTGATTTTATAGTTAATATTGAGTGATTTTTTTAGTGCATTTTCAAGGTTTTCATATAAATTTACCGATAAATTTTATAAACATAACTTTATTAATAAGAAATTATAAGATTTATGTAAAATAAAGTTGTTTTTATTCCAAAATGAAAGCTCAAATACAGGTATAATTGCAAATTAATTTACATTTTAATGCAATAGGAGCACAGTTGTGTCATTCCCTTAATAATAAATAAATAAAGAAAAAAGCTTCATCTTTTTAGTTACTGTAAAAATATGCCTAAAATATTAAAGTATATAGTGTATTTTATGTAAATGAGAATTATTATTGAGAAATATTAGCCGAACAAGACCATATTGAATGCAAATAAAATATAAAAATTGCTGTCCTGTGTTAGTTATGCCTTTTTTAGCGAAGGTGTGAAACACAAACCCAATAATTGCGTAATAATTATTAAAATAGGTATCTTTCTCTTAGCTGTGATCACCTATCTATGCTAATAAATAAAATTGGAGTGTCTGTTTGTGATATTAAAATAACCGCTTTTTACTACATGCATATGAATGTATGTATATACGGTATATATACCAAAATAACATTTTTTACAATTTTTGTGTGTCTGTTTGTTCCGACTAATCTCTGAAACGATTGGACCGATTTTGACGGGACTTTCACTGGCAGGTAGCTGATGTAATAAGGACTATAATGATGATATATGATGTAATAAGGTATAAGTATTTCTACTAAATAACGTTTTTGTTAAACTCCACGCGGACGAAGTCGCGGGCACAGCTAGTTGTTTAATATAAATTCGACATTCAAATCTTTTCAGTAGTCTCAGGTCGCTGCCGAAATTGGCAGTAACGGGGCCGACTCTATACATCGAAATTTTTTGAGAATCTTAATGTAAGCACATTTTGTTATCGATATAGAGGCTTAACCATATTTTTTTGCATTTTTGTGTGTGTCTAAACACATGGGTAAGTTAATCTACTGAACAGATTTCAATATTATTTGGAACTTATACCATGGGTCAAAATTTAGATTCCTTTTCATCTATTCTCTACCTTCCATAATTACCAAAGACAAGATGGAACGATCAAATTACAGACTGCGTCCTCTAAATTCTACGCGTACTTCGTTCGAGATGCGCTGGACAGAGACAGAGGCCGGTGGAGGCGGATCACCCGCTCCAGACTGATGCTGACCACGATCCTCAGACATGAGGGACCGACCCCAGAGAGAGATAGTTATTGTATTAAATATATCATTTTCTAAGTTAAATTATTCCAAAACCGAACAACAAGTATAAAACAATAATGTCTGGTGAACATGAAGCGCTTGAGAAAATTTAATAATAATGCTTTGGTGCAGATACGATTTGGAATAATGATTTTGTTTTCCAAAGCGAAGCTGGGTTACTAATAAATTATAAAAAATATATGTGATGTACTTGTTGACGCGGTCATCCAGAAATTGTATTTATTTATAGTATAGCACACGCCTAACAAGAATACAACTACTTGTGTATCCATGGAACAATTTACTCTGTGCTTATATCCATATTTTTTAAGTTTGTTGCTAGAGATATTAATTATCGTTGCATAATTCACGTAAAACAGTAATAAACTCGATATAAAATAAATACGTAAGCAAGCACTTGTTTCACAAAGATCGGTTAAATATTTATTGTTCCATTCAAGACGCCAATTCACTAAAAGAGCTATAAAAACAATCGATATACAGGCAAACAATAGAAATACCTACATTAAGTAAGGTTTTTGTGTGCAATGTGTGCTATGATCGAATTGCAAGTGTTGCAAGCGCAACCAGGCAGGCGATGGTGAGAGAGGGCAAGTTTGGAGGTCTAGCGATACGGGGCGGAGGCGGGGGCCCCGGCCGGCGGTCGGTGCCGTTACGTGGTGCGCGCGCGGCGACGGTGCCACGAAGCGGACGTGCTTCACTCAGTTCGTGCGCGAAAGTCGTTACCTGTGTCACACGATCGTAGTTCTATCGCACGCGAATAGTTCTTTCGGCACAATTAGGCGAAACAAATCAATTTACTGAGCAGAGACGTTAAGTGTTCCATTATAAACGATAGACCCTATAGTATAGACAGCAGGCGTTGCGATACTCAGTGCAATAGTGTGTGAAAGCGTGTGACGTCAGAGGGACCAACAGACCGATCATGTGTTGAACGCGGATGCAGTGATGGAATGTGGTTTTGGTGTGTTGTGGTAACATGAAATGATACGGTATCTCCATTTACCTGGTCCGGAACCGTAGCGCCGTCAGGGCGCAAGTCTTCGATGAGAACCATGCGTAGAAAAAGATGAGCCAAGATGCTGAGAGCTTGGTAATATCATTTTCATATTTGCACTCATTTTTATCTATAACTATATTATTGTTTTAAATTTTTATTGTACACGATATCGTTTTAGCTTGAATAAGGATTTTCTGAGCTAACACTATACTTTTATCCGCAGCCGATCAATAACAACCCACGACTGTTGAGTCAGAATTGACAAAATAAGGCGAGTTTACATGGTAGCTATTTATAATGATGATATTATTGAATGTACACGGTAGGTATACGCGAATTCTTGAACGAGGACGATATTCAAGGTTGGGTGTGCTTCGTACTATCAAGTTTTCTTTATTTATTGACGTATCGATTGTTTCACAATGTGTTAACTTAAAAAAATTATAATACATGCAATAGATAGCATGTTTTAATTATTAAAATAATAAATACCTAATACTTAACTACTAAGTTATCAGTAACAAATGTAAGTATTAGGCTTAGAATGTCACGTTCCAATTAAATTTGAAATGATTTATTTAAAACCTTCCTACATAAATTAAGTAACATTTGTATTGCTCGTAATTAATATAACGCTTAAGTATTAAAATAAATACACCACTCATTATAATAGGTACCTACTTAAATATTCGTGTGTACCAAATTGTAATATACAAAATCTCGACAGCCGAGCAACGGGCTTCAGTAGCGCTATGATGGCTATGAAAGAAGCAATGAAGTGGCTTCTTAACTGGCTTTTTAACTTTGATAACAAATGTGGTAATCAGCTAAGCAGAAAAAAGTTTATCGTCACGCAATAGTGTCCGGACTGCACTGGTTAGTTTAAAGTTCATGGATCTTTTAACGGAAAGGACCGTATTTTTTTCCCTTGAAGATTGTCTTCTTCGTTAACCAGTGGGATACACACGATATTCGTTAAGTTGGAGGTGTACTAGGACTCAAAGATACAGAATGCCTTAATAGATACTATTTTGAAGTAATCTATGTTTATTAGGATGGTATAAAGTTACTATAAACCGACTACATCGCAGTTATTAACGGTTTAAATATTAGAAGTGGTTATCGACTCATATTTACTGGAAATCAATTAAAGTCAATAAGGTCTTTTTTTTTTCAATTGAATTGTGTACTCTGAAATAAATCCATGCTACCTGACCATCGTAAGCATTATATCACCATTGACTATCAAACTTTAACCGTAACAATACTACAAAAAATGTTAAATGCAATGATCAATAATTTCTTGAATATATATAACTTTTAGACCTTTAACATGTTTTTTTTTTATATAAAATAAGTTAAAGTAAGTGGTGATGAAGTATAAGATGGTGAACGCACTAACTTATAAATAGCCTATTCACTCTCCTCTTGAAGACTCCCACATCGTAAGCAGCCGGGGACACCGACGCGGGCAAGTTATTCCAGTCCTTTGCAGTGCGCATGATGAATGAAGACGCAAACCGCGTCGTCCGTGCAGGTGGTACGTTCACTACGTAAGGATGGATACCTGCCGTACGTCGAATAGTCCGATGGAGGAATGGCGATCTACCAAAACCCAAACTGTAGAGAAGGTGAGGTCTTCAAGGTGGCGGAGACGCTGACAGCAGACGTCATTACGGGCGTACACGCAAACTCCGGCACGAAGCTGGAAATTGTGCTCGATTGTGTAACCTGGATAGTCTAGGTACGCCACGCTGGACGGACAACCAATCTGCGTCTCCGTCAGGAAGAACAAGTGCGGCTGCGCAGTCTCAAGATGGTGGTGGACTGAAGAGAGATTAGAGTGCAAACCACGTATATTTGTGAAGTGCACATTAAGTGAGGGGAAGTGCAGCCGCTGTGGAAAATACATATTTATTTTCTTGCTTCTCATAAGTTTAATTGGACGGAATGAATAGCATGGGGAATGGCAGTTGAACGAGGCATTGCATCGTTGAGCCCACGATAGAGTCAGTGTCATTGCGTCATCGGGGTCTTAGCTTGGAGACTGCGGGGACACCCGAACCCCCCCCGGACATCGCCATCAGGTCCCCTCTTCTGATCGCCAACCGGCATGATGGGGCTACCCCGGGATTTTTCGCAGTTGGCGGGGCAAACTTTCGTGGGTGGCTGTCCCACTACTTGTGCACCGTGCTTCGGATCCCGCTACCCTCCAGAGCTAAGCTCCCGGCGCAACAAACAAACCAACTCATCACGACCGGTCTCACTAACGCAACGCAACTGTTCAGACCCATTCCCCATTCAGCTTCATCAGACATCTTGCAGAAAAAAAATGTTCATATAATATCAAAGACAGTTAAATTAATGAACTATTGGGGATATTTCATATTTCAACTATATCCTTAGATATAACAAAAAATAATCTAGACGTTTTGTAAAATATGTAGCTTTATATGAAATGGTGCATATCGTGAATATGACACGTCGAATTTTTTTTCTTTTTTTATGTTAATAGCCGACAAACGAGCAGACGAGCCACCTGATGGTAAGTGGTCACCGTCGCCCATGGACATCAGCAAAACCCATGGTATCACTGATGCGTTGTCGGCCAGGAAATTAGAAGAAGGTAAAAAAGAAAGAAAGAACTGGCTCTCAAGCCCCCAGCCGGAACACGACGAGTCGTTTGGCGTATGACTCAAGCAGGAGGGTGGTAGCTAGCCAGGCATGCTTTACGGAAAGATAATAATACCAGTAATAATATTAATGACTTAATAATAATACTGATAATATAATCTTTACGCGAAGCCCTACCACCAAGCAGGCTGACTTCTGTCGCCTCTTACGACACCCTGTTTTGTCAACATGGGATTGGGGGAGTATTCTAGGCCGC
The DNA here is from genome assembly GCA_003671415.1 of Megathymus violae. Taxonomy (NCBI): domain Eukaryota; kingdom Metazoa; phylum Arthropoda; class Insecta; order Lepidoptera; family Hesperiidae; genus Megathymus; species Megathymus violae. Next base: position 2,272,881 of record PDGT01000005.1, on the reverse strand, counting down.
CCCAATCCGGCCATTATCATCAGAAGAGTCATGATGAACATTTATATTATTTGATATTCAAGAGAGTAACATAGTTCAACTCAAATATACTTAGGGATAGGTATCTATAAATAACTTGCATTTCAAAACATTTGCCGGGACAACTACCTATGTACAACTGTGCAACCGGGTTGAAAGAAATATCGGTACTAGCTAAGTAAATCATAAGTTGTAATATAATTACATTTACAAAAGGCGTAACTACATTCCGCGATGTTGCATTTATAAATCTTTAGTTAAAAATATTTCAGTGAATTTGCTTTATGTTATAATCAGTGGTATTAGTGCATCCGTAAATATCATTTAGCCAAACCCAAACTCAGAAAATATTGAAAATTATTGATGTAAAAGAGCTACAGTTGAAGATTTTTATCGGTGAAAATTATTGTAGAGCGGTTGCTACTCCGGATCGGATCCACTGTACCTATTTATGTACTCAGCTGGGTCATGGCTCTAAATTCTTTATCCTGTAGTCAGTTTATTCAGCAGTCGTAGTTAGCTATAGGTAAAAAGAGCGGATGGACTTATTTAAATATCGCGCAATTAAAAATTTGTCGTTTATACAACAACTAAACCATTTCCCTTTAAAATTTGGCTACCGCATTCTTGCGTAGAAAGTACAAGTGAATGGGCGAGACCTTCGTTGGCTCAATACTCAACGCTTTCAGCATACTCGCGTCATACATATTAATTATACGAATGTATAAAGTATGTTATTCTTTGAGTTCTGCCTTACCTTAACGGTATTGGAATAAATTATTGTACTTTGTACATATGCTAAAATATGGAAAAAACAAAATACATCATACCAAGAGTGCTAAACAAATATTCAAGGCCTGGAAACCTTTAGCACTGCTGTGTCCGTAGACGAAAGATCATTTTATCCATTCTTTCCTGCTGAATTTACAATATGAAATACCAACATGAACAATGGTTCGTTGTTTTTATTTTTTTCCATCGAAAATACACAAGTGACATCGCCTTCAGTAATTTTTGCCTCCTGCTAGTCGTCGGCATCCAAAAATATATTTGTCTGTCGGTCTGACCCATCGGTCAGACCAGTCAGCGAGGAACGCTGCGGTTTTCCAATGCTTTTTTACCGGTTGGAGAATAGGTACAGTCTGCGAATGTTATACGCAGTCGTGGAATACAAATTATCCTACAGTTGTGGTAAATATTCAAGTATTTATTTAAGAGAGAGTAGAGTACATTTAGAGAAAATGGAAGTATCCAGTCGTTACGGTCGAACAACACAGTTAGATTTTAATTTAATTACAGTATAAATATGATTTCAAACACTCATAGCTCGACAGCTTGGGGCTGACGTATGTGATCAACCGAGTTAAATTAACTTTCTTGCTTCGGAGGGCAAGTTAATTTATCGATTCTAGTTGTAATCGTTGATTAACCATCGTAACCATCGGAGGCATTCGAGCGTCATAAGAATTGTCGGCGGTTAGTAAGTAATACCTACACGAGGTGCACTCATTGCAATTTTAAAAGTTTTATTCCTGACCGTATAAAATAGATATAAAATTGATAATTATATTTTATGATATGAGATGTGTGAGATGAGATATTGGAACAATTTACACCTCTCAGAGGGAATAGAAGTCGAAATGGAGATTTTGTTAAATTCTGTATTTTTTTATCAAATTCGTGATGATACGCGGTTATCGCCGCCCTTGTACATTTGACAAATCAGGGACGTCACTGGATCTCTCTATTTAACTGTCCTCTTGCTTGTTATACGAGTAGTTAATTGTTTCTTCAGAATTGCGATCGAAGCAGGTTAAACTATTTTGCAGTTTATTTTTAGACAGGGCATGGTAGTAATCCAGGCCGATTAAGGTCAAACCAACATGTATGATTATCATTCAATCTAACGACCTCCAAAAAAATTATTTAACCTATTAAAACAATCTCCATTTTGTACTACAAACGAGGAAACAACGATTTTTTCCTTGATCCTTTGTGCTTGACGAACTAAAGAATGGAAGAAATCCTGATGTAGGTATATCCCAAAAGTTTTGTATGAACATTTTGCAATAGAAAAATGGTTAAACATGTTTCGCCATTTTATATAATTATATTTGTGTTCAAATAATGAAACAAGGGGTTTAAAAATTGTCATTTTATATTTCTAGTAATGTCGATATTTACACCTATTAAGAAAGGGTTTTTTTTCATCGCACACGGGTAAAATTAAAGATGAACAGAAAGCTGTCATTTATTGATCCAATCTAAGAAATTCTTAATTAAATTGAATCCAGATTTTGGTTACTTCAACCAAATTTACATTCTGGAATGCCACCACTTTTATAGGGAATAATAAGTTTAGCATTAGACTCGCCTAGTATCTCCCTATAGTTGTAAAGTTTGATGATGCGATGTAGACGTTGGTCCGGTTGTGGTGCTTTACCGATTTTGATGTACATAAGTAAAGCGGAGCGGTCAATGTCACGTCAAAATCTATTCAGTATTTGTTTGCGTCATGCGGTAACTAGTGTTTTTTTTAATTATCTTTATTGTACGGACATAGTCTAGATAGAATATTATAATGGTTGCAGTCGATTTATTAATTAATACATATTACAATTCAATTAGAAAAGCGAGTGTTGTATTCGCGGCAAGGCCAATTAAGCTTACCTAGTGTAAACATTAAAAACAACAATATTGTGACGCATTTTATTGCTCCGTCTCGAGTGTCGTATTTGTGACATCATTAATAATGCTATGGAAAAGCCGAGACAGCCCCGCACATGCGTGGTTTTCTTGTCTTCTCGCCAGCGTCCGCGGTTCGCGTAACGTCTCGTGAGCGCGGAGCGCCGGGCGCACCCGCTCCGGGCTATTCAACGGGGCTGAGCTCAGATGACGCGTAGCCAGCGTCGAGTGCGGATGAGCTTGACTGTTATCAAGTAGTTTGTCGGTTAAAAGTAACGTGATTATATTTTGTGTTCATGAATCGAAACTATCGATAACTATTGAATCTTGATACGACTTTCAATCGATATGTCGATAGCGGATTCTCAGACGTGTAGTGGACGGTGACGACTGATTCATTTGTACGATCGTGTTGTTTTTGTGTTGTGATCTTACGTCGGGAGTCATTTCATGGTAATCACGGGGTTTACTACCAAAAGACGTAGTCAATGCCAAGTGAAAAGTAAAATTTAATTACTCTTTAAACTGATATATGTAATTTGCAAAACAAAGTTAATAAGTACTCAATATCGCATTGTAGTTATCGTGTTAATATATCTAAAAATGGACCTCTAATACAGTTTGATTATAGTTTATTGCTTCTACTTGAGTCAAACTTGTTACTACTTATATTTTTTATTATATTATGGACTTGAGGAATACATCGAAAGAATCATCATGCTCAGTAAATTTGCTTTATCCTTTACATCAATCATCCATTGTAATTGCATAAACTAAATAAAAAATATTAGCATAATTTCCTTTTTTGTCAACGTTCTTTTAATACACTTGTTCCTTATTCGTCAAATCCCAACACGGTAAAAGTAGTGGCGCTAATATTTAATGCTTTAAAGACACTACTATCATTCTGTTGGGTTAAATATTCTCCTGTCTCTCTAGTTTTTTTTGCCACTTACTAAAATACTACCAGACCGCCCTTGTTTCGCTACAGTAAAACTACATATTACGCCTAGAAATAACACCGGTATTGTTTTAAAACTGGGTTTTTCTCGTTCTATGAATCAGAGATATCCTAATTTATATTTTTTTTATTTATGGACGGATTGCAATGAGACGAATTTAAAATCTTAAGTGATGCGTCCTGTAATACATTAGTGAAAACTATAACGATATCGGTTAAGCCGAACAAACGCACCGACAAACAGACAAAAATTCTAACAACCACTGTTTTGGGTTATGTTGCGTTAATAAAGACCTCTTATAGTAGTTTTTCTCATATATCCTGAAAATTATCATGTATACAGAAAACTATCAGTTAGAATTTTATTATACCTATGTATAGATCTTTTATAAGAAAAATGTTATATTTCTATAGAATTCCTTAGCCTATATACGCTTATCCTTTTAATGGTCTAAAAATTTTCAGTCAAGATGTGTAACATCAATTTGACATAATGCATTAATTTCTTAACATAACATTTAAACACAATTATTCTGGGAAGAAAGTGTAATGTTTTTTCACTTTTAATTTTAGATGTTCGTTAAAAAAATCATTTCTTAAGCTCGTAGCTGTGCTAACAAGAATATTAATGCATTAAATAAGCATTTAAAATTGTTCAAAATGTGGATGCAGATACTTGACATGAGCTGTCAGGTAGTCAATAAAAATATATAACCATGGTCGCACCTGGCGTGAATTTCGACGCTCGCCACCTGCCGCGGCCGGCCCTCGACAAATCTCATTATTATTACTGGAAAAATGGCAAGATCGTGGAGTGGTTTTGGATAGATAAGAAACTGACGCGCAGGTGCTACAAGTTGTCTCGTCTTTGATATTGTGATATATATATTTCTACTTAGCAAGAGACTGTAAAGTATCGGAACTACAATATTTTATGTAAATGTCACTGTCATTTAATTTAATATAGATGAAGGAAGGTTAAATTAGATAGTTGTACAACATTGACTAAGCGTTTAAAATCGGTAACGGTAGTGTAGTTTACACAAAGTTTATTTATTTTCGCCATACGAACAGAAGAGTCACCTGATGGTAAGTGAGCATCGCCGCTAATTTACATCAATATTAACAGAGGCAACAGAGACTCATTCTCGATCAAGATCAAAGACCTGTTTATTACTGTATCTCTAATACAGCAACCAAAATACTGAAATATTTATAAATATTATATGGGTGATCGTGTTATCAAGCCAGACCGGTAAAAATGTACCACCGAACAAAAGAATCGTGATAAAAAACAGGATTACTTGTACACATTACATGACAAAAGACTTATTGAATGCCCCAGTTCAGCATTTTTCTATAATTAGATTGCTACATTCATGCGCCATGGCTACTAGAATTCGTTGAAATAAACCTAATGCGGTGCTCCTAATGATCAGCTAGCTAGTTTAGTCGGCCGCTCCCTTCCTCTATTATCCAATTTCCTTGTCAGATATGGACATGTCCGCGGGTACCATTCATGTACATGTTTACTTTATTCAGTATCTAATCTCTTGGTGCCACATTTATAGCCTAAGACTTTCATTCTTATTATGGTTGTGTTCATATAATTTGGTGTCATACCTATACTATTAAATTCAGTATATTCACTATGTCAGTACATATACAAAGGAGTCCAATTAGTTCCGATTATATCCTTCGTATTTTTGTGGTACGCCGAATCTATACTGTTAATATCAGTGATATATTTATCTGATGGCTGTGATGTGGTTCTGAAGATTATTTTCCGCATATACACAAATTCACAAAATTCGCACTCTCTCATTATACTATTGTATAGATTTATGATATTTTTTAATTCTGCCATAATCATGTTAATATTTGATTATGTGTACCTTCCTACGTTCAGGGTGATATAAAAATGTTTTTTGTAATCATCATTGTTTTATTATTTTAGAAAATATGTACTGTAAGGTGCTTTCTTCAGTGATGTGCAATATATAAATGTTCGAATAATTCAATAAATTATTATTAATAAATGGTCAATATTTTCGTGATGTCAACATTGTACTTAATCGAAAATAATAAATTCGTTTACAAGCAAATATTAAAAAACAAATTCAGACTAGAGCAGAGGAGATTAGATAATCACACATTGTAGAGAAATCTGTAAATTTTTACAAAATTAATAGGTAACGTACCTATTTCAGTCTAAAACGTTTTTTTTAAATCGCTTATTATATGGTTATTGAACAATCACCGTATCTAATACACCTTTCTATCTAGACGTAGTCGTTTGATGAAAGGATTTAAGTTTAATTAGTTTAAAAATTTTGGATAGGATACCTTACTTAATCGTCTTAATGGCAACTTATAAGATAGTTTTTAAATTATGTACATCCATGGCAACCATTACCATTCGAATGATATATGTTTCATCTCCTTCGATTTACATTAAATATTAAAATAGTATTTATGTGCCTGATACTTATAAATATTGATTATATGTATTTTTAATATTCATGGAATATGGAGGTATGTTAATGTTGTGACTTCCGAGCCCAGGTGCTAAATGACAGGAAGTTTTCAATTGATTGTTACAAACGTTGATCATTGCGCCTTCTATTTGTTCAATTGCTGTCCATTATCATGAAGTGTTGACGGATTTACATACGTATCGTTGTGTTATGTAGTGTTATGTAACTCGAATGACGTTTCATTGTGATGTATAGTATTGTGCTATCAAATACAATGTCTGTGTATTGTTTTGTAACTATAGATCATTTGTAAAGCTATAAATACAGTACGACCGTGACTTTATGACCTCTTGGAGACCGAGACTTCATCTCATTGATGAGATTTAATCTAATTGTTATATAGCAAGCCATATTAATTCATTGCGTTTAAATTGACGCAATAAATCAAGTTAACATTGTAATCGTATCCTCAACGAAGACTGACGTTTTTTATTAGGGATAATATAAGTTTTACCTGGTTTGAGGGGGCAGACTGGAATTAAATTGAATAAGTATATTTGAAATATTTGCTAAAAGTAGCTTGGCATTGACTTAGTCTATTGAAATCAGATCGATATCGTCGGTCAGCCTTGGTACATAAAATGGAATGACAATTGTAATGCATTCATTACGTGTAATGTGTCGGGCGAAGATTGGGGGTGGTTGAGCGATGTTGGTGCGGG
>PDGT01000005.1:2082782-2266007 GCA_003671415.1 Megathymus violae | reverse complement strand
GGGGGAGCTGCGGCACTCGTTGGCGGAGCGCACTAAAGCGCTGGCGGCGCGGTGCCACGCGCTGCGCTCGCCGGCACGCGATCAACGCGACACGCGCGATCAGCGCAGCGCAGAGCGCCGCAGACCCAGACATCGCAAGTCTCAAACACGATGGTATGTCAAGGTTAGTTGCGATCCAGCTCAAGTAGCCAGTTCAAATATTCTGTCTAACAATTCTATGTTAAGCGAATCAAAACGTCAAGTATGTATCTACGTTCATAGTCATCTTCGGGACCTAAGGTAAATAAAGGTGTCTTTACACATTTACAGTTGTAAGTAGTATGCTTAAGAGAAGCATGCAGTCTGCTAGAACTTGTAAAGTTTAATTTTCATAAAAATAAATGTGATAACATCTGTGACTTAATATTAAACGATAATTATCATATCCCGATCCTGTTTCATTTTGGTTACAGAAGACATCTACAATCCATGTTTAAAATAGAATGCATCAGATCGAATGATATCCTGTTTTAAGTGTAAACAATGACTAGAATATAATTTTAGGGAAACTGTTTACCGCAAAATAAATTACTGTCTCTTTAACACCGCTTGAGATGCGTTGCTACAAGGAAGCTAGATTGATGAAATCGCTCAAAAATTTACGCACAGGTTTTTAAATGGTTTTATATTATATATGTTTTATATATTTTATATATGGCCATAAAACAACATTATTGTTCGGATCGAATTCCTTTATGGTAATCAAGGTGGTCAATAAATATAATAAAGGAGAAATTCGTGGCACACAGACGATAGATTCTATATAACAATCCTAGGGACTGACGAATTTTCTATCTTACGAGCTAGTCGAAAAATGCTTCAAAATAAGTGTTACACCTGATACCAGGCACATATACATGTTTGTCAAAAATAACCTGAAGTAACTATGAACATATTTAAAAACCTTACGTAGAAATAATACAGCTTATCCAAATGTATTATCTGTATGCGACAAATCATTGTAAAATTATTCAAGTCCCTGTGGAGGTTTTTAATGTAGGTCTTCTTTAATAGTGTATTCCAAAAGCCAGCGTCGACGTACAATCTTCCCGTACTGGCAGAGTCATCTGACACAATTAAGAGCATACAGTATACATTACCGAAGATAAGTCTTTAAATTACGGATTGTAATAGTTATCTAAAAGGGTCCATCAAGGCAGCGATGAAATCTTGCTAATATTTATTAATAACTGTGCCCCCTCTTTCACCTTGTCAGTTAATGTATTTAAAAAAATTCTATGTGGTGGCGGTATCCATCGATGGTGGTACCCATCCACAAAAACGGTCCTCGTGAACGCATCGAAAATTACCGCCCCATTTCAAAATTAAATATTTTTTCGTAAAATATTTGAAAAGGTTGCATGCATACCATTCTTTAAGTTCCATAATTATCTCCTCAATGCCGAATGTACAATATGGTTTTCATTAAAAAGCCCTCTGCTGTCACTAATTTGATGATTTTCACAAACTACATCTTTCGCAACATAAAGATATATATAAAGATTTAGAAAAAGCATTTGAAAGGGTAGACCACATAATTCTTCTTTTTAAATTGCACGCTTAAGGGATACGAGGTGATCTTTTAAGATGAATAACCTCCTATACCTATCTAACAGACTAACACTAACAAGCAGTAGCAATATGAAGTGCACGAAGTGACTATGTAACAATTAGTTCTGGACTCCCCAATAATCAGCTTTAGCTTCCTTGTTGTATAACGCATAACTATTTGACATCGGTTTACACTTGTCTCATTTCAGACTCATTATGTTCGCAGACGATAAAAAAATCTTAAAAATATATGACTGCCACAAAATTCAACATGGTTCAAACAACTTGTTCGATTACTACGTGAGAAATAGAATCTCCCTAAACACTACTAAAAGCCTTCAAATTAAACTTACTCGTCAATTCGAGCCTATAACATACACTTACCTAATGAATAACATACCCATCAATAAAATCCGTGATTTAAGTGTAATTAGTTGCAAAAATTACTTTTGCTGAACACATCGACACCACTGCTCCCAAGGTATGTCAGCAATTTGAATTCATCAAACGTGTATGTAATTCTTTTACAAATATAGTTTGGTAAGCTTTTATACTTCTGCTATGTAAGAAGCATCTTAGAATACGCTTGCAGCATCTGATCCCCGCAGTACATTATTCACATTAATAGGCAAGAATCGGTTTAAAAGAAATAAGTCAAATTTTCGGGTTATAAAAACTTCAGGATTTCTAGTTCTTATGATGAAGTAGGTAAATATTGGTTTCGATTTACAAAAACAAAGGCGGAATCAGTGTGAATTTGTATTGCTTCATGATCTACTAAGTAGGAAAATATACTGCAGCGAACTTTTATCTAGTGATGAACTACGGGCACATCACATTGCTACACATCCCACGACTAAAAAGCAAATATGCCAAAAATTCTGTTATCTGTCTTGCGCTGCCCGCAACTAGAATACGCTTTACTCCAGTGTTGACATTGTTAACCTACCAACAAATTTAGTAAAAACGGAGATAAAAATAGTTTCATTTAAAAAGCAAACAAATTACACACACACACACACATACAAATATAAAAATATTTGATTAGGTCACACTACGAATTTTTAGAACTTCAAAAATGGTACTTGAGCTTGTGTTTATATTAGTAATATTAATAATAAAAAAGGTTAGCGGAATTACGAGGTTTTCGATACGGTGGAGGGCAAATTTATGTGCGTTCCCGGTACTCGGTAGCTGAACGACTGCGTAACCTCTTCGATATCACACCGGAACAGCGTGGTTGCTTACGGCGCAGGATTCCTATTTCTAAAGCTGCTAATTGATTGTACTCATAAATTATTCGTGACTTAACATAGTTGTGAAGTCCCAAGAGTAGTAACAAAATGAACATTCATCGCGTTTTTCCATGAATGATTCAATATTCCTATTATTGTGTTATGACGAACAACATTGAAAATGATTCATTCTTAGCATAACATGAAAATATAACAAACTTAACGATTCTGATCAATTTGTTTAAAAAAATATTTACTACTGTCTAAAGTTTGTCACCACTGATACTGTACACATAGGATCATTGTGTATATCTGATTCATAGGTGCATTTGACAAAATTACGAGTTTGAAACTACTCGTATATTTCTACTCGTACATCCCTGTAGGTACTAAGATACGTAAATCACAGATCACATCACACGGATTGCGCAATGTCTCTGTGTAATTGCCGAGATAATGCAATTAAGATATTACGAGTAAAAAATCAAGACTCGAGAGCAAATATCACTTGTCTTTCTCAACTAAGGATAGCACTTGGAATCTTTTGCTCGGCATGCAGTCGTTGTTGACTTGGTTAGCACTGCCGTTTATAGTTCTTGGCTACTTTCAATAAACTAACCTGTTTGATGACTTGTATTCGATATACGAGGGCTGCTATTTACGTTTTCGGATTGGCCATAGACAAAATAATACTTAAAAAGTAATTACTACATTTGAAAATGGAACTCTTTGGCTGTAGAATAAATTTTGTTTCATGTGACTGTCACCTGTTTTACCTGTGGCATTTTATTTTGCAAATTGCGGGTGTTAATTGAAATGGATTTAGCTCGTCAAAATTTTCTTGCCATTATTTTTATTACGATGTTCGGCGTGGTCTAGCTAAAAAATAGTGTATCATTCAACTCACTTCGACTTTCGGGGATGAAACACTATCAAAAACCACCGTGTAACACTAGTTCAGTGAGTTGAAGCGTCGGCGTCGGCGGTCTATGTTCACGGATGAAATTAATGACGGTCGCCCTTAATCGGTTGTTGTACCTCAAAATATTGATGCTGTGTGAGAACTGATAATGCAAGACCGTAATGTTACATACCGCGAGATAGAGGCGTTTCTGAGCATAAGTATGACGAGCACAGAAAGTGCAAAAAAAGTTAAAAAATACTATCTTGGTACGTCAAAAGTTGTTTATAATAATTTCCACACAGGTGATGAATCTTCGATCTATATTTATCACCCCGATACTAAACAGCATTCCACGGTGTGAGTTTTCCAAGATGAGCTAAACCCGGCATAATTTATTCGTGCAAAAAGCACTTTGAAGCAAATGGTCGGCTGCTTTTTTGGTATAAAAGGACATGTGACTACAGTGCTACTAGAGAATCGTAAAACGGTTAATTCTGAATGGTAAACTACAATTTGTTTGCCAGATGTCTTTGAAGAAATAATAAAGATCAACCGACAACGCAGAATCATTCTCTATCATAACAATGCTAGTTGTCACAGGTTCGCTGAAAGAATCCATTTTTTGGAAGGTCAAAAGATCGTACTAACGGGTCATACACCTTACAGCCCCGATTTGGCATCCATGATTTCTATTTATTTCCAAATGTGAAAAATAAAGTACAGGGTCAACGTTCTTCACGTCGTCGAGAAGACACCGTTGATAAGTTCAAAATACAAGTTTTGGAGATACCTCAATCAGAGTGGAAAAATAGTTATGAAAATTGGTTTCAGCGTATGCAGAAGTGCATCGATCATCGTGGCGAATACTTTGAAAAACAATAAAACCATAATAAATTATAGATGTTTGTTTCTTTTTGTTATTCCGTATACATAAATAGCTGCCCTCGTATTTATATGTTCTAGCACGAAATTTGCAAAGCATAAAATAGTTTCGGTTGCGCTGGAATCTACAAACCTGGATTTTATACTGTACCCTTTCGATTGCAGTATTGACTAAAGGTATTATTTATAATTTAGCCTGCAATTCTGTCCTTTATTAGCTTGGTGGGATATGGTTTGGATTCTTCTTATTCTCAGTGGAGACCTGCGCGCAGCAGCGGAAAATGGGTTGTGTGATGTGATAAATATAATGTTATTTTGTTTTTATATTCGGATGTTACTTTTAAAGCAAGATCTTCACTACAATATTGGTACATCTATTTCGTCACAACCTTATTATATTCTTTATTAAACTATGGATCATCTTGTATTTTATATCTTTAGTTAATTTCATTTTTTTATTTTATTATGCCTTAACCGACATTTATAACGACTTTACGTAGCAATCACTATTTTAAGTACCTCTTAGATTACGGTAATTTATCATTACAACTTGTGTAATAATTATATAAAATATAATAATACCAGATAATACAGTACGATACGGTACTTGTATATCTAGATATACTAGACCATCATCTTGATTATCACTCCGTCACGTCTATTTTATAACACCTATCCAGTAAGTTATTTGTTTGTGTATCAAGCAATTGACAAGATGATTGTGTTCTGATATACATATTTTGTATTATTCCTTAGTTTTTAATCCAGCTATTACCGGAAATTATGATCTATGTTTTAAAACTAAAAGTTGAATCTAGAACAATAATAGTAAAGTACCAAGCTAAAATGCGTTAACTCAAATTTAATTTATTTCTCAATCAATATACATATATATAAGTCCTTATACATAATTTAGCTTTATTTTTATATATTACGATTTTTAAATATAGCTGCAAATTTAACGAGATATTATATATTTCATCTGACTTTTTGAAGTGAATATTATTAAGACTTAATAACAAAAAATAGTTTGAAAGCAGTTACCAGACGATTTTATGTTTTATGAGCACATCATTTAATTTATAGACGCAGCATGTTACGTCGTGTCGTCTCATTTAGGGGTAGGTCGGGTTGGGGTCGCCGATGTAGGGCGTCACGGGACAAGGACTCTTAAAGCTTTATTAACTCTTTGCTTCAGAAGATTTAACTAGGATAAAAATTCTATGTAGGCTTTTTAGTTTTAAGCTAAAGTTTTATTTCGAAAATATTTATGCTTTGTTTTAGAAATCAAAGTATTTCTTTTATAAACTATTTCATTACTAACTAGGGATTTGCCTCAAGTTCGTTCAAGTTGAAAATTGTATAATATATAATATACATATAATAACTTAAAACTGGTAAAAATGTTCAATAACTATGTTAAAGCGTTTCTTAAATTGTGTTTTCATGAATCACTCGTGTGTCATCGGATCGTGAGCATAAGGTGCCATTGTTAGAGTTAATTACCCCCCACCAGCCTCAGCTTGGAAATTACTTTATTAGAAAATGCATTAAATACCAGATTTAATATTTATTATTATACAATTAATGAAATTTGAATTTAATTAATGATTTGATAATCAAAAAATTACCTCATATTATTTTTGTAAATTAAAAAGTGAAGTTTTACAAATAAACTATATCAGATATATTAAACTGATACGACCGACGAAAAAAAAAGAAAAGCAGTATAATAGATAGTCTTTGTCAATCGTAAACAGTGAATAGTAGTAACATTCTTGTTATGTGGTACCCAGCGAACTGCACTAAAGACGCGTCATAAAAGTAACGTAATACATGTACGATGACTAATGAGTTGATAGAGATGTTGGGGTAGAACCAGTAATATCATGTACGGTGACGCTTTAATAAAGGATAGATTATAACTTTTAAATTTTCTTAAATCAAATATTGTGTACAGACAACAGTCGGTTGACAAAAAACGTAAGCTAAAAAAATTTGCAAGGTTAAAATTTAAACTTAGCATTGAAAGTGTAATTAAGTAACTTCCGGAATAAAATAAGGCAATAGAAATAAATGAAGGCTCGGTCATCGATAAATTCATATCTACTTATATGTGTATATATTTGTAAGATCAGGTATCAAAGCAATGTCATAGTGTCTGATTATCGGGGCTGGCCGACGCGGGACCGCTATCGATTGCAAAGGTGCGGAGGGCGACGAACCCGCGCCACTTACGCTAGCTCAGCTGTTTAGTTTTTACGTCAAGCGTACTCATCCAATATTTCACGAAATATCTTCGTATCATGTAGAAGTGCTCATAACGATAGCGTATGTTAAACGTATGTGATCGATTATAATGATCAATTTCAGTCGTGGTTCGGTACTTGGAATGATTCGATGGTATCCTTTTTTTTTACTTTTTTCATGTTCGGCCGGTCACGGATGTTATTATTAGGTATTATGTTTTTAAACCATGTTGGAGGCCTGCAAACAACAATATTTTGTGACACTTATTTATTTATTTATTATGACACATCAACAGCATAACACACAATACATTTGCATACAATCTAACGTAAAACTAAGGCCTAACGCCAATTAAAGACGTGTACAACATTCTCTTATAATCTAAGACATGTTATTGTATATATGAATTTAAGAAACAAAAAAAAAACATAAAAATAGTAAGTAGATTAATAATAATAATAAACTAGTTTGACAACTTTTTAAGAAATTTTAAGAACCTGTTTAGAGAGCAGGTACACAGATACCTTTTTTCTCAAACTTAAGCATGGGTCATGAAAAATGTCAATGTCAACAGATACACATACCCGGTTGTATTCGGCGCAAATTTTTGATAGAGGAGAATTTTTTAAGAGGTTTGTTTTACTGGCAGGGATGTAAAAGATCTTAGTAATAGGATGGCGTGGATAGTTGCATGGGATGTTCAGATTAATGCACTGAAGTAGGTGATTACAATTTACGGTACCAGAAATTATTTTTTTTAGAAACATTATATTAAGTAATACACGACGGTTACAAAGTGACATCATTGCAAAGTGTTTGAGACGAACATTATAGGTGTTACGGTGGGAAATGCCAGAAGAATGGAACGCAAGATGTCTAGTAAATGAACGCTGTATGCTTTCAATGCGTTGCGAGTAAGTGATAAACTGAGGACCCCAAACTACCGATGCAAACTCTAGGTGACGTCGAACCAAAGCGTTGTATGAAATTATTTTGGTTTTGGCCGACATAAAACCTTTAGCGTTTCGTTTTAGGAAGCCAAGCATTCTTCCAGCTTTTTGGACGGTAGCGTCTATATGAGACTTAAATTTTAATTTGCTATCCATTATTACGCCTAAATCCCGAACTTCTTTAACCTGCTCTAAGATATCAGAGTTCATCTTATACGAGGACGTGAAAGGTATAAGCTTTCTTGAGAATTTAATATGATAAGATTTTTTAGTATTAAGTATCATACCATTTAATTGACACCATGTACTAATTCTGTTTAAATCACGTTGGATAAGTTGCACGTCCATAGTACATTTTACTGTTTTGTATATTTTTAAATCGTCAGCAAAAAGACAGAATTCAGAGTGGCGTATTTCAAAAGTTATATCGTTGATAAAAGCAGCATAAAGAACTGGACCCAGATGCGATCCTTGAGGGACTCCTGAGATCGCTATATAATTTTCAGATTTGTACCCATTGACTACCACAAACTGGAGTCTTTTTGCTAAATAAGACTGGAACCATTCCAACAAAGATCCACATACCCCATACCGTTTTAGCTTGTTAATTAAACGCGAGTGACAGACTTTATCGAATGCACTAGAAAAATCCATATATATGGCATCAACTTCCTGACCTTTGTCAATTTCTTTACAGAGATACGACATAAATGACACAAGATTAGTCTCAATCGAATGGCCTTTCCTAAACCCATGCTGATGATCCGATATACTTGTGCTTAAATGACGCGTAATAATTGGGCATATCAGGGATTCAAATAATTTAGGAATACATGAAATAATTGAAATCGGTCTGTAGTTACCGACGTCATTAATGACACCTTTTTTAAATACTGGAACAATCTTCGAACTTTTCCAAATATCAGGAAATACTCCATCACGCAAAGATCGATTGAAAATTATAGTCAGTGGTAACGCTATAGCCGAGATACAACGTTTGACGAAAACAGGGGGAATTTCATCTGGGCCAGCTCCTTTGAAAATGTCAAGCTTTTTGACTGCACCTATAATGTCTCGTTCTGTTAATTTTACAAAATTTAAACACGAATCATTGAACATAGCGAAGTCATCGTCGTCGTTTACAGCCACTTTACTAAAAACAGATGAAAATTTGTTTGCAAACATTTGCGCGATTTCTGGTCCGGTAGTTGCGACCTGGTCAGCTTGATGCATTACAGCTGGGATATTGGATGCGCCATTGCGCCTGTCCTTCACAAAACGCCAAAAGCTTTTTGGATTTTTGGATATATCATATTCAATTCTTTTTTTGAAATTAAGAAGGCATTGACTACTTACATCATGAGCACGTTCGCGAAGAAGCTCGTATTCTAGTTGATCACGAGGGTTCTTATATTTCAAATATTTTAATCTTTTTTTGTTTTTCTCGGAAATTATATTAATTAGGGAATTGCTAAACCACGAGGGACATTTAGTTAATTTAGGTCTTGTTTTAGTTTGACCTTGTCTTGGTTTGACCTTTCCACTAAAACTCACTGGTTTGGTGGAGTATGTTCACTATGCTTCCTAAACTATGAGAAAACACCCACGCTCTGCAAAAGCCTCATGGTCACCTCGTGGTAACATCTATAAATCTATTTTGTGTCGAGCAATCCGTTTAAATAATTTAACGGTTTTCCCAAATAAGCATGAAACTTAAAAATAGTCCCTAGGATTTATTATGACATAAACAAACTTAGTGATGATTGGAATGACAGTATTCATAAGATTCCTGAGAACAATTGATTTATGTAAGCACTAGTGGTTGCCATTTATTAGCTTACTATCATCCATCAATGTTGATGCGAGTTCAAACAACAAACAACATTATGAGTAGGTTCTTTTAAAACCAGCGCTATTTGAGGCCATCAATGTATCTACATCTGAAGATCTGAGGTCCAAGAAACGATGAAAAATTAATATTATTATAATCAATTTTTTTTAATACCAAGTGATACAATCAGTATTTAGTGTCGCTTCCTTTTGTTATTTAAACTGCTTGCATCTACCCGGGTATATTTTTATTAAATTGTTAATGAATCCGTGTGGTATTAAGATTCATTCTTAAACAAATGCAGTTTTGACGTCCTTTAGGTTAGCTGGTGCTGAATTTCACTGATTTATTTGTTTTTTCAGTTTATTTCAAATATTGGATTAGCGGATTTAGGACTTGCGAGCGTGCTGGCCATCCCAAAACTTGGATTCTAACCTCAGTAAGATACTTCGAACCTACCGCCGCAGGGTCAAGACGAACATTATAGTGCATTAAAAGAAAATAATCTTAGGTGAAAGGGGCAAAAGGTATCACAATCTGCTTTAAAATGTCGTTACTATACTGCCGCAGTGAGGGACCCGTACGTGCTTCTAAGCAAATTCAGTCCTATATTATTATTGACCCTCTACCATAAGGCTCTCTTCCGATAATGTTACACTTAACTTATTTTTCTCCAGGTCGACTCCATTCTTTGACCTTTCTGTCACCTGAGTTAAAACAGAATCTGGATTCACTAGTAAAGAGTACTTTTGCCAGGCGTCATCATTGCAATTCAGCTGCGAACAAGCAAAGCTAGATCGGACTGGACTCGATGACCAACGATGAGCAAAAAGCCTCCGGCGGGCAAGTACGTCCCCTTAACCAACCGCATTACGTAAGCATGTTGGTGTCACCTATTATCTGCATCTACTATCTAAAGTTATCTTCCTGTAGCTTATTTCGTACCTCGGAAGAAGTCAAACTGACGTTTCTGATGATACTGCTTGCAATAATCTGTCGTTCCTCTTATGCGAACTTGTCCTTTACGTCTTATATACTCTTCGGTTTGTCGGTATCGTTTAACATTGCGAAAATTCACAGACTTGGACACTCGTAATGTTTGAGCCGCTTCACTGTAAGTGTAATCATTTTCAATTAAAGTTTCAGCTTTAGACACCTGAGCAACACTGAAATGCGGCATTATCACTCAAACCTATGAAATGAAGTTTCGTTCACTCAATAATAACAATTTTATGTCACAAATAATACGATTTATTAAAGAAGTTAACAGATTGTCAAAAAAATAAATGAATGTCGTATTTAAAATTCTATTTAATTTTTTTTTATCAAATAACATAATAATGGTATATATGGCCAGTACGAAATTAGAAACTATTTTATGTTATTCTACCTTTTTTTGCGTTCATCTAAATATATCTATGAGTGTATATCCGCTCATTCCCATGTCTAGGGTATCATCGCAGCAGGGAGGGCTTTCCGCTGCCGCCGGCGCTGGCGAAGCGCGTCCGTCACGCTGACTGCATTGACAATTCTCCATTATCGTTAACTAAACTGGATCTACAATAAATGCTTTCTTAGTGTCGTTATATAAATTTGAATTATATATTTGCAGGTAACATATAATTACGAGCGAGTAGATGTGATATTTACTGCAATTGTAATTTGAAATGATGATGGCCATGAGATTTACGTATCTAATATCTAAATAAATAAATTATCTCTAAACTAAGTATTTACTTATGTTATTAAGCAATTCATCATGAGTACCTAATGTACATTTGAATGGATTTGGGTAAACTATTTTTTATTGTACCTATATACTTAATTGGTACCTGGTACCATCTAATTGGTATCTGGTAACCACAAGGTTCCATAGAGGATTGATTATGTATTTCACACTATACTGTGCAGAGTAACTTTCTATTTGTAAGATTCGCCCCAGACCGGTTGAAGTTTATTGATACGGGTCAGCGATCTAAGGTGATTGGACGACAAGAAGGCGTTAAGAGATCAATAATCATTGTATGTTCCGTGATCACCGGATCGGACGTTCTTGTTTATTTGGTTTATTTTTATTTATTTATTTATATTTTTGGTGTTCTTGGTAAATAAAATGGTTTTTTAAATCGAGTAATATCGAATAAATTTCAAGAATCCTTATAATTTATTATTTCTTGTAGAGTCGCTTGCACGAATTTCCCTTTTAAATTTAAGTAAATTAATTTTAATATTTACCTTAATGACCTTTTAATTTTGTCTTATAAGGTTCCGGGGAAGACAGTGATTAACGCACGACAGTATTAGGTACTCTTGGTTATTGTATTGGCTGAGGGACCCACTTGATCGGTTATGATTCTGGAGACTTGACAATTTTGACAGATAGGTCATATGATGTCTTTTATTTAAACGGCGATTTTTTGTATGACATGGATTTTATACTTTAATTATTGCTAGCGGCCCGTCCCGACATTGTTTGGGATCAAGAATTAATTATTATATGTATACACTTGACATGTAGTCTATGTTTCACCTGGAATAATGTACCTACCGTTCAAATGGTAAAATAATTTTTGAAATAGGCGCCCTGGTGTCGGATATTACTTTCTGCATTTACACAAGCTCCGAAAATCCATTATCTCTTTTTATAATATTAATAATGTATGGGGTAATTATTTATTATTATTTTTTATTTTTTTATCAATTTAATATTTAAGTTACGTTTTGTACTTTGTTACGAGCCTGACGGTAAAAAAAATTCTGACAATTATTTTTTTGGGGGCTATTGCGTTGATGGGGTTCCTAATGGTAGTCTCATTTCTCGTGTAATCCTGGTGTATATAGGGCGATCGATTGGAACTTTACTGTATATATGGATTATACAAGGTCCTTGAAAAACACATCAAGGAGTTTTTGTTAAATTAAAAAAAAACATTTTGTACTTCTATAATTTATTCACAATTGTGTTTGTCATGTCACAATTAGTAAAGTATACATTAATAATGAAAGTCTGTCCGGAATAATCAATAAACCACTGATTTAGTCATTTATTTTCACTGGCAGTCATTATCATAAATAAAGAGCTGAGATGTGCGAACCTTTATTTGATAACCCGTTGTAATCGTACTTCTCCCTATTGCTAACCAGATAATTGAGGCAGCTGTTATTCACGTGGGAGGTGGTAGACTGCAGGGGGAGTCATTGGGTGGCAACCGACTCCTGTTCGCTATTTTTAGTGCTTGTTTGCGCCTTTATTGTTCGGATCGATAGTGTCTATCCTATCCTATCTATCATGAGATTTCCATCGTGGCTACGAAGTCTTGTTTATGCAATTAAAATGCAATAACTTCTTAAAGTTTTGTTATTATTTTGTGTATGGTTATTTAATTTGATGACAAATTTTGTTAATCAAATAAAAATAATTCATAATTGTATTTAAACAGCAAGTCTTTGTAAAATACATTTTTCGTAGAATCCACGCTATCAAAAGGCACGTGCTAGGTATAGCAATTGGTTCGAAGGTTTCAGATAATGTACCAATCGGCCACCTTTTACTCGAACTAAAGCAATACTTAGTGGTTAGACATACAAATTGCAGAACCTTTTGTGAGTAGTTGCAGAACCTTTTGTGAGTAGGTCTGTAAAAAATAGCGACAGCTTTGTCTTTTCGTAATTTCTTGTTTTAGAAACGATTAGCTGTATTGATAATTTTGTATTTTAACTAAGTCTACTTCGGACTTACACGACAGCAGTATTTTTGGCTAATTTGGAATATTAATAATGACTCGATGGTTCTGGTTGGGGGTTTGAGAGGCAGTTTATTTCTTTGTTTTTCTTTCTTGGCCTTTGGTATTAGTGATGCCTTTAGTGTTACTAATGTCTATGGGCAACGGTGACTAATTGCCATCAGGTGGCTGGTATGCTTGTTTGTCGGCTATTTACATACAAAAAGAATATACCCTTTTTAAACTTCGTTTCCACATTTGTTAGAGTTAAAGATACATAAGTTAGACTTTTCTCAATTTATGTTCTGTGTCCATCGAAGCAGAGCGGGTAAGAGCAATGAATATATTTTTTGAATTTAGTGAATTTCACACTGTAAGTCACTATTTTAAATTTATGAAAGTTTTATAATTTTTATACTTAAAATAAAAGTCACTTAGTAGTATGGAAATTAGACCATGGGTGTCATTTACCGTTAGCTCCGTGTCTTAGTTTTCGCATTCTGTCTGTATCCCGAAGATTATTTGAGATTTTTGAGATCAGTCATAAGCCTCACTTTAAGGGATCAATAAATAAAATATTTATGAATATATATAATGCGATTACGAATTAATATGGAGTATGTTGAACGCAAACGTTAATTAAAGCAGTTTTAATCGTTAGTTCTCGGGACGTCTGGGGCCCGAAGCAGCAATTACCAGCTAAGTTCGATGGATTGGTTGAATAAAGTGTGGTAAACGATTTTCTTTGATTTTATGGGATAGAAAATAGGTAGGTATGTACATATGTAGAGTATGATCCAATGACCGTATACCATATATGTGTAAGTTAATTGTAACTAACAACTGAACCTAAAATATGGCACGTATGTATATGAAAAGTTTTAATGGAAAATACTCATAAATCAATTCACAACACTTAACCCTGTATTAAGAGTTATTCAGATTTTGAAATAATAAAACAATAATTTTTTTCACATAACTATTTTCTATCAACAACGATACGACCTTAAAGTAGGTCAAAACATACATATAATTATGTACTTTAAAAAACGAGATGGCAATGAGAAGGCTTGATTACTTTCATGAATATCATTGCGAGCGCCATCGTTTCCCTTTGCAGTTTATTCATTACAAACAATAGCCTTTTAATTGCACGTAACTCTATTCTTCACGTACTGGTCTTTGTGTTTTATACATACTCGTAGTGACAGTTATGCTGTTGCCATACATAGTAGTGAAACTTGTGCAAAATGTTGGATAAATTGAACGGGTTGGAAATTATCGTAAACAGGACCGATTTAAAATTAAATAATGCACTTTTATTAATAGCAATCATTAACACAACCCTTAACTGTCTTCTCGCAAGGTTTAGTATCCGTTCCTAACAAAAGAAGTTAAGGCTATTGTTCACCTCGCTAGCTATCTGTACTGAAAATTAATTTTGACTGCTTCTTAGGTACTACTAACCTGCTAGGTGCTAATAATAACAAACCGTAAATTGTACTTTTCAAAGATTTGTACGGGATCGCGGGGCGCAGACTGCACTGCAACATACGTTAGGAATACACTTATGTATGAATGTGTGCTCATACTACTTTGATTTATTTGCATATTATTATATATAAGTATATGTAACATCGAATACCTATTTTCAGTGATTCTAGATAAGTCTGCATAATTAATTACTCGTATACATACTGTTCTAACGATACCTACATATGTAATAATTATTGTACATTTATTATGTAACGTGTACCTTGTGCAGCGCAGTTCTTATTAATCATGACAGAATAAAAATATTTTCTTTCTTTTAAAGAGCTTTTCCGATGTTAGACAAATTTTTTTGCACGATTTAAGTTCAATTGTAAGATGTAAGATAATGTGATGTATAAAGGGTTTCATTCGACTTTGAGTCCAATATAACCTCCCTCGCTTATGGTCACCCTGCTGAATAACGGACGAGGCAATAACGTTAGGTCCCCTTTTGAGATCGCTGAACTCCTTACCATCCAGTTTAGTTACGATGGCATTCGTGCATGATGATAGGGTTTTATAGATGCCTGGCTATCGATCACTATTATTCTAGTATCAACAGGGAATTTTTTTACAGTGTTTCGTTTGCATTCTCGGAGAGAATGTTATCGAGTCTATAGGTTACCTATGTCCCTGGCGGTGGCAACTCACTGTAATGTAGTCCATCTACTTCGTTATATTGTCGGTTATTTACGTTATAAAAAATGAAAGATGATTCAGGGAGATTTTGGTCAAAAGTAATTTTGATTGAAATATAGTTATTAGGGACGAGTAGATAGAAGACAAACAATGAAAATATATCGTAATTTTAACCTGCTAGTGATACTGAAACGTAATTAGACATGGTTTGCTATCGTTAACACGTTTTACTCGGACTAGTGTGTGTTAGTATATGGTTCTGAAGTTAGAACAACATGATGCACTCTATTGGAGTTTCTCACGCGATCTCACCGCGAGAGAGCAGTCGACTTGCGCCCGCGCAGCCGCCTGGTGCCATCGCGTCCTCCTAAAAGCAATTTTTCCAACATTACAAAAAAATCGTGTGAAATCGTTTGTTTATTTCGTAGAATTAAAGTTTAATTACAATAAAAGGAACATTCAGATTTATCGCAACCGGAAGTATCTCGTTCTTAAAAGAAATTATAGTGCATTTTAAAATTGAACATGCGAAATTTCTCATGACACCATTAACTTCACGACCATGTTCGGGAACTGGTTGTAGTAATCACAACATAATGAGCCAGAGAAGTATCGTTTGTGTAAATATTCATACGTAGAAATCGTGTAATAAGTGAGAGTTTTTTTTGTATTGCGGGTCAATTTCTAATCGAGAGCAAGTGATTAAAGGTGATAGTTGGTCAGAATGCGTTATTGAATCGGTTAATCGATTCGAGGAAACTAGTCGTACCGGATACCTTCGGCAAAGTGTGCCGGCTGCGTCTGCGATTTCTCCTGCGTCACGCATATCCGCGCGCACGCTGGCGAACCTCCGTCGCTGGTGATCGATCCAATTGCAGTTATTAGATTTGCATGTGGATGAACCGTTGCGAAGCGGAGCGGTAGTGAAAGTGAGCGTGATGCGGCCGTTCAGCTGAGCCGCTGAGAGCCGTGACGTCAGAGCCGTGACGTCAGAGCCGTGAGCGGACATGGGCCATGTGGAGGATCTGCGGCGTCAGTAAGGCCGAGCCCGTGCTGTTCGCTGCCGTTGATGATGATAATGTAAGCTTTATGCAAGTCAAGAGTTACGGATTACTATATTGTGCTTTTATAAATTAATCATAGCGCTACTGTTACTTACTTGCAAAACTTCAAATCAGTTTAATCAGTTTAGTACACAAAATACATTGGAATAAGAAAAACATAATATACTTTGTAAAATAGGAATACCGATGAACAACTATTATTGTAGTATTGTACAGTAAAAAAAAAGTATAAACCTACAGGATATTATAAACTTATAAAACAAGATTATTTACGCCACTAAGGAATTATATTGTTTTTGAATCCCATTTTTCGAATGAGGAGGTAGTTTTAGAATTTCTAATATTAGGCGGAAACGAGGTCCACAGGCTCAAAAATAAAAGTTCAGTAAAGGAGAGGAGTAGAAAGAACTCTTTTGTGAAGTGCACTTGAGTAGTATTGATTTAAGGTAGGTACTAAAAGGAGCGATTGAGGGACGAGCGAACCTAAAGCGCTTTCGCAAATATGGTGCGGCGGAGAATGTTAAAGAGAAAAAAATCTTAAAATTTCTGCGAAAACGAAATGAGAGCCACTTGAGATCATTGGTAAATTGAGAGACATGGGCAAATTTACGAATATCAAAAAGAAAATGAATGCAGAGTTTTTGCAAGCGCCCAAGTCTGTTTAATAGTTCCTCTGTGACATCCAGATAGCGGTTTATTAGTTAATAATAGAAATATGTTTAACTTAATCACATAGGCCATAATCATATACCATAATCTATACTCTTGCATCTCATTGAGAATAGATAAAGAAAGACTAGTTGTACTAAGTACTTATAATATTTTTTTTTTGTGCGAGTGTGATGTGTATGTGTAAAAGGAATCGAAAACATTCACACTGTTTTTATACCATTTAAAAAAATCGTTGCTTTAAGCACTTACAACCAAACATTACGTTATACCCCCCCTCTTTCTTCTTTTCCATCGCTCATACGTCGCGTCATTTCTCTACCTTTCACGTGCAAATCCTACATGTATATGTAACGGTTCCGTATAGAATCATGCGAATGTAACGAATAGATTGACATCAGTTACCGCATCGGTATTATTGTAGCGCCTCAGTTGATTACTCTTTTTGTATGAAAAACATTTCATACCATGAATTCAACCGATTTTCTTGATCCACTACGGACCGGTTTTAAATTACAAGGAAAATGTTTTGTTTAACATCACGGTTACAGCATCATGGATTGTATGTTTGCTTAAATTTGAACAGTTTATTTAAATTGACGTGCAGCGTTTCGCCACTGATGCTATGCCCGTCAAACATTATTTTTAAACATAATGTAATGAGAGTTTTGGAAAAAGAAAGCTCATAGCTGAGGAGTTTAATTTTAAAAAGGTAGTCGATGGTTGAAATGAAAGTTTGTGTTAATTTAGAATAAAGACAGTTAAAATTTAAACGGCGTAAACAAATCCTATCTGAAATCTAAGCTCGCCTTGTTGACACTGGCCTATGCGACTACGTGGCATATGTGAGTCTTGATCGTGTTAGTAATGCGACTTGACGTGTTTAACGAGGTAAAATAAACCTGGAAACATTACAAAAGCGCATAACATTGTTATCGCAATTGAAGTAAAAACAATTTTTTTTATTCATGTTATTTGTACTGAAAACCTGGTGGTGTGTTCCAGCAGCCGACATGGCGGTTGTGGGGCGAGGAGCGGGTGGACGGCGCTATATACACGGTGTACTTGAAAAAGGTGCGATACCATCGACCCACGCGCAGCGCTTCCAGTGTGAGTATACCCTTTCTTAACTTATAAGAGGCTTCTTAAGATGGTCGAATGTCTCCTAAAAGCGGACATAGGAAAAATGTAAACTGAATAAGACTGAAAGGTGGGGATTGTGGTTAGATATGATAGTTTAAAGCTCGACTAGATTATTATGCTTGTACTTGTCCTGTTTGTGGCTTCATCGACCAGTTCGCTTATCAACATACAACTCCTTATCTTTATAAATATCCCTTGCTTAGAAACGAGTTTTTTATCTCTCGAGATTAGACGAGATATGATTATCTCTTTTTCTCTTAAAAAGATCAATTTCATTTGATGGTACTTAATTAGAATTTATTTTCTCAAGCATGACCTTTTCACGTATCTTAAACTTGTGTTTTCATTTTTATATATAGTTTAAATTTTAATTGTAACAAAATATTTTGCCAAAAAATAATATCTGGTTACAGAATGGACTAGACAACATTTTAACGTTGTTCACTAGTTGAACGGCTAAAAATCTGTTATTTTTCCAGGAGTCAGATGACGAGATATCCCACCTGGAGTGGGAGACTGTACGCGTACGATTCGTTAAGGCAGGGACGGTTGAGCGGCTGGTCGAGGCGTTAGCCACCGACGATGGCGAACTCGAATCTACATATGTCAACGTTTTTCTGGCTACCTACCGGTACTGTACGGTTCTCTTTATAACTACAGCACATATTATCTTTAATATCATAACCTATATCGGTGGAACTCATAAACTTAATATACTAACGTAATAGGCGAACACTCACCTCATCATCGCGCCACGAAAACCTAAATGTGCATATGTGTGAAAACGACACTTGTGTGAGTGACTTTTAGTGATGTCAATTTCCCAACCTCGTACTGTCAACAAGAATGTCGACTATTCCAATACAGGTTTTTTGCTTTATTTAATTCGTTCTCTTGATTATTTATTACATGTTAAATTAAGAATACCATGCTAATTCTAATAACTTCTCTTTACTTCGCTTCGTTTAAACTTAACCTTATTGGACGAGATTCTGAACATTAACATATCTTTTTTATTTATAAACTGATTAAAATAAAACAAAACATGATTAAAAGGTACGAAAGAAAACAATAACAATAATAATAATGCTTATTGGTGTTTATTAATTCTTTGATGTACATCAATATTACTTATTACCCTCGGAATTGAATTAACCAACATATTTTGTAGGTATAGATTCTTTATTAAGATGTCAGTGATTTCATAGAACAAAATAGTTGCCCTTAAAATGTCTACTGTAAACATTGTGAAGAACCCTACTTATCTGGTTCAACATTCGATTCCATTTTTCTTTTTGAATTGCATTTACAGGAAACCTTGAAGTATTAAAATTAGTCAATAAATATGATATCACATTCGCCGGATATTGTCATATCATAATAATAACAGATATAGATATACAGTCTAATCTACTTCCTGTACAATGTGTTTACAAGCTATGAAGGAAATTTAAAAGTCAACACATGAACAAATCTAGGTAAAAAAAAAAAAACTATTCCCACTTAAAAACTATCCACTTTTCGATAGAATTTGTGCAAGTCCTATACGAAATGGTATCATTTTCACGTACACATTATTTTTTTATCTTACACATAAGTATGAAAAATAACTTATTATAGATAAAATGGAGTATTTACTGCACGTATTACCCTTAATTTATGTATATAATTTTAAGATCAACTTCTATGAATTAAACATCATGAAAGTAGTATTGCACTATCGGTACTTACCTGTGGATTGTCTCTTTGTTTGGGTTATTGTTAGAAGTAACTATGCAGTCTAACGGAGAACACGACATTCTCATGTTTATTACTTGTTGCCCGATAAAATACAGTGAGATTGTAAATAAATTAATAAAACAACAAAAAGCTATTTTTTGATAGGAAACGAATGGAGAATAAACAGTTTGAAAACAGCGCTATGGCCAATTTTCTTGCGTCTCTTTCTCATAAGTAGGTTTTTCCGTAGAGCTCGAAATCTCACTCGCATACTGTGTTCCTCTATTACGTTAGTATAGTAGCTTTATGGTGGTACTGCGCTACGATCGCAACTGTCGACTGTCATAATTGTCAACTGTCATATTGATGGATTATATAATATTCATTAGACATCAAGATAACTAAATATATATAATGCTTACTTGATTTTTTCTTTTTTTTGTAATGTATCCATAAAGCATTGATAGATGTTGTTTACCGGCTGTGACTTTAAAAATATATCAATTGCAGTTCATTCGCGGAGTGCGGCCGAGTGTTGGACCTCCTGTTACGCCGGTACGAAGCTCTGGCGTCGGAGGAAGTCTTGCCAGCACCAATCGATACATCGCAACAACACAGAAAGTACGTACAACTCATTATACAAGTATACACACATTCAAGACGTATGGTGTACGGTACTCATGATTATTGCCCCATTTAATAGGAAACCTTACTATGATATTAGTCATACTACAGTCATTAGTCAGTAATAATATTTTGATGACTTCATGTATCTGTCGGTACACGAAATAAAGCCGACAGAAGTCTTCATAAACATAAAAACGTGGATTTCTCAAACTACTGCACCTGTTGTATGGGAATATTTAATTATTGCAGTGTCTTGAACTCTGCGTTCCACCTCTTCAGTCTTGAGAATGGAGAGGACTATACTTTGGCCATCTAGCCGAAGGTGTGCCGATTATGGATGTAGAGCGAATTCTTTTTCATTAGATAGTTTCTAACACCACCCTCGGTCCCGATGATGCACTAATACTTGTGGAATGTTTTCCAAAGTGAACCGAGGCCGAGTTGTTAGTTATGATAATAATAATAAATTTAGTAATCGACATAAAAGTTACATGTATGTGTTTTGCATTTAGCCTTGTAGTTTAGTTTTGAATTGTAGACTAAATTTGAAATACTTGTAAGGGCAGTATCAAGGATTAAGCAAGTATTATATCTCGTAGTGAAAAACTAACGGATTTTTTTTTACTTATTATATTATTCTGTTCTATTCTTTATCTTTACAAGCGTATACATATTTTACAGCGTTATTTATTTGAAATTTTTATATGTTTGCACTATGGTACATGTGCGATCATTTGTTGCGTGGGAGCTACGATATATATTGTTCTCAAGGGTCGACTCTGTAGATGGTTCGTTAATGAGAAAAAAATATATAAGTATTCATACTATATTTATTCATTAACTGTTTTATCTCATATCGGTTTCCATGATAAATTTCTTCGAAGTTAAATCAAGCATGGTAAAACTTTTAATGTTATGAGCAAACACTGTAACCTTTAAAAAATCATTTCTGTGATTTAATATTAATCTTTC
Source organism: Megathymus violae (assembly GCA_003671415.1). NCBI lineage: Eukaryota > Metazoa > Arthropoda > Insecta > Lepidoptera > Hesperiidae > Megathymus > Megathymus violae. Next base: position 2,244,277 of record PDGT01000005.1, on the reverse strand, counting down.
ATAATAATTGTTAAGACAGTATTTCAATGACTATTACAAAGCGCGCGTAATGATTACTCTAACAAGAAAAATAAAATAATTCCATGTAGCACGTTAATTACTTGTTAATTTTAATTTCAAATATATAGAAAAAAATACACGTCCGCTAATGTTTTAAAATAAAATAAATTACACTTATTTTATGTTTCACTAATTTTGCCGGTGTATCAATTATTGTTTTTGTGGATTTATCATAAGTCTTTAAAGCCTTAGAAGAAATTATATAGGATTTTAATATTAAATAATGAAAAATAGTTTGACACTGCAAAAAATATTGTTTCGCAAGTACCAATGGTTGTTATACTGGTGTACAACAGGTAATCTTTGACAATAAACTACAATTAATTGTAAACCACGTTTAAGAAAACGTGAAAGATTAATACATTTAATAATAAATTTTCGTTATTATATGTTTTTTCCTGAGATTGTTAAAAGATTTCATGATATCTAAATATATCGCGGCGGATACCGTAGGCTTAGCAATAATGTTTCTTTTATACAAAACTCTAAAATATATTTTCGGAGACCAATTTTTCACTCGCTATTAGTGGTTTGGTTAATGGTTGGTTAGTAACTCGATAACCAACCACTTAGTTTCATATAAAATATCATACAATTAAGTATAGAAGATTTTTAAATTTTAATCAGTCAGAATTATGTATAGTGTAAAAATTGTAGGAATTAGTTTAACTGCCTCGTAATGTCTCACTAACAAAGAGCTAAAAGATCGAACAGAACGCGAATCGGATCCAAAGGATCAAATTATGGAGAGACAGGTAGTATTATTTTACTTCTTAATCGATATATATATATATAGAATCCAATTTTAAGTATATAGTTGTTGATTAACTATTTCAGTATATCATAATAAAATACAATTTTAAATTTTATATATATATATACCTGCCATGTACGAGTGTAACTGTGATTGTGAAGTGTGTGTGAAGTAAAATAAAGTCTCTGCGGAACTATTGTGGAATTTTTTCGAGCCTACGGATCCTGACACGTAACAATATATATATATTTTATTATGATATACTGAAATAGTTAACCAACAACTATATACTTAAAATTGAATTATATATTTAAATCCATGCATCTTTTCAATAGCATGAGTTTTTTAACTGATTAAAATCGAAGTTATTTATATTTTAACTGTAAATTTACACACATTGGAGGAAAGAAAATCGATATTTAATAATCGTTAACGTCTAATTTTTAAACCATGAAAATTCTTGTCGTACCTAGCCGTTATGTATATAACATGACATTACAGCGTAGTTCTGCAACTTGAGGGTAGCAATACCACCACCTAATTCTGTAGACGATCAAGTTGTTTCAGCTATAAGTAAAACGATTTGGGACCCTTTCAAATAAGTTGTTATTACTCAGGTAAGGTTTGAGAGTAGTACTTCAATTAAAGCACACGGAACGGATGCTGCTGTTGACTATTCGAGCTTATTGTGAATCTGCATGGGAGCAGTGTGGTGGTATTCTTCTCAGGCTCACTGAATTACGAGAAGAGATACGCAGTGTAATATTGTTCTCCGATGGGCTGCTAAAGAATTGTAGCCATATTATTGCATACTGCATATATTAGTGTATGATACTGGATGTTGCAGGACTCTGGTGGCATGTCTCCACGTGTGGTTGGATACATACCCGGAGGACTTTCGGCAGCCGCCGCACCACCCCGCCTTGCAGCAGCTGCTGGCCTTCACCCAGCTCCACCTGCCCGGCTCCGAGCTACATTCGAAGGTAATTTGGAATAATAATAATAATTAACTACGTTAACTTACTAACGTGGCGACTTTGTACCACAGTGCCAGGTGCCATGGTTGTTCTAAACTCAAAACCATGTAGATGGCGTGATTTCGATATATCCTTCTGACCCTTTAGTTTTCTATCCGATTACAGTGTGAATGACTTCCAAGCCACGAATGAATAGTCTTTTCCTAAGTCAGTTTACTTTACCAAGGCTATGGAAACCATTTACCATCAGGTGGGATTTTAGTCAAGCACTGACTTATCTATACAAATAATAAAATTCTAACACATCGCTTTCTGTACATTAAAGATATATGAGAAAAACGACTACTAGGGGCTTTCATTAACGCAATAAAATCCAAAACAAGAGATGTGAGAATTTGTGTTTTTTTTTGTCTGTTCGTTTGTTCGCGCTAATGTCAGAAACTGCTTATCCTATTTCGTTACGGTGTTCGCTAATGTATTGCGGTAATCGTCAATTTGCTAGTAATAAGTATATTAAAAATAACGGATAGTTGCCATATTAGCGAGCGAAGTAAATGATGCTGATAAATTATGACGAGTGTTGTAGGACTTGCACGTTCTTTAAGGAGTTTCACTGTTCGTAGACAAAAAAAACAATATTTACCGGAAGGGAACTCAGTATAGTGTGTTCCTTTACATCAAAGTGTTATAAAACAGGAAATGAACTCAATAAATACCTTTTATGGAATCTTTTATAAGTTTCCTAGTAACAAGACTACATTATTATTTAGAAAATTTTGAAAGTTAATATTATAACACAATCTAAGTAATAAATTGGTCTGTGTGTAAAGTTTAATAATCTCTATATTGGTTGGAAGCAGAATTCATAACATTTTATATGATGAGTTCATTAAGCTAATACGTACCATTATCGAATATAAATTTATGATTTTAAATTAATAACTGTCGGGTAATAAAAGTCGCGTAACATGAGTGTTCATTATACAAATGGTAATAAATTGACTAAATTATTTGACTAATACATTCGCAGGTACTACAGAAGCTAGCAGTATTTAGCGCTGAACACAATGGTAGCGGAGGTGGCAACCACACAGGCGTGTGTCTCGCGCCCGGAATGCGGCTGCCCGCGCATCATACGAGCACCTACCGCCTGCCACACGTTCCCCACCGACACTTCGCCGAACAACTTACCAGAATGGACATGGAACTGTTCAAGAAACTCGTACCTCACCAGTGCTTGGGGGCGGTCTGGTCCCGCAGAGACAAGGACCGTTCCCACGACGCCGCCACCGTTTTAGCAACCGTCAACCAATTCAATGCGGTCTCTTTCCGTGTCATATCGACCGTTCTTGTCGAGCCCAACTTGAGACCCCTCGAAAGATCGGACATTCTGGCCGCCTGGTTAGATATTGCTCGCGAATTGAGAGTACTGAAAAACTTTTCCTCCTTGAAGGCCATAATATCTGGTTTGCAGAGCAACCCGGTTTATAGGTTACGAAAATCGTGGGCTCTTTTAACCAAAGAAAAGTCCGAATTGTTCGAGGAGCTCGCACGCATCTTCAGCGAGGATAATAACCGCTGGGCGCAACGAGAATTATTGATGAGAGAGGGAACTGCGAAGTTTGCAGATACCGTAGGGGAAAACGACAGACAACTCCAGAAGCTGCTTCACGAACGGGGTTCTCCGGGAGTTAGTCACGGAACCATTCCCTACCTCGGTACATTCCTGACTGATCTGACCATGATCGACACTGCAATACCCGATACGGTGGCGGACGGCTTGATTAACTTTGACAAACGGCGAAAGGAATTCGAGGTTCTCGCTCAAATCAAATTATTACAGGGCGCCGCCAACGCCTATCATTTACCCTCCGACCCCATGTTTGACCGTTGGTTCGATTCTGTCATAGTGCTGGACGACAGGGAAGCGTATCAGCTCTCGTGTCAGATAGAACCTCAGACCAATCCGCCTAAGGAGAGACGACCGAAAAAAATGAACGATAACAATACAAATCGCGGGCATCGAAAAAACGACTCGATCGCCAGCACCAGCTCGAGTAATAGCTCCCAGTTCTATTGCGAGACCGACGGCGCCGGGAACGCTTGGAAACGAGACAGCCTGGAGCGGCGGTCGTCGCCTACTAGACTATCGCACGGTTCTTCCTCATCATCGTTGCCATCTTTAGATGTATCGCTTTCGAGTGCAAACAGCGGTCAGAAGCCCAACGGGAAAGCCACGGGACCTAGTCCGGCGCACGTTAACACCCGAACTGGGCCCGATTTCTACATCATCCGCGTTACTTACGAGTCCGAGTGCGTGGAGACGGAGGGCGTGGTGCTATACAAGTCCATAATGCTAAGCAACAACGAGCGCACGCCGCAGGTCATCCGCAACGCCATGCTCAAACTCAATTTGGACGGTGATCCTGATGGATATACGTTAGCACAAGTTTTGCCTGAAAGAGGTTTGTATACGTTCGGATTAATGTCACATTTTTTTTTAACTTTTTTTTAATGTTAAAGGCCGACAAACGAGCAGACGAGCCACCTGATGGTAAGTGGTCACCGTCGCCCATGGACATCAGCAAGACCAAAGGTATCATTGATGCGTTGTCGGCCAGGAAATTAGGAGAAGATAAGAAAGAATGTACTGGCTCTCAAGCCCCCAGCCGGAACACGACAAATCGTTTGGCGGCTGACTCAAGCAGGAGGGTGGTAGCTAGCCAGGCAGGCTTTACGGAAAGATAATAATACCAGTAATAATATTAATGACTTAATAATAATACTGATAATATAATCCTTACGCGAAGCCCTACCACCAAGCAGGCTGGCTTCTGTCGCCTCCTACGACACCCTTTTCTACCAGCTTGGGATTGGGGGGAGTATTCTAGGCCGCCCTAATACGGCCATAAATGAAACTTAACCGTAACCTTAATAAACTTTATGAATGAGCCTTAAATGAAGGTTACACTTTTCTCATGTCTCATTTTGTAGTTTGAAGTTATTTTTAAAATAATCGAATATTTGTTTTATCATAATATTGATATTATAAAGTCTGAGCTTTTACAACTGTTTCTTACTTCTCTAGGTTTGGTGGATCTGATGTTTTTCATGTACTTCTTTGTTGTATCACTCTTGACAGAAGTCGTGGTCGGCATGTGACATTTTCGGAGGCCGATGTATGTAAGTTGCTTCACGATTCCCCGGCATTTGTCCCTATCACCAAACATTCTGCTGCAGTTATGTAGGGGGCCGCTTATTGTAGATTTAACTCATTCGGTCTATCGTATGATTGATCTTTTGCATGCTCTCGTGCCATCTACGTTTCCCTGCACTTTAGGCGCTCTAGAGAGTCGTTGTCCCGCCGCGAAACATGTCATATGAATTTAAGTATACTAAAGTAACTCCAGCACCACATCTCTTGAGCACATATCTTCCTCTTTGAGACCTGTCGTGTAGTCCACGTTTCTGTACCGTACAGTAATCGGGAGTACAATTGTATAAATGAGCCGGGTTTTTGTGACTGGTTACATTTTTACTTCCTCACATTCTCTTCGGCTTGTCGGTTGCAGATCCAATTATTTCTATTCGTCATTTGACTTCGTCCATGCATCAATCATTAATTGATATTAAAGGTTTATGCGGGATTAAATGACCTCACAGTTCCCAATATAAGGGACGTCTGACAAGTTATTGTTGGCTCGGTCTAAGATAATAATTTTAGTATTCTTTAATCGTAAATTCAAACCCAACGCTAAGTGCAACTAATTACAAACAGGATGATGTCACTTGCGTACAGTAAATTTGAGATCTTGTAGTCACCAATGTTGACTTTCATATCATTTCAAGCGAGATTTTTAGCTCCGTCCTCCTTAGCAGTGCATCTACGACCTCTTTGAAATAAATATGTTCTTTACATGATAATAATGTTTTAATGGACCACACACATACATAAATCAGTTCTTTTATTACTTATTTAAAAATCTGAACGTTTACAATAGGGATCCTTAAATATGAAAATACGTTTACTGATATCCATAAATTTGAAAATACGCTTACTGACCTCCATAACATCCCTGGTTTACAAAAAAAATATGAGCAATAAATATTTTCCTTATTTTCCAGAAATGGTGTTGCCGGCTAACGCGAACGTGTACTATGCAGTGAACACCGCTTATAACCTGAACTTCATTTTGCGCCCGCGCAAGCCGGCGCCCGAGGTCGCGCTCAATGGCAAGACCCGTAGCAAGCGCGCCTGATCTTTGCACTAGTACCGACACGGTGCCCCCACTTGTGCTACCGGGTGTCCCTAACGATGTCTCCGAAGGGACATATCCCGACGCATTAGCTCAAAGACTGATGTTTTAGATACCTCTTTATATATATTATTGTGTTAATTCATTAATATTTCATGTTATTGAACTTATGCGGAATACTACATAGTACTTACTATTGCGGTAAATAAGTAATTTTATTATGTTTATAGTGTAAATAATGAACTGTTACCGCAATCTAACCTATTAACCCAATTGTTGTGAAGTTCGTGCGAGTGGTTTTTAGTGAATTAGAAGTGTATGTATATAGTGAAATGTGAATAAACAAGAATCTCTTAAACTTAGTGTATTGTAAAACTAAATACTGAGCCAAAGGCAAATAATTATGTCCAATCGTAAGGTGCTGTAACTTTTTTGTATGATATTAGGAGCTTTAAAATTTAATTCAAACAATCCGAATTTGGGATAAATATTAAGATTTCTAAAATTATTTGTTTGTGATGGTGGGAATAAATTAAGAACTTGGCTGTCACACTGCTTTGTGTCTAGCCTTGATTTGTCAAATTGATTGTTTTAGCATCTTCGTTGGTCGTAGTGTGCATGCAGAATAATATGTACATTCCATAATTTATGTATGTGCTTTAAATATTTATTTGTTTCATGTGTACATGTTCGTAAATAACAAGTGTAGGTGACTCATACAATTTGTATAATATCAATAATTTGAGATTTATTTTCTCGGAAGTAGATGATTTAACTATAATCGGTCTTTGCCATATTTTTAACATGTATCTGAATTATTTGTAACATAAAAATATCAGTTTTAACGATACAATACTCAAACTCATAAAGGTTAGCTTAACTCATGTAATCAGACTGGTACAATAAAATCTTTTGCGACCCAATATTTCTTGTAACAGTGTAATTTTTTAGGTTTTCACCAGTGTTCTCTTGTATGAATGTTATTATATTTATATGTGTAATAAACGCAAGGAATATTTCAAGTATTAGTTTTAATGAATTGGCAATCTCTTCCGGTTTTTTCCTATCTAGAATATCACTTATTGTAGAAGAGTTTGTCTTTACAAAAATATATAGATACACCTGCATGTTTCCTTATTCGTACGAGCATTTACGAATCTACCGAAAATGTATTGTGGGGCAGTAATAAAATATTTTTGTTGAAATTCCGGAATTTATTATACGTGTCCTTTAATCGGGCGTTGACACGTGATGACTGAGTAGCAAAAACTTAAGTCTGCTCTCAGTTTTATTTTGTCATTATCTGTGACACAGCACGGGTGTACAACTGTCATATTATACCTATTTTATATACATACTAGCGGCCCGTCCTGACTTCGTTAGGGTTCAACAATTTATTATGGTAAGCAAGACTGAATAATATACCTTTCAAATGGTAAAATAATTCTTCAAATCTATGCCGCGGTTCTAGAGATTGCTTGCCGCATAAACACAAACTAACAAATTCGCACGCTCTCTTTATAATATTTGTATATGTATATAGTTTTTGAAAGTGAAAACTAAAAATGTTCAGTACATCTGAGACACAGCAAAAAGGGAAAAGCATTACAAACCTCACGTGGTCATATAGCCCACATACGTGCAATGAAGAAATGAAAGTAACAAAGAAGTGACGCAGATGAATTGAGAAATAAAACAAAGGAATAAATGACGTAGTTAAATTACATACTCGGTATCTCTTCTCGACGCCGAAGTATGGTTAACTGTTGAATGAATTGCTGTCATATGGTACCTGAAAATGATGGAGGTATTTATTCTCCCAATAATGATGACACAGAAAATGCGAGTTAATACATTTAGAAAATAGCAACCATTTAAGCTTAATATAATTCTATCTATCAGCCTTTTATAGTCCACTGCAGAACATAGGCCTCATCTCATTGGCGTTCTTTTAGATATTATTATGGGAGGTAAGTACTAGTATTTCTGGTTCACTAACGGTTACTTTATTTATTTATTTCTTCTGAACCATACAAAAAATAATGGTACAAAAGCGGACTTAATGTTATAAGCATTCTCTGCCAGTCAACCTTCAGGCAAAATTGAGAAGCGACGAAGGCGGTGCATAAGATTAAAATAAATAAGGATAGATACAATATACCATATATAAATACTATTTATAAATAAACAATATATATATACATATAAATATAATAACATAGTATAAACATATATATATACATATTAAGTATAGCTAAAATTATTTGCTACTTTGCAGCAAAAAGCATGCTGTGACGGAGACGTACACACATCAAAAAAAGTTTGCGATCGGTTCGAAAAATTGAAACCTTTTCTCAGCATGATAAAATACAACATGATTTATTTTTCTTTTTTGTTCTCTATTTAAAAATACATAATTTGAACATGAAAGATTGTAAAATTTCAATTGTTTTTCAATATAAAAGAAGGTTCAGTCGTGGTAGAGCATCATTCAGAAATCTGATACAAGTCGATTCAAGCGGTTTTTTCGATATTTTCGGAGGATATCTAGCTTGAAAAAAAATGCCAAAAGGATTATCAGAAGGTTTACGAGTAAGAATTATAACTTTGAGAGAAGAAGGATATTCTACGAGAGAAATAGCACGCAGAGTCTCCGTATCCCAATCCTGTGTCGTGACCACGTTGCAGAGGTACCACGACATGGGTAATTTAGCTGACCGACCTCGCAGTGGTCGTCCAACTGTGCTGACTGCTGCCCAGAAGCGCTATATCAAATTGTAGACTGCCCGTGACCCAACAATCAACGCTACCAAAATAAAGGCAGAGTTGCGGGCTGCAACTGGACGTGAAGTTAGCACTCTGACGATTCGGAATTGCTTACACCAGGTTGGTTTACGAGCGAGGAGGTCCTGACGAGCACCTCTGAACTTACGCCAACGACAGCGACACAGATTGCAATGGGCTAGACTCCGCCAAATTGAAGAAGATGAAAATGAAAACATTTGGCATAATTGCCTCTTTGTTGACGAATCACGAATCAGTACTCATCCGGATAACCGACGTGTTCGCATCTGGAGAAGACCTGGAGACTCGGAGAGGCAAAGAACTGCCACTGGAACTGTTCAGCAAGGTGGAAAATCGGTGTCCTTTTGGGCCGTAATAATGATTGGAGCTAGAACACCTTTGATCCCGTATCAAGGCAACATGACTGCAGTTATGTTCAAAACAATCGCTATTGATGGAATTGTTAGACCATTTAGAATAAACCATGGGCACCAATTTGTATTGGTCGACGATAATGCCCCCGCACATCGAGCTCAACGAGTTAATGCTGCTCTCCGTGAATACAACATCACAAGATTAGACTGGCCTGCCGGCTCGCCTGACTTAAATCCAATCGAGCATGCATTGGACGCTGTTAAGCGAGCTGTTTGGAACCGTCAGCCACTTCCTCAGACCGTGCCAGAGATCAGGGAAGCCGTTGTTCAAGAATGGGACAGGTTGCCGCAAGTAATGCTGGATAACTTGATCTTCAGCATGCCCAGAAGGTTTTCCGCATGTCTTCGAGCCAGACGAGGAGTGATATTATACTAAATAAAAACCATTTCAAATAAACATAGTATATTTTTTGTATAATCCTCTTTTTCTTTCAATCAAATTTTCTTCACATTCGCATTAGATTTGAGTAAGCCAATTTTTATTACCAAAAAATTATTAAAGGGTTTTTTTTCTAATTTCATAAACTGTATTTAGTTAAAAACATATCCTATAAACACTTTTTCTTGATAAAGTTACAATTATAAAAAATATATCTGTTTTTCCTAGTGATTGCAAACTTTTTTTGATGTGTGTAGTTTCTAAGGTTTTAAGGGTAAGGGTATGTGAACATTGCGCCGTGCTGTTGGTAGGGAGTGCATAGGTATGCGATGTGTGGCGCGCGCCACCGGTTGACAGCTGCTCGGCTGAAAATTTCATGGCCAGCGTATCGAGCGCCGGCGGGGTGAGGGAGGAAGCCGCGCAGTCGCGCTGAGTCTACCACCCGAGCCGTCGCTCGTGACTGCCACTCGCTCCGTGAGGACCTGCCTCACAACAACAACACGCGCGCGTCCCAGCCGACTAGGCCGGCCCCACTCGAACCCGACGTTCCTTCGTACGTGCTCAGTGTTATCACGTGAAAGCTCGCCGGTGAGGGACGATATGTGAAAAATAACGGCTCCGTGTCGAGTCGCACTGGTGGCATGTGGCGCTATCATTGAACAAAATGAAATAGTAAGGTGAGCACCTTTATTATTACTACGCGATCTCCCTTTTCTCGTTGGGCCTGGTAATACTTCTCAAAGTCCTTCGAGCCCTATAATTCGACATAAATAAAAAATATAATTTGAATATAAAAATGTACATACCAGGACAATCAAAAATAATCTGTAGGTTACTGATGTATCCACGGAGAGATGTACCACGGACAGATGATGTTTTATCACTCTATCAGCTTATTGATGGGAGCGGCCGGAGTCTACGACGAAGCTCTATGAGTGCTGCAATCTGATTATGGCACACCCACTAGACCTACAAGACGTGTACTTTCCGCAAAATAATAATAGGTATTACCTGTTATTATACGATCATAAATCGGTTTATTTTATTTAATCATGAGGTAAGTGGATATACAGTGAGAAGCACATACAAGTGTTACTACTAGTTTTGTTATTTATACTGTTTCAGTTATATTAAAATTCAAAATATTCTAATGAACTCATCGTTATCAATATTCAAAACTAATTAACCTTACTATTAAATACCTGTATTATGGTTACTTGGTTTTGCTTAGAATTCAAATCACAATGGAAATCCTACTTATCTTCCTTAGGTGCAGTATAAAATAGAAATTCCAACATCGAATAACGTTGATAATACATTGAAATAAATAAATATTTCAGCGTAAATTTTACAATGTTAAGTGTTAACGTGCATTTAGTTGGAACGTCTAGAAATCATCGATACAGCTATATTAAGAGGATTATCACCGTGAAACGGAGGTTTAATCTGTCAAAGGTAAGCTGAAATATCACATTATGCACAGATACTCCGATGATATGATATTGCGTTAAACTACTGTAATTTCCAACAGGTACGACGCAAGGACCTCGACATTGTTAATATTTTATTTCAGAAACTGGGCTTGAGAGGATTATTGCCTTAGACAAGTTCTTTTGGCAGATTCCTGACATCTTCGATAATATCAAAGAACATCTTTGGTTATCCATAAGAGTATTTATTCCATACGAATATTCCTTTAGCATGACTGGCTTCATACTGGTGCCCAGTAACGTCAAATGTGGGGTAGCAGATACCAAATATCCATGAGAACTATAAACATCAACTATAAATAATCAAATAGGTTTTTATATTGTTCTTCACTTGTACGTGAATTATTGTGATGCATGACGTTTCAACATTTAGTTCTGGGTAGTACAAAAGGAGGTATATAGACAGTAAAACCGAAATAAATTAAATCAAGCAGATCGGTTTCCTGTGTCAATTTCGCACGTCAGCTTTTCGGCTCTTTCCGTAGGAATTTGTATCGTTTGGAGACCACTGCACATCACACCACAGCAGCAATACGACTCAACAACTTTTTTCATATAACATCCAAAAGTATGTATGAATAGCATACATTCAAGTAGTGGCAGATAGGTATATATATTTACTCGTAAAGGAAACGATAATTTAGAGCTTCGAAGAAAAACATAGCGGCTAGCTCTGACAGCATTTTTGATGTGCGTGGCCGCTGTATAACAAACAGAACATCTCACGCCATTATACTTCAGTTTACTTTTGCTAGGTTTGTCTTTGGATGGCCAATAGGGGCTTCATTGCTGAAAGGAAATAAACATTAAACCTGAGTACTCATTGATTCTTGGTGTCCATGTACAGAATACATTTAACGTCCACGAACTAGCACCACTTGATGACAAACTTTTTAACTGTATCATAAATATTCTATAAAACATAATCATTATTAATGTTTCAATTATATTTCCCTTGATTGTACGTATAGTTTCGCTCGTGGTAATCTTAAGTAAAAAAAAAGTGTTTTCAGCTTTCTTTTAACCGACACCAGCTCGCTGATTCCTATTGTTTTATGGAAATTCATAAGTGGCGGAAATCATGTATGTCGGTTATTTACATAATAAAAGATATTCGCTGCAAGAACGAAATTAGAATAAGTGAATGTATATCATAAGAAGATGTAGCGTAATTAATAACTTTAATTGCTTTTTAATTTTTTATCACAGCTTAAGTAGCTCACATGCAGTATGCAAACGGCGACACGTCTTGATCGAACTAGTTCCGACACGTCAATTATGCGGGACCTTGTCGGGTGACATATATGCGTTTCTGCATCTGTGTCAAAGTTCCGGGAAAAGTGTTAAGGTTAAATGTGTTATCATCAAAAATAAACAATATAAGATTGAAGGGGAATAATGAATTTATGATTTTTTTATGTAACTAGCCAGTAAACGAGTGTACGAGCTACCTGACGGTAAATGATCATCGCCTACCATGGACGTTCGTATCACTAAAGGCGTCACCGATGCATTGCCGGCTAAGACGAAAGCGGGAGACAAAGTTATTATTGATCTTCGATAGAGACACACTAACATTGTAGTAATCGCTATGGGGGTTATCGCTAGCCAGGTGGGTAAAGGATCTTAACACAGGGCAGAGATTGGCTTAATCTCAAGGATAGGTAAATAAAGCCGCATATACCCCGAAATTATTCGAAACTTTTTTATCGGATACGGTTATGGTTTCGGATATCCGATAGTTTCAGTTACGGTTACGGAGCTCCATAATATTACTAGTTTGTACGACAGTCAGTCAGTCAGCTAGCGGAAAATAATATTATATCCAACTGACTCTTATATTAAACTGAATGTTAAAATCGACGTCACATTGTTTGTGATTGTCATACAAACATCCTGACAAACCTGAACATTATAAATCGGAAGTATTAAAAAGTATAACTGGACAAGCTTAGACTCTTGATACAACGTTTGCGTGTATATTAATAAGACAAGGCAATGGTACTATTTTATGAGATTTTCTTCAGATTTTCTTGGTAAGTTTGGGTTTCTCAATGTGGACTTAGAAAATGTCAGGATGCTGATTATAATTACAAGTTTTATATATTAATTCACCCGTGAGTCAGACGCAACTTATTACGTGATTTACACTGTTGATAGTTTTAGAGGTTGTCATTGAATTTAAGTTTTAGTTACATTGTAATAGAGTACAGTACTATATTTCTTACAAATTGTACCGTCCGCCATCTTGTCAACTTCTCATCAAAAATATATATTTCTTCTTAATTTCAATTACTACAGATTTAAATGAAGCTATTTCAGATTACTTTGACAAATATATAAAAATTAGGTGATGTATAAAAATGAAATATTTTGTGTTACACTCCTATATTTTATAACAACTAACTAATACAATTTCCCGTCAATGGCAGTAAAAGTCTATATCTGTATGTTTTACGATTAGGAATTCAACGAAGCTTAAATTATAATAACTGCTCGGGTTTATTTGCAGTTTCCAAGTCGTGACGGTTCGTTGTGTAATAAAATCATAAGGTTAATCAAAATATTTAAAGGTCTTATAACACGCAAGGCGGTTTGTCATAGAATTTTTAGACGTAAAATAAACAGTCTGAAATAAGTGAAATTTATATTTTAATATTAAATAAGATAACAAATGCACAATGTAAATGTTAAAACATTTTGCAACTTTCTTTAAGAAGCGTGATATACTCCGATTACTGACGTACAGTTACTATTCAAATTATCGCTATTATTTAATAATCGATATTATCGATTTATTATTGCTTGTAATCGAATAATTCTACGAGATATGTATATTTTATATTTAGTTATCTATAAATTTGTTACAAAATCATACTTTTGATTTGTACAGCCGGATTCAGGGATGCTATGCAAATATCTCATGTTCACACGAGCACGTCTCGTAATGTATGGACAAAAAGATGTGAACAGTGATGAACATGTTTCTATACATGAATGTCCGAAAAACGCTGCAGTGCGACAAACGCGGTTATTGAAAATATCACAGAAAATTGTATATATTTGGTGGTTTGAAAAATGACATGCACCATCATTAACTAGTCAGTAATGAATCAGGCAACGTTTGTGGGAACACGATCGCCCACTAAAACCTAGTCCCATCACGTCGGGGTCACCAATGTGGGTTTGCCACTTTCTGCACCCAACATTTAATAAAACAAACGACGTTGCAATATATGTATAATTAATCGAATACAAACAACAGAACGTTAGTGATCAACAACCTAATCTTAAAATCCACTCCTCTCTGACAATTGACAGCTCCCGCAAAATGGCGGCCTTAAAAATAGGGATGTATCAAACACCTAGTGATGGGACTAGGTTTTAGTGGGCGATCGTTCTTGAAAGTATTAACAGACACGTTCTTGAAAGTATTAACAGATTTCTATAAATTTAACCAATAACAGATTATTTCTTTGCTTCCATTTCACAATTTGTTTTAATTATAAGATATACAATTAAAAACGGATTAGCAGATTGTTATTACATAAGCAGCTACGTTAACACTATACTATATTAATGCTTAAATTAGACAGAATTTTACAGTTTTGGCATGCATCGTAATACTATTTTCATCTTCATCATAATGATCAGACTATATAATAAGGCCACTGCTAGTCATAGGCCTAACCTAAGAAACGCCACTGAGGCCGGTCTTCGGCTTTTCTTTTCCATTCACTGCCCATCTTTTTGCATATATCGTTGCTCCACCTCGTCGCAAGTTTGCCAGTATACGGTCACAATTCTAGATTCAATTTATTCAGTAAATAAAACAGGTTAGATTTTACAAATATATATAAAAACATATAAATACGATACGAAACAATGTGATGTGGACAACTTTCGATCCTTCAATAAACCTTTATTTAAATTGTCAAAGAATCACATACTTCCTTAAGGGACTTACCCGTACGTAATAAACAATATTGAACTTAATATATATGTAATAGAAGTCATTCTCGCTGATTAGTCATAAAAATACGGGAAATCCCGCAAGCCAATATAGACGGTGTTGCCAATTGCTACAAAATATCATTCAAAGAAAGGGGATTCCCCGAACTCGTCACAGAATAAGTTATGAAAAATTCCGTGCTCTTTTCAATTGGTACGAATTTGTAGTTGCGATAAAAATACGAAATGGTTGAAATATTTACAAAATATTTTTATTATTTGCTGTGAAATTTAGCCGCCCCTAAAAAGTGCCGCCCGGGGCGGGCCGCTTCTATCGTCCCCATTACACTACGCCATTGCTTGCGAATTACTTCGTTCCGGATTTATTCGATCCTCTGTATCGAGTTTGGGCCTCGGAGTCTGTGACGCATAGAGCTTGTCATAAATTCTACCCAGAGGCTCGATGAACACATTCTATCCCCGATTCTGCTCTATTAATTCCTTAATCAATAGCGTGTCAGAAGATTGAAAGACACCTCATACCAGCTTTCTTATGGCTTTGTTGCGAACCTGGTTTTCTGACGTAGCTGACAATAGGTCTATACCATCTTATATAGGTCTTCCATCAGTCGGAGTGTTTCTACAGACTTTTTGCCCAAATGCTTGCTCCGCAGAACGTTGTCCCTTTTTTTCTTGAGTATATCTACCATTCCACTTTGAATTGCTGGTTAACGTCGCTTGTGGTTTTTATGGCAGTAAATTGTTTCTCTAATATTAATTGGAATGATTCGGACCCAACTGCGGTTTCGAGCAAATTTGTTTGGAGTGTGGATTTCATCAAACGAAGTCTTTCGTCTTTAAAATCAATATGTACGTTACCTCTCACAGATCGGTAATCACTTCCGGTTTTAAAGCTGTTGATCAGTGAGACATCTCTGATTATACGCCGTTTGTTGGTAGTCAATCTCGTTTTTAGACACAGCGCTGGGGCTTTGCCACGTCCATTTCCTTAGGGGCTGTTTCTTGAAAAACTACTTCAAACGAAAAGCCCCTCTTTCCTGAGGAAGTTACCCCTGTGATTTCCACTTTCAAATATGTGTGGTCCTATGGTTAGTTTACTGCAAGTATATAGTCTCACTGTAGCTTGAAAATCCCCCTTGACAACATTATAGTGAGCTCTGCAGGTGAAATGTAAGGCTCAAGAAATGATTTATGGGCGCTACCGTAAGTCCGCGAGGTACTTCTCCGCTGCTAACATCCCGCACTGATGTTGGTTGCTCAACATTGGCCTTGTAAAGTAACCTGTCCATGAGCCGAATGTAGCTTGTTGTAGTACGGTCAGGGACTGCCGAAGCAGCTGGTGGTGATATTTCCCCACCGTTCTGTCATCCGCCATCTATCGACCTTGGTAGGAGGCTATAATTAAACCTACCTTTTTTCATACGTGGTTGTTACTATAATCTCATACTGTATGTTTCCAATAGTTCCTATTTCAGATTTCATTGAAAATCTAGTTTTTTAATACTTTCAAGAGGAAAACTATGAGCACGCGACCTAAATTAGTAATTTTTGTGACAAACTGCAGAGCCCAATGTAAACGATAAACGTGTCTGTTTTGTAATGAGCTGAAAACATTGGAATTTATATAAATATTTTTCAGATAAGCATTAATATTTCTTTAGTTAATGTTATGTCATTAATGATTCGTCGGCTTAACACGTTGATAGGGCGATAGACAATTGTATATTATACGAATAAATATTATATATATATATATATATATATATATATAGATCTTTGCACGGTTATTCAAATGAATACTGGCTGCATACCGTTTTTTGGTGTGATAGAAAACACGCAGCCCTTATATAAATTAGTGTAGTAAATCGTAAGAAAACAAAGTTTAACTGGCTAATTAACTTGATTGATTATTTCTACCCGCATGGGCTGTACCTACTGTAATTCTAACCTAATAACATTACATATTATGGTTATTTATGATTAAAATAAACTGTCTGCGCATTCAGTTTAATATGAATTAATAAAATCTTTTGATGTTCCTGTCAGAACCACGTCAACCAGGTGGAAAATATTAGCGCAATGTGCAGCGAACCGTACAGAGGCGTCCCTCATCTATGTACTTACGTTACTTCTGCGCGGCGGTTCGCGTGTATGAGCAATTATTTAACCTGTGAGATAAATGAAAGTACAACATGATACTAACTGGTCTGATACATATTGTTCTATATATAGTTTATATAGGAATGATTTTATTTTAGAAAAATAAGATTTTACAATAAGTTTATTATATCGTCACCTACTCGTAATGATACTGTTCGGTTATAATTGTTTCCACAACCAAATATGTGAATATGACTTTAATTTTATTGGACGAAACGTTCAGAAGATCCACTTAACACTAATAAACGCAGTAATTGTAAAATATTATTTTAATTATACGAGTAAGATAAATTGTCTTGAACTGAAAGAAGCTTTAATATTTCTAACTTGTTTGTGATTTACGATAGAGAAAACAGAATTTTCTCATAAATAATTATTTTCAAACGAGTGAGAAAACGCAAGTCCTTTGTGGTTGTTTGATAAACCTAAGAACAAGTTGCAAAATACGGGTAGATCGTAATTTGTGAGCTGGCACGTTACGTAGTGAGCTCCGTACCCTAACTTCGTCCGTGTCCCATTGACCTACATTTTCGGCCTTGAACGGTGTAGGTCTCCTCGTGCCGTTCCCGTGACGTCACGAAGCCCTTAACATCTTTTGTCGATTAAATGTCGTTTGTTTGTTGCAGTTAACTCGTGTCCGGTTATTATATTGCGATTGATCCCACTACAAAACAATAACTAATTTATTCTTTCTTTTTGCGTTGCTTACTGATCGACGACAGTGTGTCTCGAATTGTGTGAAAAATACAAATTATTATTATTTGACTGAAATAATTCAACTATAACCATGTCAGTATTGATTAGTTATTTTCTGCACAATATATCTTATCTTACGAATATATATACATATCTTACGAATATTATCTTAAGAGTGATCTAATTTTTTTTATGTTAATAGCCGACAAACGAACAGACGAGCCACCTGATGGTTAGTGGTCACCGTCGTCCATGGACATCAACAAAACTAATGGTATCACTGATCCGTTGTCGGTCAGGAAATGAGAAGGTAAGAAAAAAGAACTGGCTCCCAAGCCCCCAGCCGGAACACGACGAGTCGTTTGGCGGCTGACTCAAGCAAGAGGGTGATAGTTAGCCAGGCAGGCTTCACGGAAAGATAATGATACCACTAATAATATTAATGTCTTCATAATAATACTGATAATATAATCTTTACGAGAATCCCTACCACCAAGCAGGCTGACTTCTGTCGCCTCTTACGACACCCAGTTTTGCCAGCATGGGATTGGGGGAAGTATTCTAGGCCGCCCCAATACGGCCAAAAATTATACAATGTATCGGAAACAATTTAATTATATTACTGAAATACTGTTCTTTTATGAAGTCCCAAATTGTGTAGTGATAGTTAACAAGTGGAAGAAAGGAACTAACACCGGCATTGTCAGTAAGTCAGAACTGGTTGGTAAAATAATACAATATAATATTTACAACTTAACCTTCTACATAATTTAGAGATTTTTTTTTATTGCCAGAAGGGCAGACGAAAAGCCGGATGAGCCATCTGATGGTAAGTGGTCACCGTCGCCTATAAACATAGGTAACACCAGAGGAGTCACCAATGCAACGCCGGCCTTGGAGGAGAGTTTTTTTTACACCTTTTTTGAAGAACTCCATATCGTATAGCTTCGGAAATACCTCAAAAGAAAGTTCGTTCCACAATTTGCACGTGTGCGGCAAAAAAGAACGTGAGAATCGGATCGTGGAGGAATGCCACGAATGCAGTCGGTGTGGATGGAATTTCATTCTTCGGCGGGTGGTGCGGTGATGACAGGGTGATGTGGGCACCAAGCCGAACAGTTCCTCGGAGCACTCACCGTTATAATACCGATAGAATAGACAAAGGGAACCTATGTCTCTCCTAGAACTTTAGTATTCAAGTCTATCGGTGATTTGTGGACGGTTATCAAATGGACGGAGCTGGACTTTGGTGCCCCTGCCCAAAGGTGAGAGCAGTATCCCATATGAGGCCGGCATGTGCTTTGTAAAGCATTAGCAGGTGATTCGCAGTGAAGTACCGCTTCGCCCTGTGCAGAACACCGAGCTTTTTGGAAGCTATTTTAGCTTTAACTTCCAGATGGCACCGATACTGCACATCATTCCAGATGTTAACGTCCAGAATTCTGATACTTTTCCCAACGGGGACCGCTGTTTCTAAGAACTGTGGCGCCATGATAAATGGAGCGTTCTTGGCTGTAAACGCGCAAACTTGTTTCTTCTTGGGATTGAATTCGACTAAATTAAGTCTACCCCATTGTGAGACCCGCTCCAGAGAGCTCTCGACTTCAGACACAAGTTTTATTCTATTATTGTCCACTTGCGACCGAGAGATATTTGCTGGGCCAGTGTTAAGCATCCCCGTACTGTCATTTGCATAGCAATGGATGTCACTACTTTGCTGTAACATGTCATTGATATGCAGAATGAACAGCGTAGGAGATAGCACGGACCCTTGAATAACGCCAGCATTGATCAGTTTCATGTCTGAGGAGCTACCGTCAACTACGATTTTAATATGCCGCTCAGACAAAAAGCTAGCTATCCAATTGCATAATCTTTCGGGGAGACCGTAACATGGAAGCTTCGCGAGAAGGGCCCTGTGCCAGACCCGGTTGAAAACCTTAGCGATAATTATTTAAATTGTAATCCCTATTGCGTGTGTATGTTGAAAGTGACCTTTCTTAAAATAATACTTGTGAATGACTGAGATGATAAGAAAGTGTGGTGAGCACAGCCAGACGAGATTGCGCTGACACGAGCACGAAAACACCCTACGATTTACCGTGCACCAAATAATGCGGAAATACCACTGTAAGTTCGGTCTATACTCGTACTTGTAATGGCATTAATAAAATAGATATGGCTGCGTGGCGACGGGGAGCTATGTGTCCATTTAATAATGCTGTTAACACGGACGCGGTCATGTTGGTGCAATAAATTGTAATTCCATTTTTTGTTATCTAACCATTTTCGTAAACGAAAACCTTAAGGAACTTCAATATTCATTATTATTTAATACTAAAAACATGTTTTAGATTGTGGCAAGGTCTATAATTACATATGTTTAATAGCCAATTATGGTTTAAATTCTGTTACTACGAATTATACGGGAGTAATTACTTTAGTAACTGTTTTAGTTAGCGCTAACAAATAAAATAACAAAAATGAAAATATAAATCATTAGGAACTCATCCTCACTGCACTTGCGTCGCAAATCGCTGTTTTTAATTGTATCGTGTTTTCAAGTCAACCGCATTGTAGTCTTTTAAGTGTCGGTCTTTAAAGTTATTTAAATAGGTACATATAAAATGCAATAATTACAAACATAATATAATAGTATTTAAGAATACTACTGTTAATAGATATTTCATAGTAACTCTTATATTATGTGAATTTGTCTATATCCCAGGATACACGGTCAAAATTCATTTCCTACAATTATGTAAGTTGCAAGTATGCCCAGTGTTAGCGAGAATGTTGTTTCGCCGGGTTAGTAATATTCGTAGTCGAGTATTTGTTTCTTCGAACCCGGGAGCCCAAAACATAGGTTGGTAGAAGGTAAATAGTGGACTGTATAGGATAGGGTTTGTACGTCCGTTTCTGGGCAATAGACTCAACATAAAAAATGCACACACCAAAAAGGGAATCCACCAACTAAAATCCCAATGCGTGGCGTCTGATGTACGGCGCCGAGATGGTATTGTGTCTTCTGTGTTGACGCTGACAATATTCCAACTCCACGTAGTCACATCCGCGGTTTACAAAGACAAAATCACGACGAAATATAAAGGTTGCACAACCGAATCAACACATTAAATGCGACAAAAAGACACCTATAACACGTGTACCCTACTTGACCGCGAACGAACACAAACCGCGGCGCCCATGGCGCTCGCACACGAAAAACGAGAGAAAAGGAGGGTTTCTACCCTCAGTACCCTTTCATTAATTTGACTTCTGTCAAATTAATGCATAACAATTACTTACATGGAATGCATTGTCTGAATGAAAATTAACTTAGATGTTACGGAACACCCAGTTTGAACTTAACCAGATCGTTGCTTTTGGTGTGATATCGTTTTCATACACAAAAATTTCTAAAAATATGGCTGTTTTGTCCTCTACATGAATAATGTAGCTTACCTATATATAAGTTAATTGCAAAGCTACTTCACCTCACCTGCATTTTTACATTCCAAGCCAAGCTGTCAACTTTGTCGAAGACGTGGGCTGACAATAATGTTCTGGATGATATTGATAAATAAAACAAAAATTCATCACTTGTAATAATGGCGCCCATACGCCGTGACCGGTGTTTGTTTCAAATCAGTAAAGACGTGCGGCACCCAACGCGAGACTATCCTCTTTATGCAACTGTGTAAAATATTGTAAAAATGTGTTCTTGTAAAATATCTTCAACGCTTCGTAATCCAATCAGCAATATGTGCTGACTGTTTTCATAAATAAGTTTAAATATTACTTTTCATTGTTGGCTGGTGTTCTTATGTAACAACAATTACGATTAAATTTTTTATACTACCACTACACGGTTGCTTTAAAAGGGTCTTTATGCGTAAATTAAGTCATTTGAAGTGTACGTTTGGAGCGTCCGATTTTGAAATATCGCGTGACAATTATTTAGGCGTAAATCCTGAATGGATTCGTCAATAAAACAGGATATAAACTGAGTTCGTAAGAATATGGAGAGAAATTTGGAACAAGAGCATTCGTGTTTTTTCTCGTAAATAATTGTATAATCAACATTTATAATGATTTACCAAAAAAACTTTTTCCCCAAAACTTTAAACGTAACGCGTCGCCAGGTATTTAAAAATCCGTTTACTTCAATTGCCTACAGTTTACAAATCAGGTATGACAATTCAGTGAACAAGAAACGACTCTACATAACAGTAGAGAACGTAGAAATCCATGCTGTTATTCCCAACAAGATCGTTTTCCGATTCATTGACTCGGACCCTTTATGAAACTGATACAACACTGTTCGTAGTAAAACGACATGTGTATGTACTACTTGTTCGACAAGAGTCCTTAGATAATACAAGTACATTGATTATTTTGAAGCGGATTTAATAAAAAATATTTTGTATCATGATGTTATATACCTATACATATGTATAAACACACACACTACATATATATGAGGTAGCACGGAGATTTCTTTCCTAACAATCCTTTTAACCGTGTAAAGTAGGAATGTAGTTTTGAAATCTAGCGGTTCTGCACCATTTAACATTGGGTTGACTTATATAATATGTAAAAATATTATACTTTTATTAATAATAGTAACATTCACAGTAAAATGAATGAGTGCGAACTAACTGTACAAATTTTTAAATTAGGTAAAGGTAAGATGTTAACTTAGTATGACTTATTTCAATTTAATAAAATCAGTTTTCATTTCTATTTAAATATATAAACCAAAACAAAAATATTAGGAGGTCCATATAATGGGATGTTTATTTGTATTACTGTTGGGCTGTAACGGTAACAGAAAATTCAATATTGGCATATTTTTACATTATTATGACTCGATTACTTTGTATCCTGGAAAAGGATCTGTTCTCGTGCGAGAAAGAGAATAAAAGGTGGTTCTGGTAAGAGAATAGTAAATCATTTTGTTTAGGTGTTTATTTTTGTAGTTATTGCAATAAAAAAACACTAATAACCAATGCCTTAAATAATAAAATGGTAAACATGAGTAGCCTGATAAATGTACACAATAATGTTTCGGTGTTATTAATATTTGGAAACTTGTTTCTCGAAGTGAAACAAGGATATAGTAACACTATATAGTTTTAGTGTCTGTCAGTAATTGAATAACTTTGGAATGGGTTGGTCGATTTAGATCATGTGCACACAATATATTTTAGTCAACATGGCTTGTTAGTCTCCGACGGGTGGTTGAATTCAATTAATAAACAAATTCTATTTTTATAAACATAAATTCAAATATCATTATACAGAGGGAGAGAAAGAGAGAGCAAATTTTATGAGTGTGTGAGGGTAATTTCTGAAACAACAGTTTAAAGGTACATTATCCCGGATATAGTTCCGGATGAACTATTATACATATATATATATATACATTATGTATGTATGCTGATGTATACCTGTTCATGAAATTATTGTGTTGTTTTGAGTTTCAGTAACTGTGAATGAAATTGTTATATTATTTATATTATCCTCCCTATACAATGTACAATTGTTCGCACGATTTTAAATTCAGCATTAATTCATATCAAATTTTGGTTTAAATCTCTTTTTTAAGTTGACAAATCACAAACATTAGTAATAAAATAAAGCAATAATATTAAGAGCCTTTACTAGCTGAGTAGTTGTTCTGCAGTTAATTCTCATACATATTTAAAATAATTATCTACAATTTTCAATACATTCACATTCACTTCGGCGTGTATACCAGTTTTTTGTATGTTCTACGTATACTAACTACACGATACGGCATACGGCCAACGTCCCATTTAACAGATAGTGGAACATCCCTAGCTTTGAGCTACTTAATGACCAATTCCGACAATGTGCTATTATGTCCGCAGTGCGGGCATTGTCAATGGGCATAAGCATGGCCAGAGAATGATTATTCAGATCAATTTTCACTTGAGGCGTTTTATGTTTGGCATGTTTAATGCTTTTCTGTCTTAATTGGTGGCTCTAGTTTTATGTTACACTAGTAAACTGTCCGCCCTTCGCTTCAAAAAATTATGCCTTACGCTTATAAACAGCACCTGCATAGTTTTAGATTAATTTATAACTTTTTTATTTATGAACTGATTGAAGTGAAATAAGCTTTAAATGTTAAAAGATACATACTGCGATACATTAGTGAAAACCATTACGAAATCGGTTAAGCTGTTTATGAGGTCAGCGCGCTCAAACACACAGAAGAAAATTCTAACAACTACTGTTTCGTGTTCTAAAGCGTTTATAAAGGCCCCTAATAATAGTTTTTCTCATATATCCTTCATATATAAAAAACTATCAGATAAAATTTTATTATATGTACAGATAAATTATATAATTTTCATAGGATGTATAATTGATCAGCAGTGGGATAATTTCAGCTTTAAAAAGGTTGCGGTTAAAATAACTGGGGCCGAACTACGTCTACCACTTCCCTATTACCGAAATGATGTCTTCTCACGGCAGAAATGAGTATGTCAGATAGACACCATTTCTTACGTTATTTGAGCGGGTAATTGGGTGATTCGAGCAGAGAAACGTTCGATAAATATTTACTGTTTTAACAATAATTATGTGTGCAAACTAGTACAAACGTGTAGTCTTCAGCATGGTTGAAACACAAATGAGGCCTGCCTGGTATTGAGTTGTCGAGTGTAGATTGTCGAGTGAGTCATAGCTACGATAGTAACATCACTCGGGTCACGTGCCGCGATTCATTTAGCAACCGTATTCATAACTATTTTCAACAAGAGTATTTAGTTAAGAAACCTTATCCCCTTCCTGAGAAATATTATAATTACTGATTTAATATTACGAATATTTAGATTACTCTAGAGTAGTTAAAAACAAAATAGTTATTCTGGTTGTAATTGGTAGTTTTTGTGTTATAAACATGAGTACCGAGTTATTATTATAGATAAAATTTCTCAGAACATTCAATTGTGCAACGTATTGAACAGACATTCGACAAAAGGCAAAATTCGCTCTTTGATGATTGCCAATTTGTTCCATTACTGAGCCAAGTGAGCTGAGACGGAGACTTTTGTTTGTACCTATTTACAATCGAAAATAAAAACACCATTGGCTTATAAATCTAAAGAAGAGACAAATAAATTAGTTGCTTGCATATAAAAGTCAAAGAAATTACATAATATTTGGTTTATTACGCATTTAATATGCTATTATATAAGACCCCAGGCTGAGTCGGTTGAAATAAAGCCAGACATAACGATTACTGAAGTGTTATTAGTTCACGCGTATAGTTGTTCGTCCTACACTTGATCCAACGATGGATTCTTACTCGATCTTCTATATTCTTATTTTATTTATATCGTTTTTAACGGTACGCTAGTGAGTGACGCTAACCCAGAAGTCAAATCATATTAAATTTACAGTACCGGAACGGCATGAATGAGGAATTGGCATGTCAAATGCAACCTTTGTGGTGGTTAGCGTGTTTCTTTAGCATAATTGTATCGTGGTAATTATTTTTCAGCCGGTTCTGTGCATTATAATTGTCGGTACAAATGGCATAACTGTTGCAGCGTGATCTTTAAAGACCGGTGAAATGCTTTAAAGTTACTTTACGCTATGAAAACGTGTCATTATCTTTTTTATGTCAATAGCCGATAAAAAGACAAACGGATTATCTGTGGCAAGTGTTCACCGCCGCTCATGGACCTTTGTAACACTAAAGGCGACAACGACGTGTTGACGGCCACGAGCTGAGGTAATCTTGGCACCTTAAAACACAACTAAATGCAGGAATACCATTAGGATTAAAGTAGATTTTTGGATGCAATAATGAAGCCCTTTATACACCCAAACTTTCTACAACTCATACCTGTCCTTTTGGGCTTGGATTTACTTTTAAAATGAATAGTTTAAACTATAGTTTTATACGGAGGTATAATTAAATTTGATAGATTTGTCACACCTTTGACAGAATTATAATGGAATCTTAGGTTTCCTCAGGATATTATCCTACACAGAAGCAAGTTATCAGTAAGAAAAAACATAAGATAAAAGAACATCATACTGTATGAGACTTTTATGCCTTCTTCAAGCCTTTTGAGATAAACCAGTGTGAGCTGATCTTAAATCATTAAGAACAAGAGCGGAAGCGGGCCGTGAGTCGGCGGCCAAATGACGCAAATTTGCAAACGTGTGCAAGCTAGGCTTCGCGACGTGTGAAGAGAAGGCTCGGGCCTAGTTTGAATCAGTGCTAATTCATTGACAAATAGGTCAAAAGATTCCACTTTCAAAGTGTTCTGTCTTTTTTCCAGTCCACAAAGCTACGTCGTTGAGAAATTGTGTTCTATTTTGAGAATAAAACGTTGAAATGGGAGAATTGTACTTTCAAGTTCCCCAATACGTAACTGGAACTTTGAGGCACTCATACCCGAATGGCTTGTTAATTATAAGCGTTCGACCGATTTAAGCAGGTATGGGCGCAGGTAATAGCAGGACAGGAGATTGTAAGTGACTAAATTTCGTGATCGCTTTCAAATTCGAAGGTTACATGGAGCCATCTGTCCTGTCGGATACTTTCGGACGTCATGAGAATTTCCAATGCTCAGATGGATTTATTAAATAATTACACCCTTTCGTCAAGGGTACAACTATCAGTAGTAAGGTTCTTAAATAAACATTGCCCTCTTCCAGGGCCCCAAAAGGTTGTAGTTTATCGGTGGTAGGCAAATGTTTGCTGATTTACGACCGTGCTCGTAGATCGTAAGTTAACGGTCTCGTAAATCGGCCGCGCCCAGGTGCTACGGACGCCGGCGATTGCCGTCCTGTACATTTTACTTACAGGCGAATTATATATATATTAGTAAGAGTTCAAATTGCCATTTTTTATTTCTAATGGTGTTGCAATCAGATTTTCCTAACTTGAGACATGATTTATTTTTTTAAGTGATTCAGTTGTGAAGAAGGATAGTGTTCTTACTGTGGTTGTTATTACTGCGGAAGTTTTAGTAAAGTGGCGTATTTACAGAGTATTTTGTTATATTATCATGTTTATTTCGACGCAAAATATCCCACTGCTGGCAGGTCTCTTCTCGCATGACATACAATACATTTTTCAGAAGGTATTACAGTGGTAATATTGTACTTAAATTAATAAAACAGGTTGTGACAAGAATTATCATATTGGAATTATGTATATGTATGTACATGTACATGGACAAAATCATAATGCGTTTTGATTAATCTATGATCCATTATATTTCGTTGTAATGCTATTTTGCAGTTTTTGTTTTTGAAGTCGATTTTTTTTCCATTTTTTTTTTTATAATTACAACTTCACAGTCCAAATATACGAATGCATCACATGCATCACATGCACACATTAGATAGCTGTGGATGAGCTCTGTTCACCGTTGTTTATATTCAATTGGATTTTCAGCCAGTATTAAAGGAAATTGTATCGCAACTGAATATTGCATACATAACCGTTGAAATAGTCATCGTTATAGGTACAGTTTAATGGCTGCGGACATTCCAGATATTTTGATTAGACTGTAAATGGGTTACCTGGCACGGATTATGCAGCATTTTTTATTACTTTCACTAGAACATAGTTTCATGTGTCCGTCGTGTATTTATATTGGATGGATTTTGTAACGTAAACAACACCAACTTTTTACTTAATCGGTTCATTTAGTGCGACGTACAGGATTCATTATGATAAACTGAACTAGTCACACATATAAGACGATAGTTTATCGCAACATATGTATAGCGTAGATATGTGATTATATGGATTGGCTTTTGTTGGTAGCAGTACGCCTCTAATAGGCCATTAGTCGATGCCAGAATATGTCGTTCGGTGCCAAAACAGCTGTCAGAAGCGTCGTTTGTGCTATTCAGGTCAAAGTGGCTCGTCAGCATATTGATGGCTCCGGAAGGATATGTTTTCATTGTTTTGTGGACGATGTCAGACTATAGTGATATCTATTATATTAAAAATATCAAGTGATATTATTGACTTTTATAAGTTAAGAAGGGAACTTTGTGGATTAAGTAGCTTCCTGTTGAATGTCTATGCCCCTAATGGACCATTAATGTTGACACCAAAATGAGCTATTCTGTGTGGAAATAACTGTCAGCAATGTAAATCTGATTTTATTCAAATGTACCTACGGCTAAAATGTTTCATCGCAGTAGATATTGATGGCACTGTATGGGGTGAATATTTGTATAGGATGTTTTATTTGTTTACTGCCGTAAGGTTGCGAGGTGCGAGATTACCTGATACTCGAGAGAATTAAGAGTGAATTGTTTCATATTTTGTTTGGACTTAATACTTTGTTATTTTATAAAAATACTAGCGGCCCCGTCCACCTTCTTTCAGGTTGGCCTATTAATTATATATAGATGATTATTAAAAAAAATATTATTGTTTTGATTAAACATCATCATGTTAACTGATTTTTTATATAGCCCTGCACAATCACGTGTTCTTACTACATACCAATTTTCCTTAAGATCGGTCAAGCCGTTTTTGAGTTATCTCGAGACATGCACGAAAATCTCAACATATTTATAATTATAAGTATAGGTTGTGACATTTTTTACTAATGTAACTTAAATGACCTATTAAGGATACATTATAAATATATCTATTGCAGGTAGCGAATATACTATAGGACTGAGTGCATTCTTAAGGTAAATATTTTAAGTATATTCCAATCTTCTACAGGTGGAGCAGGTGCCCCCGGCATGCGGTCGGGGGAGGGCGAGGGCTCGGAGCTGGCGGAGTTCGGCGCGCGCTGGCCGCCGCCCTACTCACAGGGCTACTGGCCGCGCTCCGCCACACCGCAGCACCCGCCCGCCCACCATCTTGCGCGTCATTCGCGCTCGCAACAAGTAAGGCCAATATTTCAAAATACCAAGCTGCTGTGAGATCTGAATAGTGTTTTGATATATTTTTTAGACAAAATTTGTCGTGTAGAAAATATTTTATATTCGATATTGTTCAACTTTGAAACCCTAAAACCTCGTCATGTAAAAACTGCAAAAAATTGCATTGCAATTCTGAAGGTCATCAATATGAGGGCATAAATATTATAGTGTGGCTTTGTACGAGTAATTGGTATAGTTTCGGTGTTCAGGTAGTTTGTGTACCTACGAAGAAAATAATGGAAATGATGGGCACAAGTTTGATTTAGTATAAATTTTACTTGAAAAAACTTAAATTTTACTTGTTACACATGTAATGTTATTGCAACCTAGTAGTGTTGATTAAATAGAGTGGTTCGGCTAAACAGCGGAACTGCTCTCCCTGCCGTTGTGAGCTGCAGCATGATGTTATTTACGTTGGTTTTTATTTTACACTTTCTGTCTGTCTATTTTGTTACTAAATTTTCATTATTCTTAGTATTTTTTTAATGAACAGGTATATATAGTTTTACGGCAAATTTTAACAAAAAAATTCATGTAGTTTATGTATTTAATGTTGTAAAGAATTGGACATTCTATGAATAGAAAATAGTGGTGCCCGAGATACGGTAAACCGTCTCCACGGAGATCCAGAACAAGATGATTTATACGAGCTTACTCAGAAAATGAAAATAAGTAAAACTGAAATAAATTTATTTTTTGTGAAATATTACTTAACAACAAAAGCGGAAAATTACTATCAACGAAGAAAGAAGAAAATGATATAAAATGTTAAAAAAATATTTATAGTTAGTTGCTTATAGTTAAGTACATATAAAT
Organism: Megathymus violae; assembly: GCA_003671415.1. Classification (NCBI taxonomy): domain Eukaryota; kingdom Metazoa; phylum Arthropoda; class Insecta; order Lepidoptera; family Hesperiidae; genus Megathymus; species Megathymus violae. The sequence continues at coordinate 2,214,552 of PDGT01000005.1, read as the reverse complement.
AAATATACATACATATAAATAAAAAGTCTAATATTTAGTCAAAAGTTATATTAATATTAATACAGTACCTAACATCTGTTTTTGTAAAATTTTAACTATATTTATTATGATACAATGATGAAAACTTGTGTAACGGATTGATATAGTGAATTGTTTTTCAATGTTACATTACTTATTTGTTATGTAGCCACGTGACATGACTTTGGTTTTAAAAATATAATATTAAACTCTTCTAAATACTATTAAACTCTTCTAAAATTTTCATCACTTTAAAATTTTACAGACCAACTTCAACTTTCTTATAAATGTTTAATACTTAACACTGTGGCTGGCCGGATGGAAATGTATAAAAGATTTTCGTGACTTCAATTGCTATGCTAATTTGCTTTATAATTTATCATAATTGACTGACATAAGGTCAGTAGTAAATGGATCCACAAATTTAAATTTATGAATCATTGACAAGCGCGAAGAATCATAAACTTAAGGCATTATGCAAATTTGATACCGTATTTTATTAACCTTCTGAAATGCCTGTGTTCTTTTGTCACAAGATATAGTTGAAAAGTAAATTTTTATTTCTTCTTATTAGTAATATCACCCGAAATAGTTTTTATTATTAGGCACTTTATCCATTTTTTAATATTTACATTTTATACCAAGACTTTCCTTACGAATCAATATATTGGTATGAATCACTCTATTAACCGCAGGATAATTTGTGTCCTTGTTTTAAAGATAACAGTGTTCACAATGTTCAGAATTTATGGTTACTAATTTGTATATACACGACTTAGACTATGTTTTGGTTACATCACGGCGGGATATTTAATAATAATAATTATTATTTAACAGGACTGAAAGTATCAAATTTTATAGGAGAATGGTTCTTCTTATTTGTAAAAGTTATCTACAGCTAAGTTAAGCTATTAAACATAAATATTATATTATGTTTTATTGGCTAAAATTTGTTAAAAAGTTGTGGTGTAGGTTTTCTTTTTCAGCGGAATGACTGTTACTAATTTTTCTTGAAATATATGCACTTCGATGTACGTGTATATGCGTGTGTCCTTTATTCAGACCGATATAGTTTAGGATCAGTCTTGGGCTAGTTATAGGTTATGGTCGGAGCTAAATAGCCTAGTTAAAAACAGTAGCCAAATAAAAGAGAAAAGCTTAATAATCTGTTCCAAAAGTTACACGCCCCTTTTTTCAGTTACACGCTTTTTATTAGATGTGTGTGTAAATGTATTGTAGGACATTTCCAGATGTAAACATATTTAAAATTTTACAAGGGTGTTAACAACTAACGGCAGTACAATTATTAAATAGCTATGACCTAGTTAGGACTGTTACTAGAATTATTATTTTATGGTCATTTGAACAACAAAGTTTGAAATAATATGTAAATTCAACTACTTCATTTAGTTACAAGTGTATTTATTATGAAACCATCAACCTGCTCGACTATTGCGAGAAGTAAACAATGTATTATACAACAGTTAAATAAATATAATTGGCTCTTTAGTTGGTCGTCCAAATTCTTAGGGAGGGATTTTAAAGGAAGTATCGCAATACCCAGTGGTTGCAGGACAACCGGCACACAAGTTACGAAGCGGAGGACGCGCGGGTGCGGGCTCGCGGCGGAGTATACTATTCGCCGCCGGGGACGTCCTACACCATCGTGGAGCGCCCTGCTTCTTCGCATGGTCACCACGCGCCATACTCTCAGCACCACTACCCGGGGAAACTCTCCCGAGCACCTTACCTCGGGTCCTCTAACATTGCTAATAGCGCAGGTGTGAACTAATTGATAATTACACTTGTTTTATATTTTAGGTATTAGCTTACACGACCAGGAAAACGATTTGGCGCCAATCCCTCGGCCTTTGGTCAGCAAGATGCAACAGGAGCAAGAAAGTTTGAATTGGACCTAGGAATCGTCGAATTCCTTTCACTTCAAATCTCTGCTTAAATGTTACATATTTTTGTGTTTCTATTGTTTTTACACGACACATTCTATAGGTAACATAACATCTGAATGTCAGACGGGGTGAATAAAACATTTCATATTCGTTGTGTTCCAGAATTCTCTTTCAGGTGCTCCCGGTGGAGAAGAATAAGTATAGCTTGACATTTTATTCGTTGAGTTTTATGGTTCTACCGTGTCGTATGTATTATGATGTTGTAAATTTTTACGTGATGTCATAAGGATCAACCAGGACACGAGTTATTAAATTTAAGGCTCTGGGTAACTTTTCATATGTTAGTAAAGAAAGTCTAACCGTACCTAATTTAAACATTTTTGTGTAGATAAAGACAAGTGAACAGTTCCATGATGTTTAAAAGTATGTACGGTTTATTTATTTCATTATATTGCTACAGTAGCATTTTAATACTTTGGGTAGGTCTTTAACTTCGTTATCTGTGTTAAAATGTATTTTCTGAAGTAGTATTTACAAATTTGCTACTACTGTGGTATTCTCGTAATATATATTAGTTTACACACATGCATTATTCACGGTAATTAAAGTCAATGTCACCAATACTATGTTGGTTTTTTGTCGTTTGAATAATAATAATGACGATATTGAGTTGTGATTAATTATAAACTAATGGTCTGCAGCTATTATAGTCATGAGATAATATTGGTTTGTAGTCCTATCTAGCAGCAACTGACGATGTAATCATAGTAATACGCATTATGACTTAGTAAGAGCCTATGAAAATAATTTATTTTTAGTAAAATCAATGATGACTGGTTGATATGAGAGTTTCCCCATAATAAAGGAAACAAAGAGTTTCCTCCACACTAGTAGATTACGGATTATGGAGGGGTTAGTAGCCACCCATGGCTTATCGACTGCTATTTAATGGCAACAACAGGTGCGATGGCTTAATATGCTCATCAGATTTTGGAATATCTAATGAAATTTTACCACTGCCTATTACCCATCAACCTACGTCAATCTCTTTAAAAATGATAATAATATTATGTTTTATTCTTGTTTTATTATAAAAACGGCAGGGGCAGTTAGCTTGAGAAACAGTACGAATCATCTGAGTGCGAATGGAAAAAAGCGGCCCATTTCGCCGGAGCAGGTGTTGCGGTTGTTCGGGCAGGGCGGCGCCGCGGCGTTGGGCAAAGCGCTGCCGCCATCGCACCCCCCCGCGCATGCAGCTCATCCCGCTGCTCACCCTCCAGCGCCATTGCCAGTTCCACTACCGCCCAGAAGGCATTCACCAGCCAGCAGCCCTAGCAGTACAACACATCATGTAATATCTTTGTTTCGTTACAAGTATAACAAGTAACATTAAGTACGAGTATGCAGTTTATATAGATTATCTGAGAGACTAAATTGAAGACGAAGCGAAGACTTCATTCAATAATTTACTGAGCGCGCGTCTTTCCTCGTAATCGGATAGACCTAGCGTTTGTACACTACGCTGCTCCGTTGTTTGGTGGGGGTTCAGTGCTCAAACTGAATTCGGTGTCGGAAGTCCTTATGGCATCCGAAAGACGTGATTTAATTACAGTTATACCTAAGAATTCTCCATAATGTTTACGAACGTATGTGGAATCTGCCAACCCGCATTTGGTCAGCGCGGTGGGCTAAATCACTCACCTCTCTCATTGTGAGGGGACACCCTAGCGGACAAAATGGATTGTAATGATATTATAATGATAACAAACGAGATGAATGCCTTCATTCTAATTGCCACGCATTTTCAGCCCCGACGGCAAGAGTAAGCAATACTTCAGGTCAGTCCTATTGAAGAAACACGTCATCGGGGTGTGAATGTGTAATAGATTTTTGGATTAACGAAGGAATTAAAACATTACAGGCTGCTATTTCCTTTGTTTACCTGTATGTCAATACCGATTCATGAAAGTAGTGGGGTGTGTTTTGCCAGAGGATCAGAAATATTCTATTCTTGTTCAATACACTGAATCCTGAGTAAAATGTAACCCATATTTTTATAATCTAAGATAGCACGATCTTGATTTAAGTTCTGCTATTGTTACAATATCGTACAGTGAGTTTCCTGTATACATAACGCCTTATCGTAAATCGCCTCACCGACCTATGAGTCATTTGGAATGAATGTTGTAAAATGAAATAATAACTCGTCTGTTAATTGCTACACGAAGTATTTTGTCCTTATTGTACCTTACTTGAATTTTAAAAAAATGTAATAATAATATCTGAAAAATGATATATGACGAATTTAATTTTAAATTCTACATAATTATGTCTTAATTTTCACTAATTGTAAGAAAAAGCTACATGTGACGATAGAATTTCAGGTTACTCAATTATTCACACATACATACACATTATATGACAAGTTTGTTTGTTTGTTTGTTGATATTCTCTAGTTAGTTTTGGTGGATAGGAGTGGTACCTAATATGAATCTACTAACCGAGTATAGGGGCTCTTGCTACAAGTATGTAATGTAGTATGTGAATCAATAAACATTTTAATATTATATAAATATTATTAGCAACCTTTTAAATACTAGACGACCCCATTGCCCAGTTGATAGTGACCTTGCCAGACGCTCAACAAATTAACATTCATTCATTAGTACTCGTAGAATACTAAGATTCACTTAGGATTAACAACGTCTGACAGCTAAAGAGTAACCTGAGAAACTTTAACAAAGGTCGAGCGAAAACCAACTTTATATTACTTCATCATCGTGCCGTTGAACGCGTGGCATAGCTGAGCTTTTAGCGGCTGAAATTTTTAACGTGATAATGAGTGGTTTATGCACACAATATTTTTTCAACTAATATCTGGTTTCAAATGTTTAGTGTTAATGATATTATATTATGCATATCCTGGCATATTTTTGACATTTGAAAAAACAGTGCGGATCGTAGATTGATCTAACACAAATAGAATGTAAGTAGAAAATGAATATGTGCAAGAAACTACTATAAAAAACGCCACTTTAAATTTTACGATGTTTAGCACTGAAGTTTATTAAAGCTAAGGTATATGAACGATTTTTTAAAAATATTCTTGATAATTATTCAAAACAGAATTTACAAAACAACTGAGGAATATTAATATATTTATAATTCACAAAACGAGAAAAACCCAGTCGTGTACCAATGCAAATGCAATTTCTAAGCGTAAGGCGTAATTTTTCTGAAGCGAAGCAAAGGCAGTTTTCTAGTAAAATATAATTTGATTGATTTTAAGTTATGAATGAAATTACAACCCGGACACATCGGTAGCACATGTCCAATTGTTGACATTTAGCTATTTCAAGGCTATGTTGTAATGAACGCAAAACGACTAAAAATAGCATGTTGTATGAAACCCGTGGCGGTGCCCGGTGGATACAGGCACTCGCATAAATAATTTAGTTGGAGTTCGTGGTAGTAGTCGATATTACTACTTTATTCATGACCACATCGTACGACGTTTAGTTTACGTTGCAAGACGGTGGATTTAGTGAGCAAATATTTAATACCTTTTTTATTTCACTGATCTATACTAGAATGTACAAGTATTCTAACAGATATATGTAGGTACCTAAATATTTTACATTTTAAATGTAAGGGTCTTAATGATTTTTGTTTTATATTTATATGTTATCAGATATTTTAACATTTTTTAATCGGGTGTTAATAGACAATACTTACGATTCCACTGGTATATCATAATTTCTATTATTACTCTGTACAACTATTACCAGTATTCAATCAGCTAATGCGGTCGACAACATTCTTACTAAAACGTTTCGATATTATATAAATAAATATGAATACCTAGTATAATTTATCCCTTTATTTGAATTCTACTGAATGCCGTATCGTTAAACTTTTATTAATACACACAAGTATTTTATTTGAATACTTTTTCGTTCACGCGTCCTTTGTGTTTAACTTTGTCGTATACGAATCGAAATGGATAATATTTTTTTTATTTGCACAGTAACTTTTAGTATATATGGTATTTATATTATGCAAACTATACAAGACAGAACTTAACTTAATCTTAAAAAATGAATAATAAACATATAAATAAAAATAGAATTGTTATTCGTATTGTTTTGTTTACATTATCTTAATATACAATATTAGTTAATGCTTGACAATAATCCCACCTGGTACGTGGTGATAAAGTCTTAAGATGTTAAACGCTTTAACTTATAAAATCCTGTTCATTTTCTTCTTGAATTCTCCCACATCTTAAGTAGCCGGGAACACCTATATAAGTATACCTTATACAAATAGCTCTGGGGACAATTTTTCATTTTTACTTGACAACACATTAAGGTTTTCTGAGATTTCCCTTCGATTAGTTCCCAAAAATAGTATCATCATAGCGCAAAACGACATTAATGACGTTCCATGTGAGAATATTCTAAATTTTAATGACTTGACACTTATGACTTTGAGATTCGAACGGTGTAGGTTATGTCGATTAATAGCGGTCATTACTTTTACTTCTTACATGGTCTTGGTTTTCATCAACAATTAAAAAGTTATTATGCTTAGAGAACACCGAAGTACTAAAATATTAGTCTTATCCATACAATGCTTTATAGGGCTACGCTAACATAAAAAAGTTATATTTTACCGTCAGTTATCGTGAGGCTACCGCTCGGGGCGGAATTCCATATGCTTTTAATGACGAGCTTACAATATACTAATAACTATTTAAATATAGCCACTATGTATTTAGTATTTTACCTTTTTTTTGTATATTAAGTCATTCTATGTAATGTTTTACGTATTAATTTTTTTATAAATTCCTTTCATTCTATAATACAGTTTTACTAAGAGAAGAGTGATTAGTTACAAAATATAGTGCGTTAACAATATGGTGGTTTAATCAATTGTGTACTGCGGGATGTGCTTTTATGATACATGGTGTTCTGACGAGTGCATATATTTATCTTCAAATTGGATATCCTCGAGAGCGATGAGGTAACGAATTAATATTTAAGAGAGTTTTAAGTCTGACTTTAAGTACATTCAGTTTATTGTCTACACGAGTTGTGAGGACGGGGAAGGTTATTAATCATTCGGCGGTTAAGTAGGGGTCTTTTATAATGTTGTGAAGTTCGTATGAACTGTCAGATTCAAAACAACTTCAACTGCTTATGACTGATCGCTCTAACGGTACTTGTTGATTTGGGGAGTTAGCGAATAATGTACCTTGGCGTATTTTGAATACTACTGATTAAAAAATTGCTATTAATAGGTGTAATACGAATATAATAATAAGGAAGTACGAATAGTAACTAATATAGTAAAATGTACGAGTATTACTGTAAATTAAATCCCTGGTCTTTCAAATACTGTTAGTATTTATTGAATTCAACGTGCATATATATATATATTTATTTATTTATTTATTCATACAAGTATATTGTAACATACTATGCATAATTATAAGTTTTTGCCACCATACTATAGTTAATTAGAATAGCGTGACTTTCAGTGTTTTGGGCCCTGTTCGTTTGTAAAATAAAAATGGAATTAATGTGCGTGACAATAGGGTGGTAACGGCAAGGCAACCACAATAGCATTATGATAGATTTATGAAGAAATATAGTACTTTTTTATTATAAATCTTTACAATTTTCTATTGTAGTAATAATACAGCGCTGAAACTTTGCATTATTATTATTTAAGTTTTATTAGTATTAGTAGCTGGTAAATGTGTTTGGTAAGTAAACAAAACATTGATATTACTTTAATTAGCTTAATAACAGGAGACCGAATAGGCTTTATAAGTAAGTACGTTCAAAATCTTAGACTTCATCATCACTTACAATCAATTGGGATTGTTTTCAAACATTAACTTAAAGTGTGTAAAAAACATATCAATGGCGTCTACGCATTGACGGAATCTTTACCGCCATGACAAAGGAGCACTACCGAGGCGTTGTCAGAAATAAAATAGCAGTCAATACACTTGAACAGTGGGAGAATTTGGCATAGACGCTGTAGATTGTTGCAAATGTAAATTAATACTAATTTAATACAGTAATTGTTTTAATTGTTTAAACTACTCGGAAAAGTTTTCTGGCTAAACGACCGCTTATTTTACGTAATGTATCCGACATTACGGATGTTTTCGTATAAAGTACAATTTTGAGATATAAAGGTTCATTGTTTGCTGAACAAGACACTCGCGTTATTGCCTACAAATTTGCGCACGGTGATATTGGCGGAAACAATTCCCTGGAATGGCTCTTGGCACTCGATATAAAAACTTTATGTACTTTTGGTGCCGTGTAAAATTTGTTTGCGTCGCGCATATTGATAATAAAAGGTAGAATATCATACCATAGTGTCAGAGCTTAAGTTTTTTATGCAGACATCCTTTTGTTCCTGAACAATGTCCGTAGATATAATAATACATACACTAGGTACAGTGCCGTAGTTATTGCAGTCCACAAAACTATATTGTAACCATTATCGCGCCAGAAAGTTCAAACAATTCTACTAAATTGAAGAACTATTTCGGGTTTTATAGTTTGAATCTATGGCTTGGCGAGAAGAAAGTTTTGGAGTTAACACGAAGCTCGGTGTTCGAGTCTTCATAGAGTTTTATGTGCTACAATTGTAAAAGCAGAATGAAATTATACATTTAACCATTTCAAGTTATAGAAATTCCTCAATACTGTATTATAATAATTGTATTATAATACTTATTTAGTTATGGTTGAGTTACAGTAAATAACTTAGTTATTATAAAAAAAAAATACTTTATAAAATTATTTTTAAGTGTTCTACAGTTGTCAGTTTGATTTAAAATATTTTAAAGCAAAAAAAAGTTTTAGTATTCCTTTGGTTGTATAGTCTACTGGCTCTATTATATGGGCCACTTCCAGTATTCATTCCACGGTGACATTCCTGATTAATTATTGATTTAATTTTGTGAACGAAATATGATATTAGTATTATGTTTGTCCAATATTTGTATTCCGAAATACGAAATACGAACCACTGTTGCCTAAATGATCATCTATACCAGCTGGAACTGATTTTTCTAAAGCTGTAACTATGTTTCAATAAAAAAGATAGATGCCCATTTTAGATAAATTATCATTTAAATTGGTGCATATATTCGGCGATCTATAACTTAAGCAAGAATGTAAGGATTAGTAAGTAAAGATAAAAAGGTTCCTTTAACTAGAAGTAACGAAAAGATAAGTTACTGAAACTGATAGTTATTCTATCACATTAATGACGTGTCCGCACATGTTTCTTTCATCAACCAAAGAACTAGGTGCCGCTGATATTTCGCGGCTGACATTGTGGACATCTTTGGCGTCTATGACTATCTACCATCGAATAGATGGTCTGCTCGGTGTAATAACGTAAAGAGTATATGGTATCTTGGATTACCCTATCTTTAATATATATCTTGTGATAGGCGATATACCGGGGCAATGAACGGGAACGACCGTACTCGTCGGGCGGGGCGCCGCCGCCGCCGGTGGAGCCCGCCCCGCGCACCGTCACCATGAGCCGCGACCCTGCCGACTCGCACGGCTTCGGCATCTGCGTCAAAGGCGGGAAGGAAGCCGGTAAGTTTACGATACACTTCAACACTATAGTTAGTATATGATTTAACATTCATGTGTAACAACAATTTGTTATTATAATTAATTTCCACAATAAAATTATTATGCTTACATCGCTCTAGTTCGAAGATCGCGGAATTCTAAGGTAGGACACGGCGGTAAAGCAAATACTGCACTTTTTGCTCGAATACACTTTTGTGCAGAATATCCACACATAATTTTTACATGGATAACAAAGTCTACCCGTATTCATAATGTTTAATGTAGAGTTTCGGCTTCCTTACAGTTGTAAATATTAGTATAAATTCATACTAGGATAATCAGTTTTATATAGAAAATCACAAGTCTATATCTACGTTTTATTATAAAGACAGTATGAAATACTTTAAATTTAATCAAGTATTTACGAATGAGTATAGATAGTTATGTTAAAATAACCGTATTTCTATTTTCGACAGGGATTCTTTCAAACACAGTTGTGAGGTATTAATTACAATTACAATTTTCCAAAACAAATAAATGCGTACGAGTTTGAAAAGTTAATAGTTGTTAGAATTTTGCCTATATTGTGTCACTATACAACAAGGTTATCAATATTAATAACTTCCAATTGTTGTGGACGTAGTGACACACAAGCACTGTTTTAATAAGATGATTGAAGATTATTCTCAAAGCGTTAAAAAAATTAATATATTCAAACATTCAGGTTACATTATTCTTCCAATTTAGTGCTGACATTTTTATACATAGGCCTACGTTACGCCAAAATTTTGAAAATAAATTAATGTCCAGTCTTATTCTGATGATAAATATTAATGACTCTAGTATGCTTTACAAAAATGGATTCGGTGAGATACCACATAAATAATACAAAACAATGCTTTATCATTCGTTAAGCGATAATCCTCAATGAATGGCACGACTAATATACCTCGTATGGCTTTAGCGGATAGAAACCCCAGTTACTTCCCCTAGTAAAATATAATAGCAACGATTTTAATCATGAAATCGAGGGCGGCTGCGAAGGTAATATTTTCCTTGCAGTAGAATAATAGTAATTTTAATCAAGTTAAATACTCGCTGTTACCGCGAGTGACAAGTCCGTTTTAAAACAGTTAAAACTTTGTCGGTCAAAAGAGAAACTATTGTTTATTAACCCAAAAACGAGGTAGATGTCGGAATAATTTTGAATGTATTTGTTAAACAGAGATTTCGTTTTGTTACACGAATCGTTTATAAACATGCAGTTAATTTAAAGTTATTTATTTCCTTGGTGGGCACAGACATGTCAGTATTAATCATTAATCATTTTGGTTTTAGGGAAGGGTAGAATAATGAAATACATGGTGGTTATTATTATGTTGATGATTTTGATGGTTGAATTTTACTGTTTTAAGTTTCAGTATAACTTTTTGACACAATCTTTTAAACAACTTTTAATAGATATTTATATTGTGCTTTGGATTTGATTCAACTTTGATTAGTAGTAATTTGTCAACATAGTAACGACTCACTGTTGGCACGGGTATATTCTCGTTATTAATGAGACTTGACGCGTATTCCGCCACGCTGCTTCAGTTCAGTGTTGATTGGTGGAGGTATTAGTGGCCAAAGTGTCAAGTGTCGGGAGCGCTTATACCGCCAAAATGACTCCGACATATATATCTAAGAAAAAAATTACACCGACATCTGAATGAAGCATCCAAAGCACGAAAATACTTCAGAAAGGTTGCTATTGCGAACGGTGGCTTCTGTTGCAAGTTGCTGGCCTGTCTACCACCCGGTTTAATCCCGAAGGTACTTGCATGGCGGCAGGACACTTTGCCTGACTGGCTAGCTACCATCCTGTTTCTATGATCGACCGCAAAATGTTTCATACGTGTTTCGGTCGCAGTGTCGGAGAACCAGTTATAATGCGGGTCCTTCGATTCCCATTTGGTGGGCAATACTTCAGTGATGCTTTTGGTGTTACTGAAGTTTATGGGCGACGATGACCACTTACCATCCGGTGGTTCATCTACTTTTTTGTCGACTAGTAAGGAAAAAAAGTCTAAAATCACGTGACTGCAAATATTTTCATCAATACCTATATTTTGAAACATTCTTATTTCAAAGAAATCTAATATAGTATGTATGTATGAAATAATAAGGTTAGATATAGGTACATATATAGTTATCGGTACCGATTGTTTTTGTAATAAATGGTCTCAGTATTAAAGTACTGAATAAAATAAAAAACAAACAAAACAACAATAAATAAGGCCATTAATTTCAGCAATAGGCATGATCTGAACAAATTGGAATGTTCAATAATAGTGATTCGTTCGTGTTGTTGAAGCAAATTGTTTTTCATTACTGGATTGTTTGTTAAGCCGATTGGAAAAATCTTTAGTTACAACAATCCGTCGTAATCGACTATCCCGATTAATCATCCAATTGCTACATCTGTATAAATAATTCCTTTAGTTTTTTGCTTTTATCTTTATGTTGGTAATTTGGCAGCTTTGTTAAGACAACTGTGATGTATCAAATTTAAAGTAATAATCTAATTCGTTTAAATTACAAATAATTATAAATTATTTTGAGTTTTTGTTTCTTACTATCATCAACTGGTATTTTTTTATTTATTTATAATAACAGTGGTATGTATGTATGTTTCAAATATAGTTGTGCACCCGCTTTCTCCTCTTCTCGGGTCTTTCAAAGTATTCTGTAAGCACAGATGGAAAATTTCAATATGTCTGGAAGAGATTGCTATCAGCGATAAGACCGCCTTTTGCTAACAATGAATGAAATGAATATTTATTGATGGTTTTTGTCTTTTCCCGATGTGCAATAAAGAGTATTGTTGAGTTGTACCTAATTATGAAATCCAAAATTATTTGCTTATTAACAATAATTAGGCGTATATCAAATACTTTTTCGTATATTACACAGTTTACATAGCGCTATTGACGACATCTAGTTATCGAATCTTCCAAATCATATCTCCAAAAGTAATGTAGCCAGTTTGATGACTTTGTTTTCACGAAAATTGCATCACGTCTTTTGATTACGAATAGCAGCTTTTCACTGATTTGATAGCGGCCGCCATACCAGCAGATACATTCGATCGATGCCAGACTATAAGTGAGTTACACAAATAGACCAACCGAACATACCGTTTAATCAATTATCCGTAGCTCCTCGCAAATACGATACAATTATATACGTTTAGTACAATACCTCATTAATTTTAGAGCAGCCTCAGTAAATCTCAACGTTATGTAACTGACTTAATGGTACTTGTTCATGTCAAGAAAAAGGTATATCTTGGTATTTATTCATTTCTTCCTTTCTTCCTTTGATATCCAAAACTAAATATATCACTATCAATCATAATTTTAAATATAAAAAAATATAAAAAGTCTGTGTCACATTCTCTGTCCATTCTTCTACAGCACTGCAGTATCGTATATTTCGTAATTTATGTTGCTTGAAAGGTAATTAACACTCGATGTAATTAAGCTCTAGAAGCCATCCAATCTAAGTTCATTAGATAGGAATATTAATACGATCTTCTTGGCGTTTACTTCAAACTCCTAAAATTCTTGCAATATATTTTAACATTCTTTTTAGTAACGTATTTAATACCATCGGCATTTCATAAATATATTCTTTAGAAAATTACAATCAATTGTTTCTTCTATATGATGTATGTTTGTGGTCCTAAAAATAGAAAAGTCAATGGATTTACTTTAAATGACTTTTGACAGATTATTGCATTTTTATCAAAGAATTTTTATATGTGCTTTGTATCCCGAAGTTACCACGGGAAGGGGGAAAAATGTTTTTTTTCGGTAATCAAATATTACTTGAATAGTCAGTTTGCCAAGGTAACCGTTGTTATTATATGACAAATGATATATATAATAGGTCTTTACCTATGAAATTGCCGTTTTTCATGAAATAAATGAAGCGTATTTTTTTTCTATATTTTTTATTTCTATTAATTAAAGTAATCACCCATGCAATCAATGCATCTTTGCCAACGCATTAGTAGCTTATTGATGCCCTTTTTGAAAAAATCAGCTGGACAGGAGGCAACAAATTCTTCAAAGGCATTTTGTACTGCCTCTCGGGTATTGAATTTTTTTCCCGCCAAGAAGTTATTCAAAATTCTGGAAAATGTAGAAGTCTGTAGGCGGAAGGTCTGGTGAGTAAGGCGGATGACGGAGAACTTCCAACCCCAGCTCTTGTAGCTTAGAGACCGTCTGTTGTGCAGTATGAGGTTGTCACGTTGTCGTGCAGGAGCAGTGGAGCCGAACGATTGACCAAAGCTGGTTGGAGACGTGCGAGCTTCGCCGTCATTGTGTTCAGTTCTTCACAATACACATCTGCAGTAATGCTCATCCCGTTTGGTAAGAAGCTGTGACGAATTACACCCGCGTTAGACCACCAAACAGTGACCGTCACCTTTCTAGGGGTAAGTTTTCGTTTAGGGAATTGTTTGGATGCTGAACCAGGGTCCAACCAACTTGCTGAGCGCTTACGATTGTCGAACAGGATCCATTTCTCGTCACAAATAACAATGCGGTTCAGAATTCCTTCATTTGTATGCCTGTTGAGCAGTGCAAGGCACGTCTCGACGCGTACTTCGCGCTGGCGATCATTAAGTTCGTGGGGTACCCATTTGTCAAGCTTTTTTACCTTGCCAAATTGACGCAAATGGACCAATATTGTTTTGATGCTAATGTCGAAAGCTGCTGCTAATTCCGCCGTAGATTGAGGTTCATCAGCTTCCACAATCGCCTTTGTCGACCAAAGTTTTCGGACGACCACGGGGTTCATTTTTCAGGTCAAAATTTCCAGAACGGAAGCGAGCAAACCAATAACAGGTGGTGCGTTCGTTTGTAGTGTTTGCTCCGAAAACGTCGTTGATGTTGCGTGCCGCTTGTGCCGCTTTGCTGCCACGACGGTACTCATACTCTATAATTACTCGAATTTTTAACGTATCCATGATGACGAAAAACGTTCGAATGCGTTGAAAACAAAACACTAACTATTAAACAAATGACGATTTTAGACAAAAGAATTCCATGTTTTAAAAATAAAATTAATTTGAAATTAGAATGATCAGCCAAAAAAAATATTTTGATTTGAAATGGCCAGTATAGCAGAACGACAATTTCATAGGTAATGACCTATTATTATGTTATTTTTGTTGCTATCTTCAAAGATTACTATTATGTTTCCAATATGCGAAATCTTATCAAATCTAACCATCTCATATCTATATTTATGTCGAAAATGGACAAACAAAAAGAGTTGTTCTTCCAATAGATTTATATTAATAAAATTATGAACATTTTTCTTTATATTTTATAGAATAGTCACAAAAACGCAAATTAAGTTATTAACTTAAACGCTTCCTCAGTAAATCTACAGCTGCTAGGCTATTTTTATTTACTGTGATAATAATTAATATAAGACAAGGACTCAGCGGAGCCTGACGGGGTTTATTTAGTTTTGTTATAAATTATAAACATATGAATGTTATTATAACAAAGTTCTAACGTTGAAACGTGATTTACCTATTGGAACTTTCAAACGACATGTCAAATCACTGCTTGTAGGTAATGGTATAGATGAATATATAAATGACAAGGACGCCTGAAAATACCGGTGCTGCAATCGATTCCGCGCAGGTGAAAACTGTAATTGCTGTTCGCCGTTATTTTTCCTCAACGTTACTAAAAGTAAAAACTTACGTGCATAAGTGTATTTACAAAATACCTAAATTATTTTGAATTTTGAATATGACATATTCGTAAATACAACAGAATGGAGTAAGATACTATTAGATTTTATTTATTTATAGAATTTGATGTAAATAACATTATACAATTTGGGTTCAAAGAATTATAAAATTCATCAACGTAAAAGATTTACTTGTGAAACCTCTTTGCGCTTACATGAATATTATGATAAAGGAGTTATGTGAATAATGAAAGTCAGAACTCTTAAGTTTTTTTCTCAAAGCCTCTTGAAAAGAAAAACAAATTAAAAATTCCTCTAATAATCATCTTTGTCGTTGGCAGGTAGTATAACCTTTGGAAGTTGTTTGAATGTGAACGTTACTTTCCTCACAGGTTGAGGTACATAAAATATTCAATAAATTTCAGAAATTGCATGAAGAGAATGTGTCGAATCCATGTAAGTACCTACATAAAGCTTTGTAATTTGGCTATTTGGTAAATTCCGTGTATATTAAAGACAGAACAAAGGAAGGACTTAGGAAAGTGGTGGAATTGCGTTCTTACGTTAGCCGCATACACAATGGACGAAAACCCTCTTATTTATAATTGAATTTTACCGTTCTGTACCGTGATCACGCGCCTTAATTGTTAAAATACTGTGCAATTTGGCTTTATCAGTGTTTGGTCGTATGTTCCAAAACGAGGACAACCATAACAAGAAGACAACGAAGATAGCCGAGAGCTATTATCAAAGTAGTTGCGCTGTACCAGCTGTTACACACACGCATTGGATGTAAAATGTACATTTAGAATGAATATATAATGATTATAATGAATGCTATTAATAAAACACTTCGCATACTTTTGACTTACATTATGTGTCCTTCGACAGTTAGGATACTTTTTTTACGGCAAATAAAATTTTGTATAGAAGTTCTGTTGGGAGGATTCTTAAAGTGCTTCTTTTTGAAGCTATTCAAATATTTCAATGTATTTCGTGTTAGCCTAAAAAAAAAACAAAATGAAACCAAGATGAGGATTATTAAATACCTGATAAAAATTGAAATATTCGAAGCAACTCGCCACCACAATTTGTACAGTTTCATGTGCCTAAAACAATTTACCAAGTTTACTTCAGACACCTCTTGTAAAGCTTGTCAGTATTCACTTTGGTTGAGGTTGGTGCGCGTAGCGAAACCTTCGTCTGGCGCTTGGTTTTTGAACCATGTATTATTTTATCAATTATTATATATGTAAGATTAATAATTGTATATACCACATCCAGGGTTTACTGGTAGCGAATGCCTTAACGGATTTATTTCGCCCATTATACTCCTTTTGTAAAGATTTTTTAAATGTACAATAAAGATTGAATAAACGAATCATATGCATAAATCCAAGATCCAAAATCAGTATCAATAAACATGGCAAAAAAGCCTAGATGCCTAGGTCCTGAAAAGTCAAAAGGACCTTCTTTTTTTATTTTAATGTGTACCTAAGTTTTAAACTACGGTTGATTTTGTTATATTGATTGATTGACGGTTATCTTATGGCCTCTCCTTTATCCATAAATGCCGTTTGAAATCTATGAAATGATTTGATCGTTTTCACTGGACTTTTTAATTCGTAAAAAATAATAGGTTGGGGAGAAAGTATTTTCGCATTTTAGTATGTATAAACTTGTAATAAAATCTCCTTGACTATACCATTTTCATCTGGCCGGTTTTGGTATCATTAAAAAGTTTAAATTTTAAAGAAGATAATATCAAATTCAAATTTGGAAAATATGTGATTTTCATTTGTTTTGCTTAGTGTGAAGATGAGAAATTGTAATGAAGAAATTCGCTACGTTTTAAAATATTACTACAAAAAAGGCAAAAATGCAACGCAGGCCGCGAAAAAAATTTGTGATGTTTATGGACCTAGTGCAGTGTCTATGAGAGTAGCACAAAATTGGTTTAAGCGTTTTCAATCCGGAAATTTTAATGTCAAAGATGCACGTCGCTCTGGTCGCCCTGTCACGGATAAAATGTATGCCATTTTTGAAAAAGTGGAGCAAGATCGGCATATCAGTAGTTATGACGTAGCTGAAGAACTGGAAATTGATCACAAAACAGTTTTGACGCATTTGGGCAAAGCTGGGTACACAAATAAGCTCGATATTTGGGTGCCACACGAACTCACTGAAAGAAACTTCATGAACTGTGTCCTCATTTGCGATTCTTTATTACAACGTAATGAAACCGAACCATTTTTGAAGAAGCTGATAACTGGTGATGAAAAGTGGATCACGTACGACAAGAACGTGCGAAAAAGATCGTGGTCAAAGGCCGGTCAGGCTTCACAGACTGTGGCGAAACTCGGGTTAACTCGCAACGAGGTGATGATGTGTGTATGGTGGGATTGGAAGGGCATCATTCATTATGAGCTGTTACCGCCAGGCAGGACCATCGATTCTGAACTCTACTGCGAACAACTGATGAGACTAAAACAAGAAGTTGAGAGAAAGCAGCCGGAATTAGTCAATAGAAGGGGTGTGACTTTTCATCATGATAACGCTGGACCTCACACATCTTGGGCGACTCAGTTAAAGAATTAAAAATTAAGAGACTTTGGCTGGGAGATGATGATGCATCCACCGTATAGCCTGGACCTTGCACCTTTAGATTTCTACCTGTTTCGGTCTCTTGAGAATTCTTTAGGCAATGTCAGGTTAACATCACGCGAGGACTGCCAAAACTACTTGACGCAGTTTTTTGATCAGAAACCCCAGAATTTCTATAGCAATGGGATCATGTCCCTACCCACAAGATGGCAAATAGTTATCGAACAAAACGGTACTTATATACTTTAGTTAAATTTAAAAAAACTTTATTAAAAATGTTTTGAATTTTCATAAAAAATGCGAAAAGACTTTCTCCCCAACCTAATAATTGCGTGAAAATGTTTCCGAAGCAAATCCAGTTATCAATACAACACAATATTTCAATTTAACTTGTAAATAATGTAGAAGGAAATTTTAAATTTTTTCATTCTAATTTTTGTTTGTTTTTGTTTTGAATAATGGTTTTGTCAAAATAAATAATAACTGGCTAGTATCCTACATTTATACTTAAAAACCTCCTCTTGTATACTTAAAAAAATCCATTTTACAAGAAGCATTGCTATTAAGTTTGGTAAGTAAAGAGGTATTTTCGCCGCATACATATAACCAAACTATGAAGCGTTCAATAACCATAGAAGTAAACTAACAGTAGAAATAAAGTACAAAACTGATGTAGAATTTAAAAATTATTCCAAGTTTGTATTGCCGTGATAGATATAGCTCGCGATGAATTAGATTTGTTTATAACATTAGATGGTAATTTCTATGAACTATAAAATGTAATAAGCAATGATTAGAAGAATACATCAGTATATATTTTATAATGTTCATTCATTTTACTAACAAATTACCAGTAAAGGAAGAAGATAAACACCAACATAGGAGAAACGGAGAAGTGTAAACTGTTCTTTCTGTAAATGTACGAATCTCCTTCGGTCTTTAAACAAAAAGTTATTTAAGAAGGAAATGTTACGAAGTGAGTTTGTTTGCTTGTCTGGGGATCTCGACATAAGAGGGGTTGGAGCGTGACCTACTCCTCTGTTCTACCGCGTCCTAGAGGACAACATTTGTCTCGCATTTCGTAATAGAAATGCAGATTTTTTCTATTGTCATACGGAGAAATATGCAAAGTGAAGAGAATATGCGTAGTATTTAATATTCAAAGGGTAGAAGTAGTTAAACGCAACGTAACATGTGTTTCTTATTATGGTGATTAGTAGTGAAAAATTTGCAAAATTAAATGAAGTTCAAAAGTTCCAAAAGTTTAAAAGAAAACAGTGTATACATTTATTAGAAGCGCTGTTTATATTAGTCTAATTAAGTACATGTTGGACAGTGAGAGATTTTTATGTTTTAAGTTATTAAGTTTGGCACAGGAAAAAATTACATAATTTTTTTTTATAAATTATAATTAATTTAATAATACCCACCACAAAAGGTAGCATTTGATAAAAAAATAATAATTAGTAAGTTCAAGTATGTAAATGACTTAGTAGGTACTTTGGCATAAATTTGGAACTGTTCCAATTACGTAAAATCGAATGCTTGTTAAAATTCTTGGCACGTACTCCGACATCATTTATTGTTCATTCCAGTGTTTATTTGATACTCGTAACTACGAATAAGTAAACTAAGCCAATTGCATGACGTGTGTATGTGGGTATTCTTTTTCTGTTAAATTTTATGAACATCGCAATTTTATAAACTTTGGATATTCTTTTTTTTAATTATCGGTTCTGTAATGTTGGGGACAGAGGAGAGTAAGAGAGGTGTAGAAGCGAGGGTTTTGAATGGGCCTGTATCGTGCAGCTTCTCAATAATGATTTAAATTTAAATTCATAGTTGCAAAAGAATACGTTCTTTCTTAACTTCTTCTTATTTCCTGGCCTACAACGCATCAGTGATACCTTTGATCTTGCTGATGTCCATGGGCGACGGTGACCACTTACCATCAGGTGGCTCGTCTGCTCGTTTGTAGGCTTTTAACATAAATAAAAAAGAGTTAATTCGCAAAATTATTGTTAGTTTATTTTCGTTAGGCGACTGTTCCATTGTTGTTCCTTGATCCATCCAATATTATTATTATTTTTAATTTTAATAATTATTCAGTAATAAATTAATATAGTGTGAACTATGGCATGTATTTACTTATAATATTATTACAGGAGTGGGTGTGTATATATCTCGTGTAGAGGAGGGCTCGGTGGCGGAACGCGCAGGTCTTCGCCCCGGGGACTCCATATTGCAAGTGAATGGCACGCCGTTCTCAGGCATTTCACACGAAGATGCACTTAAGGTATAATTAATTCACAATTTATCTGTTTTCTTAGTAATTACTTGTCGACGTCGCTGAAGTATTTATTGTCGTAAGTACTTATTTATTGAAAGAAAAAATCTTTAAACTGTAACAAAAAACCCAGTTTAAAAGAACCAAGCATATATTTATAGATGGACAGAAATATCATTTATCATTTTACAATTTATAAAAATGCTAATGAAACGAACGAATAATTAATTGAAGAGTTATACTAAGTGAATGCTCTTGCCAACAATAGGTACTATATCGTCTTTTACCACCAGGTGGGACAGTTGTCAAGCTTAGATTTGTAATAAGTACAAAGGAATATTAATTTGGTAGTAATACAGGACATTTAATTATTATAACTAAGTAAATTATAGAAAATTTTGATTTCGTGGCAGGTCGTAAAATATGTAATTTCAGTCATAAAATAGTTGACCGCCATATACAGAGTAAATATGTTGTTTTTGATTCATTGCGAAGTTTCCATGTCCATATATTGGTAGCGAAACGGAGTATTTTATTATTCGTGTCGTAAAACGTTGTCGATGTTATTCTGGTACCGATTCTATAATAGTAGTTCCGTAGACTAACCACCAGCGGGAAGTTGTGAGAAATTTAATTTTGTTAGACCGCGAGTATAGTTTGCTTACGGACATATATATTTTATAATGTAGCTTATGATAGGTGAAAGAATTTTTAAAATTGTTCCAGTAGTTTTTAAGATTATCCATTTTAAACAAATATACAAAAAGAAACATTTGTTTCTCTTTATAATAATAGTATAGAAATAACTACAACACATTTGCGTTGTGTTAAAACTAACTTAGAAGGTAAGCCGCTCGAAAGCGAAACGATCCTTTAAATAGCTTCACTTTTGACCTTTCGTTGTCAGTGAGGGGCGTTTTCTAATTTAGGAGCGCTTTAAACTATTTCCGCTACCGTCCACGAATAAGCACATGGAGTCGGTGAGCGCGCGAGCGTGACTCGAAATGAGGATGTCACACGGAAATGTAAAACGTTCACTGCTGAATTAACATTTATTTTCGGGAAATAATACTTAACACACGCTTTATGCTAGCATTGTCTGAATTTATGGACGTGTGTGTAGCGCACACACGACAAAATAATAATAAAACTTACTATGGCGGCGACCATATCCATCACGTAATCGTAAAAAAGCAGTTTGACCGTTGCACCACAAAAATTTGTAATATTCAACAATTTGTTAGTTTACGTTGTAACTGTAGTTAGTTTATACACGGAATACAAAACGCCTGATATTTGAAAGTAATATAATTTATGCAAGTTGTACGGAAATTGAAGTTTTGTATTTGTTTCACATGTAAATTTGTAATTGAGATGTTGAATCTATATGAAGACAATTATTTAGATTAATCATATTTATTAGTTTAAAATTTGATTAAGAAATCAGCTTTTTGACCAGTGACCTTTCGCTGACATTTACAATATTTCGCCAGTGCGAAGCTTTTAACAATTTATCAAAACCGTTTGTAACGAGAATACTCGGCCGTGAATGACGATGAGTGTATGGCATGAATTTGAAACTTGGGGCTTATTATTGTAAGTGATTACAGATGAGTGAAATGTAATAATTTAAACACGATTCATATATTTCGTATATTATTTTGTGTAGATTCAACAATTTTAATGCTAGCAACAGTGATTATTGTAGAAGTTAGAAAGCAATATATATCATATTTCAAAGTATTTACCTCTAGCTTTTTTTGTTTGTACCCTAAAATAAAACAAGAACACCATTAAAATGTACAAGTCGAAAATCAAAATACTACACGGGCGTTTTGTTACATTAAGTATATCGGTCATTTTATTCAAATTCATTCACACATTAATTGCATAAAATCCGTAATAACTTTTTTTCCTCACGCTTTGAAGATAAATGAATTTTTATGATGAAAGGTAACACTTTATGAATATTCACACTGAAGATAGAAGTAATTGTACTTTTGAAAGGTTTTGTAAATATTTACTTTCATTCCATTACTGTTATTATCATTATTAATAATATATTTTATTAATTGTAAAGTCTCTATTTATTTTAATAAAGATTGCAAATTCTTTGTCTTACCAGAGACTCTTTGCTGCTACAGTACTACTAAATTCCAAGGTGAAGAAAAATAACGCAAGTAATAATTTATACATCACTGTGTGTATGTACTCTAGAAAGTTCTGTCGTAGCGTGACAGTAAGTTTTTAGGTCTCGTACTAACTAAATTTTACTGAGTGAATAAAATATTTGCTAGTTTGGAAAGGTCTACGTCTACATGCGGGATTCCGCGTTATATGATTTGCGTAGTCTCGACGGACTTTCTAAATAGGCCGGCGTCGTGGTGTGACGTCAGTCAGCCAGATATTTGCTTCGAATAGATTGAACTGGCAATGTTGGCACTGACCCAATTCGAAGCGTTTTGTTCTGCTTTTAGGGAACTGCCACTAAAAGGTAAACCTTATAGATACCAAAAGTTTTGAAAATAGTTGTTTTAGTTTATGATGGTGGATTATTAAAATATTATCTTTGTTTTGGTTCTCTTCTGTCCTCTGTATCTTAATTTGTGTCACTAATAGTTACAGATTTTATTTTCTTTTTCATTTTTAGCAGTTTTACTTTGGAGGTTTGACAACACAGTTAAATTATGTAGCAGCATTGACATTTGTTAATTTCAGGGCCATCACAAAAATTTAGTGACATTTTTTTTGAAGTTTATATTGCTACATAATTTTTTACATATATTTTTTTATTTTATTGATGTATGTTTTAGTAGGTATTAGAAGTTGAACGTTTTCAAGTATTTTTTTACTAGTTATGGACTCAGGGCTTCCACTAAATTTGTTTATTTACAAAATGGCTTTTGATTAAAAGAAATTTGAAATTTTACTCACTATTTCCACAAAACCAATGCAACTGGTTGCCGTTATTATATCCTTTGAGCTAAGGCCAAATGACTACGATAGTGAACGCCAAACTGCCTTACCACCTCGTTCTCACTCATTAAAGGGTCATTTGAATTTGTATTTGGAAGCCAAACAAGTAATTTTTTAATCTTCGTTAAAAATGTTTACAATCTCTAATAGTGTCTACGACTTGTAAATATCCCAGCAATGTCTAGCTCGTAAAGCTGAAGTGTGATTGTAATTTGGAATTTGTCGTTATAATGAATGACCCTCAAGCCCTACTGTCAGTAACCCGAGGGGAGGATCCCAAGATGATATCCGGCCGCCATTGGCAAATGCCAAATAAATGTTTGTTCTTAGGACGTGGATGTGGTGATATCTATACACATAATATGTTTACGTCTAAATATTATATATATATGTTTACGAACATATAACTTCCTCTTTTTTTGAGTCGTTTAAAAAATTTGGCCAATCGGACGCGCACATAAAGGGTTTATTTTCCGTTTCCTGTTGAAATTTAAAGATTTAGATTTTGATATGAGCTATGGGTGTGTTGTGAGTCCTATGTCTTTATTTACAACATGTTAAATTTTTAAAATACGATTAAGTGTTTATGACCTCTGGTATGATCACCAATATTTTTCGTTTAGTAGTTTCAAAGAAATTCTTGTGTTTCGACAGGCGCATACGGACGAGAAACCTATAAAGTTTATATTTACTGAATCCTAAAAATGATACGTAATAGGTTCATGCATGTTTCAAGTTTGTTCGTGAATCTCGCACATAGGTATTTTAATATCTTATACATTCAGGTTCAAATAAATTTACATAATTTCCCTTGGAATTCTATTATTATTTTCAGCGAAATTCGCTCTTGGACAAATATATTATATACTTAAGTAAATTCGTGAGTTGGTACATAAATCGAATGTTTTTATAAAAATCTTCAAAAAGTGTATTTAAGAGAGTACACACCTGTTTTTAATATAAAATTAAATAAACCTAATAAAATAAATTTTAATACTAGGTTCACTAGTTTCTCTTTATGTTGTCTTCAATGAACTGTAAACAACTTATTTTCATTTCCGGTACATAGGAGTTGATGATTGTTAAAACATTATCAGTTTACATCAGTAACTAACTCAGAAATTAATTAAAAGTTTAGACAATGAATTAATTAATATTGATCAATAAATTAATTAATATTAATCAGTGAAGTCATATTAATTAATTGATTAAATAATCTATACTACTGTATAAATCTGTCTGTACATCCCATTTTTTTGTCAAATTTCCTGATAAATATTCGTTTTATGAATTACTGATATGAATTTGACCATTTTGAAAATTTTTGTCTTTTTGTCAATTTGTATGTCCCGTTATAATTCAAGAACGGCTAGATTGATCTTAATGAAAATAGTTATATAGAGAGAACACATGATGGCGCAGATGATAGGCTATATGAAATATAAGTAACTCCAAAGATGTCTAATCAAGGCAAAAAACATAAAATTTAGAATAAGCACGTACATATATAATTATAAATTGTTCAACCCGAACATACATACATAATAAAGGCCAAGAAAGATTTTATTTACAACTTACTAGTTATAGTATTTGCTTATTAAATCTGCCGTTATCTGCATAACCCAATCAAAAGGATAAGTGAGAAATAATGTTTTCAGCATCAAGACAATCTCTTATACATTATCTGATAAACATTTTTTTATAGAATTCGTAACAAGGCTTAAACGTACCAGTTAGCCCTCAAATATGGGTTATTTGGTACTAGACAATAACCGAACATAGTAGAAGTCAAATCAAGCGAGATCTTAGGGACATAAATTCTTGCAAACTTATTGATCAAACAACGTTATTCGCCAATGAAATATCGTCATTACTTCTCTCTGTAATAGTATTTATTCGAGAAAACCTTTTTAAATAATATATCGAGGGAATGAAGTATAAAAGTGAAGTATAGTATTAAAGGCGCGGAACCGACATCTAAACATGATTATGACTTATTCCATTTCCGTATCGAGCCGTCAGAGGCTCAGGTGACAGGTAGATATGAAATATGAATGTGGAAGTAAGAGAACTCGTAGGTTACATTGTATATTTCGTAACGGGTCGTTAATTAATGTTAAAACATTTATGGGAAACTCATAAATGACTTTAATCACAGATCTCTAGCCACAATTGAGAATGTTGAACCATTTACAGTGTGAACCGTATACAGTAAGGTTATTATATTACGGGGTAATGGATAAGGTAGATATGGTGACTTCAAAAAATTCTATCAAATTTAATTGAAATATGTGTGTTTATTGAAACGTTTGTCTCAGTATCAGTATTAGGTAATATAATTTAATCCGAATTCATTTGTATATATCTATATTAAGTTCTAATCGAGTTGTTTGCCGAATAAATGAGCTGTAAGAAGCAAGGGCATGTCGGTGTAACAATGAAATTTAAAATGAGCAAAGCGGCAGGAGGGCCTGTTCGTTCCCTGATTAAATGTTAATTAAGCAAACACTTGCAGTGTCACTAATGTAATTTGACGGGCTTGTTGTTTGGTTCAATTTTAACGATTTTGAAGCTTTAAAGGGTTTTTTTAACTCTTTCATTAAATTTAAAACACGTATTTCGATATATTACTGTTGCAAAGGTATACCAGTATAGATGTTTACAAGTGAACTAAATTTTCTGTTAGAATATTTTATTTTTTGATTTGCTAAATAGATATGAGCTTTAATGATTGGTCATGATGATAAGGGAATGGGTTGCTTATTATTTTTTACTGTAAGGGGGTTCCATCTATTGAATCCTCTTTCTCATGGCTCACACTGCTGAAGTGTTATTGTTGAGCTCTGAACAATGCTTTGGCGGTGGAACTCGTGCATAGTTTCAAGGATCAATTTCCTATAGGATTAACACTGAAACTGTTTTAACCTTGTTTGATGGCAGACCTAGATAGAGAGTCACTGAAAAAAGGATTCCCTCGGATTACTAAAATAAACTTATTTATTACTATATCATATATCGTATTTACTTTTATCAGCTTTTATCTTTCTATTTGTAAAGCGTTGCTTGTACACAGTGAGTTACTGAGCGTTCAAAACTGTTTAGATCGTTGCTCCGTTTACTTTTACGAGCTTGTGTCACACAACGGGTTTAATACGGGGATACCCACATTAATAGGTACGCGTCGTGTTTAGAGACGCCGGCGTCGCGCCGACTCGGCACTGATGCCATCTACACAGATACATTGCTTACGTAAAATTTATATTATTGTTAACATATATAAATTATTACGATGAACAAAGGATAAGTGTAGGTATATGTTGCAAATCTAAAAATACTCATCCTATCTCCTGGTGCTTCGGCGTAAATATTGGGAATTTCAGCGGGTCGAACGAATCATATGGGGTACTATTTACAAATGGAAGCTATGAAGAAACCCCTAGTATTTTTTGGATTCTGACGTACCTATAACTCGGGTCATCGTGTGCTAAAATATCCCTGCCAGGACATTCTAGCTTGATTATATTTTGTTTGCGGAAGAATGAGGTCACATGAATGAGAATATATGCTCGATTTAGGCGTGGGTCTTCCCTTTTAGAAGTGGAAAATTCTTTACCGAATTTCATTTCATATTGTTGAATAGATACCTAGCAGTTTTTCTAAGAGATTACTTCTACATCCATCCATTCAAAATTAAATGTTTTAGTGAGATGCCCGTAGTAATTTATCAAAATTATGTATCATCAACACTATTCTCATACAAAGTAAATAAATTCATACATGCTGTCCCATATACAAAATGTATATTAATCTAGGTGTGTAGGAATTGTATTCGTTATTTTTATCGAATATCAAAATAAAGCAAGTGTTTAAAGAGCAACACCGAACAAAGCATGTACAAAAATATTTTTTTTTTGAGATTAGGTGATCATTTTATTAGTTATGTAATTTTTGTAAGTCATTCTGCTAATAGTCGTAAGTGTTGTGAAGCTTTATTGAAATATAAAAGTACAAATGTATTAACAAACTACACTCGCTTCGCTCAGAAATACGACCTGCATTGTTTTAATACTGGGTTTGTCTCGTTCCATGACACACACACATAGGTATACATAATAATTTATAACTTTTTTTATTTATGGATAGATTGCAATGAAACAAACTTTAAATATTAAGTGATGCTTACTAGTTAGTTACTACTTATTAGTAGTTCCTGTTAGTGAAAATCATAATCGGTTAAGTTGTTTCTGAGATTAGGGCGAACAAACGCACAGACAAACAGATAAAAATCTAACAACTATTGTTTTAGGTTCTAATGCCCCTAATAATAGTTTTACTCATGTATGTAGTGCATGTAGTGAAAGCGATCAGTTAGGATTTTATTATATGTATAGATAGACGTCTCTAACAGGAGCTAAACGGATATCGTAATTTTTGTGTATATCCTTTAACGGCAATAACGGCGATAGTTGTAATTGTAGACGCCACACGAAGCCTTTGCCATGTCTTACCAGTTGCTATCTATCGATAACAACGTGCCCCCCGAAGGAGTGAAGCGCTTAAGAAATGTGTAGCGGTCTTCCGGGGATTCTATCGACCGCACCTGACTTTACTTAAATAAAAAACTAGTTAAAATCACAATATAACTGTTACATTTGCGTAATATTTATGATTTCGTAACAGAAGCAACTCTTTTTTAGCGCTAAAAGTTTTTTAATGGAAATGTGGATAAAACACGAAATTCCACTTTTCCCTTTTTCAAGAATTGGGACACTGGCGCGGTCGAAAACGATGAATGCAGTAGGTGTTCAGCGGCGTAGCGGTTCGTGCAAGAAAGGACGAATTGAAGCTCTTTGTTCGTCCTAGACGAGATATTTGCAATCTGAAGTAGCAACGGCCCGGTTTGCTTGTGGTAGAGCCTTCTTATAATTTTTTGTTCCTTTTGGGCTTGTAAAACTTTTAACGAAGTTACTACCTTGTCTTCTTCTTTCCCCCATACCTAATAATAAATCTATAAAGGGTTGCTATTCGTACATTAAATATTTTTAGGATTCCTTTGTGTGCCTATGTTATTGAGACAAAGGCCAAAATATTTATTTTTATAAAGTCACTGAACAGGTTTAGATGATACTTAGCACATTTTTAGCTCTAATTTGTTCCAAAGGGAAAATAATCAAAAGTTGTGGGACACTGTTAAGAAAGTACTAGTTTTGATTGCTTCTACTAGGATGAACAGATGATGGATATAAAATGATGAGTAACGATGAGTGATGAGTGATTAAGGATTAACGACGTTAAATTAAACATTTAGTTTAATGATAAAATTTTAAAGATGAATGCTGACTTTTGTACTTTTATCGTAACAGATTAGAATACGATTTAAACAAAATAACCAATTCACAAGCAAAAAAAAATTTTAACAGCACACAATTTAACAGTCTCGCTAAACTAAACTATTTATATTAAAGTACTCAGTGAATAAAATATTCCAATTCGATAAACGAAGCACGAAATGGTACGAATGACAATTACCGCGTTACCGCATTAAGAAAAACATTTTGGATTCCGATTGTGTGACCAATGTCATATTAGTAGATTGTGGTCACAAGCCACCAAAAGTTGCCGTGTATTTTTTTTTATTTGTTTAACCAATGCCGCGTCGGCAGGCGCGTTTTTTTTATTACCGACCAGGAACTCTATGGAAGCGAATTGCATTCAAACATTTTGCTCGCGCTTATCGGGGAACCTTCGCCTCTTTTCGAATAGATGGGATGAAAAAGTACTTTTAAAGTAAATGTATTAAAAAAAATATTTACTACATTAAACCTAGTTTTTCAGTATAATTAGATATATGATTAGACCTAAATATATATTTAAAAATGTTTTTATGTTTAAAAACAGACAACTACCATTAAAAAACGTAATTTGTTTGTTGTTTGTTGACATCTACTTATGAACTGGACTGACCATGTAGTTTTTTTTTTTCTAAATTCGCCCGGCAATTTTCGCTTTATTGCCTAAATCATAGCTTTTCGTGTTGGTTCATACTGAAATACGAATTAAATAATTTATTTGTTTCAGATGTTAAAGTCGTGTAGGCAGCTGACGATGGTGGTAAGAACAGCTGGTGCGCTAGTGGGAAGGGCCTCGTGCTCGTGGATGGACCGGTACGGACGTCCGGCGTCTCCGCCCGCGATGCGGCCGCCGCGGTCGGCCAGCAAAGATCGCTCTATACGCAGGGTAACATATATACAGTCGCACCACTATACAATAATAAATACACCAGATAGCCCGTACTCTTTTACTTGACAGTTTTACTAGTGTAAGTACTCACTGTGGTTCATCCCCTTTGGTATAAACGACGACACCGTCAAGACATTATGTCGTCATCTAAAGTTCATTCCACATAATCAAATTATTTTAATTGACTATAATGTACGATTATGGTTAATAGTAGAAAATAATGGCTGCGGACATAAAAGCGTTCGTTACTTGGATAGAAGCTCTCTCAAGCTTGCAGCTGATGTTAGTATTATCGACAAGTGCCTTGGAACACGCTCCGTGTTTCCTGTTCATTGAAGTGCGTTGTGTTCACAATACAATATTTTGACACGCAGCAATAGTGCCAACTACTTAATAAAAGGTGGAAGAGGGTAGAATATAACACTTTGGCTGACGATAGGCAGATACTAAACCCAATTACGTGATTTACCGTAATCACAATTTGCTTTTTAATGATTTTGAAGATTTTTATTTATTTATAGCGTTTGTCTCTGGTCTATGGATACTCATCTTTATACATAGACTTGTTTAAAGCACTTTATCCACGAAAAATCAAGAATTGTGGTGGAAGGTACCTCTCGATTAAATGCGTATAGATTTAACAACTGAATATCTCGATAAATCTCTATTTTTGCGGTGCTTGAACTAAAGAGCGCTCACTGCGAAAATAATTTTATAGTGTAATAAAATTTCCCTTGTAATCATCGTAAATTCTCCGGCGGAGAAACAGCGTATTCCGTCGCCGCGGTATTCTAGTCGTCTTCAAGAGGCATTGAAATGTTACCGTTTTAGGTGAAGTGGATTTTACAAGCATCTTGGGATGAAAACGATACTTGAAAATGTAATCGATAACGGTTAAAACCTGAATTTATTTTGAGTTTTGTTGGAGTTTGATATTGTGACTCTGTAATTAGATACATATTAAGCCCGTATCTTTTAATATACATTTATTCATGCGACACACTTTGAAGTCGACTACTGAACACCTGGCTTCATCTGGTTGAGACCATTATTGTGAAACCTATTATAACAGTATAACCATTACAACAGGTGGACTTGTGCATCGAGCCAGGACAGTCGCTTGGGCTGATGATTCGAGGAGGGCTGGAGTACAATCTCGGCATTTACATCACGGGCGTTGATAAAGACTCAGTGGCAGACCGAGCTGGGCTTATGGTGAGATGCAATCATTAATTTTGCTTTATATTTTTACTCATGTAGCGACGTAACATAAAGTAGGCATCACTTAACGCGGCAGCGCAGGTGCTCGCCTCGCAAGCAGTTGACTCCAATATCCTGTTTGCCACATGCGTTGCTTTCCTACTTTATCTTTTGTATCAACATGACAATTCTGCCACAAATATCATTTAATCTTTGACTTCATAATATTGCACCAGTATCAGGAGGACTTTTAGATAAATAACTAGGTTTAATGCAAATAATTTTGAACATTTGGATTCCTTTAAAGTTCTCTTCCGCTAAGTTACTAGTTACTAGTATTTAATAGGCCACCGGAGGTCAAGTACGCATAGACTTTCGTATTTTTGTCTTTTTGTTATCAAGAATGTTAATAGTATTTAATAGACCGCCCTAGTTCAAGTAGGCATAGATTTCTGTCTTGTTATCAAGGAAATTATTAAACATTCCCGATATCTGTGAGTGTCCTTATTATATGGAAAATTATTCAGTATTATAAACTATATACACTTGTCATAAATACGTCTGTCAAGGAAGACGAACTGTACGATATTACGAGTATACATAGTATTTTTCATGTCAATGTTAGATTTCGGGTTGACTTCAATAAGTCATATTATTCTGCTAAATTCGTGTCTCGACTCAGGTTGAAAAGGGTTAAGGTCTTTCCAGTTTAGCTTGGCTTTAACATATTAGTAGTCCACAGCAGGATAAGAGACTCTCCTCAAAATTGAGGATGAAAACAGAGCCTACTTCTATATCTAACGATAAAAGCGGGAAGAGACTGTTTGTCACCCAATCAACAACCGATCGCGCTCGCATTTACTTAACTCGGTCAATACTTTTGACTATTAATGCTTTTACACGAACACCCGTGAATGTATTTATTCAATGATTACTCGCTGATGGTCAAGTGGTTGACAAACACTAAAAAGTTATTTTTAAATAATATTTTAAGCATAATGTGAAACGATAAAAGAGGACTTGTTATTGACACTTTTGAAAACGTTTTCGTTTCGCCTCATCATTTATAAATAACTCAACACAAACTTTAACCTTTCAAGTTTGTTAACAATAAAAGGTATATTTTTAAAAATAAAACAAGGTAATTTTTAGGCAAGGTTTTGGGAGGACCCATCACATGTCTAGCTTAGCCTTTTATCCTTTTATGAAGCATTTATCCTTTTTAATGCTTACGCAATTTGTGTGACATTGTGCAGATGTTTTTGAATAATAGCTCCCGGTTTTCCAAATTAAAACACGACAAAAAAAATTGTAACACATACTATTAACCAGAAATTTTAATGAAAATCAGGTAGCGCATCTAACAGCTTTAAGCGAACCTAAACCCGCAGATCAACGTATTAGAGCTTAACAACTTATCCTATTAGCGCAACACTTGCCTCCACAGCAGCTTGTAGTTGACCACACATAAACTGATAAATAAATCCATTGGGCCCACAGCAGGTCATACTATATGTTAGATTAGACTTAATTTAAAGATAATTAAAATTGATATTATGATTTTATCACATTTTCATAATTGGTAAATTAATTTACGAGAGCAGAGACGACGATGAAAGATGAGAATTTGATGAAATCTGAGCTTCATCAATGAAGATTATTATTGGTTTTAGTGCGATAGGACCTCGACATAATACATGTTATACATTACTTGTAGTTTCCACAAAGCAAACGATTGGATGTAGCCTGAATTTCATCACATACATTCCGCCGACAGGAAGACTAATAAATGTAAAAAAAATTACCAGAGTTTTACAGCCTCAGTTTCCTTGACTATATCCTATATATTACTGTAATAAAAGGGAATACAGAACCACATTTCTTTTTATCCTTGTACAGAAGTGGGTCAATCGAAGGTCGCCGCCTACATCGACAAATCGACAAGCTTTATATTGTTTGCATTGACGCTCATGTTATCATAATAGTAATAAAAGTTCAGCGCTTTTCATATTGAACTGATATTTTATTCCTTTGCACACGCCTCTGTTGAGTGGCTAATACCTGGAATAAGCCCAATGTTAATATTTAGAGTTTTGGGCACTCAGTGAAAAAAAATTATAGGATCACTACGAGTAAGTTGTTTGTGTGGTTGATAGGTTGTTTTGTGTAAATATAATCGACGGAGGAAGTTTGAATTTGGCGATTATTATTGTCACATTATAAGTTGTTAATTTTCCTATCAGAGGACACTGAAGTAAATATATGAAAATTGTCCAATATTTATACAGCCTGGCTTCTTATTTCTAATCGTGTATTTGGAAACTTTAAAAAAATCCTGTCTTTAAATATTGTTTGTTCATTGAGGTTTGTCATAATTTTATTATACAATTATAATAGGTGATACCTAGATATATTACACATTTTTTATGTGACGTAACTCGACAATTTATAATTTACACTTTTTGAATATAATTAACATTGAAAACTTAATGGGAAAGCTATAATTTGTTAGTCATTTTGTAAAATACTAGCGGCTCGCTCTGACTTTGTTCGAGATGAACAATCAATTATACATATGCAAGATATATGTATGGCTATGTCCATTCGGAAAATGTACCATTCAATTGGTAAAACATTTTTTGAAATTCAAAGATTACCCTCCGCATACACAAACTCACAGAATTCGCACTCTCTCTGTATTATAATATATTATATTTGCCAGCGTATATGTAATTACATGTAATTAGCTCCAGTGAATCTCAAAACCTCGAGGATGCGTGTTCCATAAAGTACACAAAGTATGTGAACTCTGCCAATATTCAATGGTTCCGCATAGTTGGTTGACTACGGTTTTAATCCTTTGATCCTTAATTCTAAGAGACCCAAATGCAGTAGGGGGAATGTTAAAATTTCTGTTGACGGTGAAAATTAAACGGAATTGGTAATTAGTTAGCATTAAACTAAATAAATCAATTAGTATTAAGCTGTCACTGTGCGTGTAAAAGTTATGTCCGTTATAATATACGAACTTGCACAGCTCAATACAATTGTGAAAGATTATTTAGTTATCAGGCTCGTGCATAACTCACTCATATTATCGTTTTCTTTAGTACCTTTTAATGACGTTTTGTTTTATTTCAATCAGTTTACAAATAAAAACGATATATTAATATAAAGAATCCTGTCCAATAAGGTTAATTTTAGACGAACCGAAGTAAACATAGATAAGTTACTGGAATTAGCATAGTATTATTTATTTTAACATGTAATAAATAATCAAAAGAACGAATTAAATAAAGCAAAAAACATGTGATAGATTAGTCGACAGTGCTTTGGTTGTGAATTTGACGTCACTAAAAGTCACTCACACAAGTGTCGTTTTCACACACATTTAGGTTTTGGTGACGCATTAGTTATATTATGATTTTTGACTTAGATTTGTGAAATAAATTCTCATGTAAAATGCACACCTTATACTGTTCTTGCCGTGTGATAGGCAGTCCAAATGTAATCAATTTATGAAAATTGTGTAATAAATTAACATTTATTCATACATTCATACATTGTTAAAATATTATTTAACTCAAATGAAATTCGAATTAAAGGTTGGCTCCGAAACTTGAGTCATTGTAGAAAATTTAAAGTTCGGAAAATTTATATGCCGTGCAGTTTTGAAAGTTTGAAAAATTATTTCATCGGAGATACTTAGGATTCAGAA
This sequence comes from Megathymus violae, assembly GCA_003671415.1. Taxonomy (NCBI): domain Eukaryota; kingdom Metazoa; phylum Arthropoda; class Insecta; order Lepidoptera; family Hesperiidae; genus Megathymus; species Megathymus violae. The sequence goes on along the minus strand of PDGT01000005.1, from coordinate 2,180,226 downwards.
TTTCCCTAAGCTTTAGGTTATGGCTTCTGCCAACTACTGCAGTAAATTGTTAGCTTTACGTTTTTGTTTAAGTTAAGTAACATTTCAGTAGAACATATTCCAGTTTCTACACCATTAAGCTTCTGTTACTCGGATGTGGAGAGTTAGAAAAAAGTATTCATAGTCATTATGACTATCACCAATGCGTTTATATTTTTTCCGAAGTATCAACGTCGGCGTGCAACCCTCTCGGGATGATTGAGTGATCACTATATGCATGTCTAATTGGACAAAGTTATGTGGTATTTACAAAGTTACCATTCGTTTTGGTGAAAAAATCCGTGAGAAAACTTGCCTACTCGAGAGTTCTCCATAATATTTTGAAATTTGCACCTGGCCTGCATAGTTGATTATTGCCTTTTTTGCTGATAGTGTGAGATGTGATCCGAGCCTAACGACACAATTAAAGCTTGTGATAACCATTATATATTCGCAGCCCCTGCCCCTCGAGGCTATAACTAACACATAGGCAAGATCAATGATAAGTCCGAAAGGGACTGATCATTATTCTCGGCTAAGTCGTAGTATATTTAAATAAGATATTTTATTACCCACGCTTTTTGAATATTGATTATTTTCTTTAAAACAGAATTTTTATTTTAATCTTATTCTACATTAATTAGTCATGACTGATTATTAGACTTTCTATTGCTGTAACTCAAACTCATTGTACCTAAAAACTATTTTCAATTTTTTAGTTCTATTTGCTATTAAAGCGTGTTTTTTTTTAACTATAATTTATTTTTTGATTGCTTTTTTTTATGACTTACACGTTATTTAGTAGAAAGTAGTACTTTAAATATGAAGCCTGACGTCATATTATTTGTGTTTACACAATGTGTAGCGTTTAAATTATAATATCCATGGAATTCTTTTCATTTCAGACATGTAAAATGTTATATCAATAGACCGTGAAATAATAAATAAACGATATTTTATATTACCGGTAATTATGTAAATTACATCTAGTGAATTGTATTGCACTTACCTGCATACATTTTTTTTGATAAAAATAAATATGTCAACAGCTTACATCGAACAGACCGTTATTACCGTTCATGGATATTCAGAACACCAACTGACCGAGACGGAAGGGGGAATGCGCTTCTATTGATGTTTAGAATATTAAATTAATGTTCCAGGCGTGGCTGACATGTGAAGTAATAAAAGTTATTCGTATTAATTTCGTAGGTGGGCGACCAAATCCTTGAAGTCAATGGACAGTCGTTTGTAGATGTGACACATGACGAGGCGGTGGCGCAGCTCAAATACCACAAGCGGATGTCTCTGTTGGTGCGGGATGTGGGCAAGGTGCCCCACGCGTGCACGGCATACGGCGAGAGAGATGCAGCACCCAGGTATTGAATGAAGAACCAATTAATTGTAAATGAGACTGGTCTCACGATTGCATTTATATTGAGACCTATATTTCGTCTAGTTACAAAGATCGTGGTTATCGCGAGACTGAACAAGTAAATACGCTGTTCGTATAAAATGTAACAAACATGAGTATTCGTTATGTTTAAAATGCACGTTGATGTATTGCTTTGACACATTATCTGTCCACTAATGTAAACCAGATTACAGGTAAAGAAAATATGTTGCTAAAAGTTGTGGCGAACATCTGTTAATGTTAACAATTGTTGTGCACAGGTGCATAGTGCCTGAACTGCCGACCATACCTCACGTTACTGCACTTTGCTCGATCAGCGCGACAGACATAAGTCGTATGAATGTTTTAAGAAACAAATAGCTGTAGTGCATTAGGATCGTATGATCCCTGGCATGACCCTTTCAGATATCAATATATTTTTATTCTTATTTGTTGTAAAATATCCTAATTTGATTTTATAATAAATAGTAATAAGACCATGTTGCATAGACTGTTGCAGTACAAGTTGAATAAAAAAAGCCGACCCTACGGAAGTAAATAAAAATTTAAACTACATTAAACGATTCAATACATTTAATTAATGAAAATAAATTAAATACAATCAATTAGTTTACATTGTTTGACAATATTAATAATAATACGCTATACTAGGATTCTAAGACTGGTTTTACCGAGATGGACGTAACAATGGATCTGGGTTCCTGCATTTTTTTCATTTCAGTATTTCGTTTCATATTTATGTGCAGCACACAGTAGGTATTTCCTTAGATGTGAGGATGTATGTATGAAAGTAAATTATAACGACTCTATTTCGGAAATTAAATATAATAATTAGATTATATAGAATAGTAGATTAGTGCAATAACGTTGAGTAAATAGTAGCAAATCATTCATTAACATCAAATGTTATTCAAGCTATATTTTGAACATTATTCTTATAATTACTTACTGTTTTGATATTAATGTTTGCATAAAATTTAATTCGAATAGCTATGGTGCTGGTAATAGAGAATAAGAGGACTTTTTGGAATGAAATAACGTGACTACTACACTATACTACAACTACTACAATTTGAATTTATTACTACACGTATATATTGGAATATGAGAAATAGGTAAAATGGAATTTCAGAAATAGATTTTTATTAATTGAATCAGTTAAAGTTCACAGATTTTGATATTTAATTAAAATTACAAATTGTTGTGATCTTACCGTCCGTTATAAAAATTTATGATATGAAATTTGTTACAGTTTTGAGTACAAATCACAAAATTACAAGTATTTACTTTGTTAATAAGCCTTTGTAAGGAGTTTGAGTTTAATGGATTTAGTCTACACGTATTGACATAATTGGCAGTTAAGAAAACTACATATAAAATTATTTATTTAAAAATATATAGTAATAAACGAATTCACATAAAATGTTACGTATCTATGTATATATTATTTTGTAAATTTTTAAAATGCAGTTGTTGTAACATAAAAAAATCAATTGTCTTTTTTAATTTGAAGATTTACATAAATTGTAATTTGAAAAAAATATACTGTTTTGTCTTCGGCCACTGAATTTGCCACTTATTATTTTGCAACTAGTTCCTATTGGTGTTTCAGTCGGATTCTGGTATTATATGAATATATCCTAGCATTTACGTTTATGTAAACAGTTTATTTTATAAAATGCGAATAGCTACATATACGGAACATTACGTTATAGATGCGATACGATTGTGAGGGAAATTTATTCCATTGTTGTCTTTGCAATTCAAATTGTCTTTTCAATATAGTTAAGTCGTACGTAAAAGCTGATATAAACGGCTTCACTAGTATGTAGAGCTTTTCTACTCATTCAAAGAGTTTTGTTATGCATTGCATACCAGTGGACTTCTAATGCTCTCCTTGAATTCAGTTATCGTTATAGATTCGACATATTTGAACTATCTAAATGTCAGTCTGGTAAACCATAAATGTTAGTGTATTACGCTCTCGCGTATTTTCCGTTTCTTTCTATGTTGGCCTCACTTTTCTTTCTATATACTGTGAAATTTTAAAATACATAATGTTAGGTTGTAAAATCTCCAGCATCAGCGTAGGAAAGTACACACTGGGCTTTCTCGTTTACCACGAGGGAGCCTTGCAGGGAATATATAAAGGAAAGTTAAACAATATGTTGCATGACGCAGCGAGTGAAGGGACCGGTGCATTGCAGGGGACTGGTAAAGGGTTGAAGCTAAGTTTAAGGAATCTGTTACACAAGATAGGGAGTGGTCTTATGATTTCAATTTCTAAGATACTTAAGGAATCGCGATATATCAATCGTAATTTCCATATCGCAATAAATCTACGCGGAAGATTTTTTCTTATTTTATGATTTAATTGAAGTTGATTGATCTAATGATGATCTTTTGTTTCCATATAGAATAAGTGGTTGGGGCAAGCGAAGAGGTGCGGCGTCTACGGCCGTGGAGCAGAAAGCCAGGTCGCTGTTACCGCAGAGTGACTTGCCCGCCCTGGCGTATTACATGGAGGAGTACTCGGCGCGAAGACTCACGCCAGACGCCTTCCTCACCGTGCTGAGGGATCTCCTCGACACGCCACAGAAGGTCAGAGGAATTTATATGTTATAATCACCAACAAGTATATAATGTCAACTCTGTCTCTAGGTTTATATTCCGCCCTGGTATAATTACAGGAGACGGATTTACAGAAGACAGATTTTAAATAGATAGGCATCCCGGCATAGAGATCGCGGTATAACAAAAAAGTCAATTATGTAGGAGCTGCATTAAATAAGGGTTATGCATGTAATTTGGCTCGTTTTAATCGAAATACTTTCACATCAGAAATAAGCAGCATCCTCTCTAAAATATTTTTATTTTTGTGTATAGTGTATGTAGTTTACACGATGTATGTATAGTGTAGATCCATCATATCATAGCGTAGATACGACCAAGCAGAAGGAACGCTGAGAATTTAAGCCTCTTAAGCATTTGTTTTTCCCAAAATGCTACCGTGATTTTGTTGTTATATAAATCTCATTACGAAAATTAAATGAACAGTCGGCGGGCGGGTGTAAATATTTGACAATCTTAGTAGTGTTTAGATAGGCTTACGGTTAACTAAACATCACTGAAGCGCTTCCTGTTGTTAATGGTTTATGGTTTTGGAATAGGGCTTCGTTTCTTGGTTCAATAATTACTTGGCTTTAAAATGTGAGTGAGTACAGTTGTAAGAAAGGTAATAAGTATCCATGTGATTATATAGATATTAAATGAAGTTTGATGTTAAAGCGCTTGATCTAAAGTGTGTAAGAAGGATTTTTTTATAATATTCCACCTAATATTGTGTTTTAAGAATACACTGACCGTATAGAATATACGAATAAGTTTTATTACATAAATTATGTGCCCTTGCTGCAGAATGAGGGATAATTTAATTTTAATTAACTTTTACATTTATTATTATTTTATATTATTTATTCATATATTATTTTAACATTTATTGCGCCAAAATGAGTCATTTATTTCAAATTATGAGAGAAATTACCGTAACCGTTGTCCTTCTTAATTTTCCTTTGTTATTTCTCGTACCAAATAATGATGATATATTTTAAGTATATTAATTTAACAGGGTGAGGTAATATAGTTAGTTATTCTACTTCTTCGATAGATTCATTCATCCAATATTTTACAATGGCGGAATTCGAAAGTTTTCGATTTGGATAGTAGTAGGGACATTTTATGCACACTAACACTGGTTTCTATAGTACCAATTGCATATGTCAACCGTAACTTGAATACTATGAACTATGAACGAACTGTATTCGAAATAAAGAAATCCTTACACGCACATGAGTAAGGTACAAAATTATCACACAGACTTTATGTGCTCAAGTGACAATAGAGAAATCACATAATTTAATGGATCATTAAGCGCTGGAGAAAAATGTCTACGAATGTTGATATACTTGGTATACAAGTAAAATTATAAAGAACGATTTAGTCATCACTGCTGCCACCGGATCTTACCCCACATTGCGAAGCATTAGGGTTATAGTCCACCACGCTGATCCAGTGCGGGTTAACAGATTACACACACCATCAAAAAGCATTAAGAACTTTCAGGTATCCAGGTCTCCTCGCGATGTTTTCACAGAAATAAGTGATAATTAACTTGTTATACGTTTTGAACTTTAACGAATTAAGGGGAGCGTGTAGGATCGAATCTAGGTTCTCGTTGCTTGAGACCGACATTAAAGCCACTATATTATTGCTATAATGAACCAGATATAAACCATAAAGTCTAAAAACATATTGTGATGTTCTATATAACTAGTAAAAATATTTGATAAAATTGGCCATCGTCCTTTTATTAATTTATTAGTATTAAAAAAATGGTCGAATGTTTCCTGAAATCGGATTAGGGATAAGAAATCGTATTAGTTACATTAATAGTAATTAATCAATATTTAAACATTTTTGGCCCTTTACATCAAAGTATTTAAGTTATAGAGAAAAGGCGGTGTAAAAATCTCCATAACTCCTTACGTTTTAACCTCTTTACTGTAAGAATATTTGCAATAGTAGTAAAATACTTTCAGGTTCACTAACATAGTATCGGTTATTTACAGTACACCCTTCTGACGGAGATTCGGGAGTTCATGTTACCGGAGGATCGGCTACGCTTCGACGAACTGGTTTACCGGAGAGGCGAAGAACCCGCCGACCATCACGGAAAGGTATCATCCTTAGACTATTTCATTACGTACCGCTTGTATTAATCTTGAAATGCAGTCTTATTTACTTCACAATAAAGAATAGATTGAAAATACCCTAAGTCTTTTGAATTCCGTAAATTACCGAGCCAACTCGATCTCCGTCGTTAATGTAGCTCAGAATCCCATTATATAGACATTTCCTTATTAGGTGGACCGTCCCTAGTAGTTAATATAAATATAGCCGATAGTGGGCTGTATAGACAAGTCATTCCTATTACAAATAAAAGGACATGATAAACACATATCAACAGAACACGAATGCTGATTTTAACATTTCCTACATGTTGAATACGGCCAAAACTTACATAAGTTCTCCGAGGAAGTCGAGCGAAAGTATTACTGCTCATTAAGTCAGAACATTAACCGTGTAACAAGATTAACCGTGTAGTCCGTCTTCTGGTGCCTTGTATTCATTAATTTTGATGCTGATACTTTTTATCCTTTGTTATTGAATAAAACCAGAAGTATGATAAGAGGATGCATTTAATAACAGTCCACGCGTCTTAATATTTGAAACACAATCATCCACTAAAATATCATTATGTCAATGAGTAATAATTTTTTACTGAATTATTTTATTTACGTAACAAATATTTCAAATAATTATTATCATATTTTGGTACACAGAATACAATTTTCACACTAACACACTCGCAGATGCAGACTGAATCCGTAATGGTTTTGTATGTTTATTATGTAGGTATGTAGAAAACATATTCATGGACATTATAATGTTAAATATGTAGTGTTAAATTTAAATGAAAATAATTAGACACCAGCCCATAGATATTAGATTTGAGATAATTTCAATTTAGTGTTTTAAAATTGTGGTCACAATGTTCACAAAATGTTCATAGAAATAACAGAATATTTAGCAGAATATTTTAAAACTATTTTCATATTTATCCATCAATCTTTATAGTAATAAATTATGGTATGGTGGTATGGTATGGTTATGGTATGGTATGGAAAGGAGTTTAGCGATTAACAACAGTTTCCAAAACAAATATTTCTTCCGTAAATAAGATATGAGAGCTGTGAGTAGGGTTGCCAAATTTAATATGTTTTAATGTATCTTACGTCATTACATGCCTCTGTCCTTTAAACATTTGTGATTTAAACGTAAACATAACACACCATGTTCACCTGTCTTATCTGCTATGTTAGATGACGTATGTACCTTAAATATTTTGAATATATTTGTAACCCTACCGGAATGATATATTACAAGTATAAAGCTAATACGACAAATAATTCTTAAGGGGTAAATTCATTTCCATAACAGAAGAAAAACACGCATTCGAGTTGAGGGCGCGAAATGAAGGGCTGAAATCGGTGCTATCTGCCGTCTGCACTGGCACACAGCCAACTCCACGCGTCACACTCACCAACGTTCATGTTTTCTAGCTTGTTATCTTCATATCGTGTATATAAAGTTAAATTTCACTTATAAGACGATCACATTGCACACGACGTGTCTGTCGGTCGGGGGTTAAGCTTTGAATTGTTCTTAGCGCGGTTCCGAGCGCCACCTGCTGCCTTCTTCGACGATGCACGAGCTCCACGAACCGGTGAGTGCATGCTGGAAGCACCTTCAATGTGTACTTGTTTGGTGTTGTGTCTGTTGCATGTCCGATGTGTAAGCTGTTTGTTAACTATACGATGTGATGAAAGCATAACGCCAATAAATAAAGCCTTTTAGCTGATCCGTATGGATACTTTTTTAAGTTTCATATCGATATTACTCAGTTCATTCCATCGCATCCTATAGCTGTTGCTTGTTTAGTTTAGTGTTATCAATTGGTTTGCTTACAGTGAGCATTTAAAGTCGTTGTTGCTAGTAATGGGAGATTTAACATTTAGGTACAGCATCAAAAGTCTTAAAGTGTCGGTTGCCAGGTTTTTCTGCACCATAATTTGATTAATAATAAGAAAATTGTTGTGAACACCTAAGGATGTCAAATTTAATGAAGGTATTGTCAACCATTTATTATTTTTTTTTACTTAAGTATTTTTTATTATATTTCAAGTTTATCTTATAATTATATTGTAAAAACATTAATATACAAGTGATAGGCGACAAACATAGATAGGATATAATAAATAATCTAGCTTTAAATTTTAACATTAGATAAATGCTACACCCTACTCTTTTACGATTCAGTATTTTAGTTTTTTTTTTATATTTTTCTGTAATTAATTCGTATAAAGTGCACTAAAATAACACGCTAAAAAAGTTAAATATTTACATGGAAAATCCTTAATATATTCTTATGTAAATAACGTTTTAATATTTGATGATAAGGACGAGATGATAAGGTCTTTTGTGGCAAATAGTCTGATATGTTATGATATAAATTACATTTTATTGATAAATTTCGAAATACAGAAAAAGAAACAAAGTTCGTTACATAAATCACGATGAAATTAAAAATTAGTCCTTGTGAGGAAGAGAGTTGTTGTTGTAGGAGGTGCCAGTGGACGGTCCTCTGGTGGTGGACCACCGCTCGCCCTCCGAGGACTCCGGCTTGGGTCTGCCACCGCACGACCATGGGTACAGGTGATTTACCTAACGATCATTAATTTATTAACTCTCTGCTAGACAAATATACTACAAGAAAATATTAATAATATGAAAAGCCAAAGGAATATTTTAACATTATTATGCACAAACTAAACATTAAAGTTTATTGTTTAAATAATGTTTTAAATAGAAATTTTATCGCCCTCATAGATAAGCTAAACTTAAATATCGTTTAAGTAGGCAAGACAAGGGCGCGTTCTCGAATATATGCTTACGTCTAGTATCTTTACATCACGCAGAAATAACATGTGTCTTATAGAGGACTCTTCTCCATGATCTTCGAGCCCGAGAACAGCGCCTTGTTGGCTAGTTGCCAATATTTCCACTCTCATTATGTATTGGAATCGATTTTTTATAGTGAGGTTATCGTTCATATTTATTGTCACCCTTGCTTTATGCGGGCTTTCAGTAGCCGTAAGTGTTTGGTTTAATTGTTTGTAAATTTAATCTCATCCCACCGACTTTATAGTTGGGTTCAACCTTACTTTATAGTTAAGTTTGAATGAATAATACACAATGCAGACGAAACCTTGAGATATATTCATATTGATTTTTTTTTAATTGTTGCTTAGTACGGTAAAATAAATTATCGGAAGGAAATTTACACACCTGAAAATTTTCTATAAAATTGTCGAATTTGGATGAAAATACCATACATGCCCGGTAGAACATGGTGTCGTTCCTCTCAAAACGACATCCGAGCTCAGACGGTTATGTGATGTCAAATAGGTGAAATATTATTACTACATAATGTTTCATCTTTACGAATGAGACGTACCGTTTAAACATTGCCAGGAGTGATACTATTCTCATAACATACAACTGGGATTCATGTAGCTAAGGTACATAAATATCGAAATGTGAACAGTTAGCAGTGCACATAGGAATATAAGAACACGATGTAGAGGTACGGAGGTACGGAGGTAGTGACTATGGTGTTGTATGGGGCAGGAGCGGCCGCGGGTGGCGGGCCGCCGACGCGCCGCCGCCCGAGGACGAGTTGGAGCCACAGAACGAGGTGATTTTGCCAGAGTTACCTACTACACTTGTTTAAATTCTTTTTTTATCCACCTCCACCTCTCTACCTTCTGTCTAGCGGTGTCCTGGGTGTCACTCGCGACCTTTCCTACATTTCACAACCTCTTGCCTTGTAATCTAATTAATTCCATTTTGCAAAAAGCTTGTTGTAGAATGTAGATTGCTCTTCTTTATAACACTCGAGTTAAGTAAATATGTAAAGAGACACATAACAGTTTTTGCTATTATTTGGTTCGATACCCGGACCGGCCGGTCGCTTTAGAAGAGACTGAGCCCGGATCTGTTTTTTGTCTCTTGAAAACATAATCTCTAATCCGACCATGACGGATAGAATGGCACCTCGGTAAATTTATTTGATCACTTACCTTGCATGAGTCGAAAACGGTTTGAACGTAGAATGTCACTACACCCAACTCTATGGCCGTTATTTCCTTTTCGTGTAGGGGCTGAGAGCTCGAGGGGTAAATCTGGCAAAATTGTATATTTTGATACACATCTCGCAAAGTGCTCAACAGGGATCTATTGGCATCTAAGATGCGCCATTCGTATGATGGTAATAGCGGCCAACCAGTACTTATTTTCTCTTCGATCGATAGCTTAGTATCGCTAGTAGTATATTCCTGTGTAGGTCATATATGCTTCACGGTGATATTTTTATAAATTATTTAGGAACAAATGGAAACATAAGGCGGAACGCAGTTTTATTACATCTATGAATCGATATTACAATCTTAATAATATATCCACGCTGCATTAGTGAATAAACGTGGACTTCTGGATATTTCGTCCGAATTATAAATGTTCACAATGTATTTGCTCTGTTCAGGCAATATGAACCGACAGGTGACGTTGACATCAAATTGTTAAAAAGTTTTATATATTCAAATTAAAATGTGTGATATTTAAGTACAATATATAAAAGGCACTGACACAGTTTAAATACATCGTTATGGGAAGGAACACACTAAATATGTGTTAAGTACGAACGATACATTTAAAAAATATAGATTAAACATCGTACAGTCAAACAGGGTAACTTTGACAGGTATCGAACACATAAGACGGAAGACATAAAACATAAATATCAAATAAATTTGTGTTTTGAGATTGTCAAAAATAGGATTCTAAAATAATCTGACTCTGAATTAACGGATGGAAGTTATAAAAGAAAACTGCAAAAGTATGGTATGTCAAAGTTACCCCCTCTTCTGGGTAACTTTGACAGTATATATAGTTTGACTACAAGTCTAAAATTGTCAAGTTCATTATAATAATTTTGTTAAAAGGGAATGTATATTTCGGAATGTGTGGATCGTGTTATATCATCGTATGTGATGCTTACGATATATTGTTTGTGAACATAAAGAACAGCTATTATTAGATTAATTAGATCCAATTCTTGAATTAAAATCAAACATTATAATATGTTATTAAAATTTAGTGTATTATAAATTTGTAAGTTTAATGTTATAAATTATCTATTGTTACAAATATATTGTATTGTAATATTTATTTTTATCTAGCGATATAACGGCTCGTTGGTCTAGGGGTATGATTCTCGCTTCGGGTGCGAGAGGTCCCGGGTTCAAATCCCGGACGAGCCCTTATTGTGTTTTACTTTTCTGGAGCAGACAACTGTAAGTTTTATTTGTTAATTATTATAAATAATTATCAGTTTTTTACAACAATAAATTGGAAATTGAATAAACTATTTGTGTTCTAAAAAATAAACATTATATGTGTACATAAAAAATAATATTAGTTCGGAAAATTTGTAAGACTCGAATGAAAAGTTTTATAAATTATAGAGTACTTTGAGAATTTTTTTATTTACTAAAATATCCAGTATTGAAGTATATGACTGGAGTATTTATTTTTAAAGCCTTTATTTTTTCATACCATGGATCACACAACATACGGGAAATATTTTTATTTTTTATTTTATGGAAAAATCAAAGTTAAGTCGTTACTGTAATCTCAGGACATATATCTAAGCGATTTCAAATAAGATTAACGTAGGATGGGAAAGAGGGCTTTTTAATTTTAATATTAGATCAGAACTTCGATAAGAGACGTCTCATTTTTGTAACTGCGTTTCGTGGGATCAAAGTTTTCAAAGTATGGCAATTATATAGATTATATTATAAAGATTATAAAAAGCAATAAAAATTCCCAATAGCTGTTTAACAGGTTTTGGGAAACGTACATGAGATAAATAATATATTGATTATATTTTATATTTATGGGGATGCGTTCAGCAAACAAAGATTTTTACCATCACTATTCGAGAAGATTTGACAAACTGGATACTTAAGTTTTTTTTTTTTAATAAAAGAAATCCTTAAGCCCTCCATCGTAGTAGGAATACGCTTATATGGCTTATATTATTTGGTGATATTGCTTTTATGAGTTTCTTTACCAACAATAAAATAAAATAAAATTTAATTAAATCGGTAACGGGACCGAATTTGTACAATCGATATTTGGAAAATTTTAATGCAAGTAGTCTCAATCATCCATGAAGATTTAAAAATATTTGTTTAATATTTATGTCTTCTTCGTCAATGCGTCTATCTGGCTTGTGTTCGTGTGCAAATCACGCGGATATTACTAGATAAATATAAATAAATATATGGAGTTTTTGTAACGGATTATTTGTTATGGAAAATTTGTAATAGAATATTTGTAACAGAATATTTTAACCAAAGTTAGAATGGACATAGTGTTAAGATTTGTAAATAAAATTTTGATTACTCTTTGCAGCTATCACGATAAATGAAAATGTTTCTTATTCATAGATTTAGGGCAACCGATGCTTTAAACAATTAAATTGGGCAAACTTGAAATTTACTTATAAAATGCTTCATAAAATGATTAAAGTTGTTTTGGATGCGAATGCAAATGCGAGGGTGGTTTGCACAAATACATTAACTACGTTATTAAAATTAAAATATTACACCCCCAAAAGTAGAAGCTTCATCTAAGTTTTCAATTAAAAAAAACCATAAGCATAACATTTGTGTTAGAAAAATATTTGCAAGGCTTATGATCTTTACACATTGCTCCTCTTTATAGGCATTAGAAATATTTATCTAGAGGTTACAAGAGATAACTTCTTTGAGTTGGTGATGAGTTTGGACCATTATTTTATTCTCGATTGAGCATTATCGAAATTAACATTTATTTAAACACGTCGGCGAAATATTTTATAGATATTTAATAATAATAAATATTTAGACTAAAACTAAAACTGTAATTGTGCCGAATCAGTAGTACAAGGAATATTATTGGAAATTTTAATGTACAGTTAAATAGTTCTAAACAATACCCAATTATATATTTAATTAGTTTGTATTAAAACATAATTAAAACACAGTTTTAATTGAACGTCTGTCAAGTATTTAAACTTTGTATTTTTATTAACTGTAAAATTGTAATAGGAACTTGCTTGTAGCAAATTATGTGACATAATGAGCAGCTTTATTGTCATAACAAATTGGCAGTTGCCATTTATACTCTTTAAAAATTTAATTCATTGTAACATTTCTTTGTTGCAAGTTTAGATTATTTCCAATTTTAATTGTTATTTCTATACACTTGGAGCGCGACTGTGGTTATATTTAGCCTGTATCGTTATGACTAAGATACTTTTTCTTTTTAATTTCACCACATAATAATTGAAACCTCCGCTTTTATCTTGGATGGCAACGTATCCGTGATGCTTTTGATGTTACTAACGTGTATGGGAGGCGGTGACTAGTTACCATCCGGTAACACCTTTGCTCATTTATCGGCTATTGACATAAAAAATAGGGATAAATTTTATATAACGAATTCCTCTAAATTCCTCGAAGCTACAAATCGTTATAAAGTATATTTAATCTTGGTAGTAAAAGCAAAAAAAATATGTGCATAAGTGTACCTATGAGTGATACTTGGATCTAGTTACTATTTTTTTTTTGTATTATGACTTTAAATTTTTATACAAATGTTATTATTAGCCTATGTAATATAATAAAAAAAGAAAAGAAAATTCATTACAGTTATAAACTTCAATAAATCAATCTAAACACCATATAGTATAGCATTTACTTAAAACTCAGATACTATAATTCAGTAAACACGAAATTTTTCACAGCCTTTTAGTGTTAGATAGTATGGTTACATGGCTTCAAGTAAGTATGAATAAAAGCTTGAACCTCGAACCATGTGTGTTCACAGGTTTCACAGATAACTGAAAGTAATTTATGTTCGTGTTTACTCATGAAACCCTAGCAGGCTTTAAAAGAATTGCAAAGCTGTATAAAAACATTAGACACTAAACCAAGGCGCTACCGACCACATTCATGAATGTGAGATGTCAAGATACTTCCCCGTGGCATTATTAAAAACTCAAAAGTTAAATAGCAGCCCCGTGACGTGGAAATGTTAGAAGTATCGTTGAGTAGGGGATGTTCGGTGGGCGGCAGTGAGCGGTTCGCCAGCCGCATGAACGGACGGCATGTCGCGACGCCGGCGTCGCGTCGCATTTCGCGACTACGTTCTCATGGATGTACGCGCTATGGCCAAGGTACTTTTAAATCTATTAAAATTGGCTGTGATATTTATTTATATTTCATCAAATAAATTGGTGGTTGGTATTATTCCGCGCACAAAACCTGAGAAGCGTACAGTGCCCACGAGTGACTCGCTCTTCTTGACCATTTTTTGTTTAGATCATGATTTGTTTCGTATTTATTGCGGTGGTGATTCGTGACATAATTAGTCGTCATATTTTCTTAACAATTTCAACTTTGTTCTATTGTTTCTTTCATTTAAGATAAGTTTAAAAGTACCTATCAGTGTTTATTTATCGTTCATTCTCAAACTAATATTCTAGATTAAAGTGACATAATTATTTTTATTGTTAATAATAAAATCCAACTTCGACCTTCTGCAATTTTGTTAAAATGACGGCACACACAAATTATGGTTATGAAAAATATTAAACGTTTAATAAAGTATTCCTGAATTGTAACAACCAAATGTAAAACAAACAGAACACAGTATTCTACCACGGAAAAATATTACGGCGAGCGTTATGGCGACTCTAGCAAGAATCAATTCTCTGAATCAACAACGAAAAGTAAACATAGAGCAATTATATTTACTGAAAATTCACTCATATTACGTTGCAGGATTTTATTTTTGTTTAAAAGTAGCATAAGATATTAACAAAACCGAGTTTTCTCGTTCTGCGCCAAAAAATGTTATTTGCTTATTCCGATGAATGACTTTCGCACATTCGAATCAACGTGTATATCTTTACATGTCCGTTTTCTCTTTATCTATAAGCTGTTTTAAATACAATATTTTTACTTTAAAGAGAGTAAAATCATCACTTAAGTGAATTTGATGTAATTAAATGACGGGACAAAGCTCGTGTCCTCTATACTAATATTATAAAAGAGGAAACCTTTGTATTGTTGTATGTTTGTAACGAATAAACTCAAAAACTACTGAACCGATTTAAAAAATCATTTCACCGTTAAAATGCTACATTATCCCTGAATAACATAGGCTGTATTTATTACTAGAAAAAAATAAGGGATCTTTGCTAAAACTTCAGTATCATGAACCAAGGTGTAAAAAGTTTGCTTTTTGTCCTTTACAAAGATAAAATTATAAATATATATCTCAAAATGTATGAAAAAATAAAAAAAAAACACCCGTGCGAAGCCAGGGTGGGCCGCTAGTGTGGAATAAATAGGTACATTTAATCGCATAAAGTGTTGAGGTAACGTATAGAACAAGCCGTTATAGGTTAAAGTATTGCGTGTTACTCAACACTTACAAAGTATTTTCAGAGCATCCCCATATGACCTTATTACCCTAATGACATTAAGTACCTACACAACATGCACCTACGTGTCTTAGGCACAGATTTCATTGGAATTGTTTTAAGTTTGTTTTCATTCCAGTTTATTATTTTTCGATATTTATTAAATCATTATTTTAATTATTATTTATATATCTTGTTGCTTAACATATTTCTTTATTTTTAAAGTATTAAGTCACGCTGAATCACTATAACTTCGCTCTGTTGGTATGGACCAAGCTAGACAATAATCATAGAA
Organism: Megathymus violae; assembly: GCA_003671415.1. Classification (NCBI taxonomy): domain Eukaryota; kingdom Metazoa; phylum Arthropoda; class Insecta; order Lepidoptera; family Hesperiidae; genus Megathymus; species Megathymus violae. The sequence goes on along the minus strand of PDGT01000005.1, from coordinate 2,164,281 downwards.
TAAAGTAAAGGAGAGTAAATAATCTGCGAAAATAGATAACTAGAAAACGCTGGATTAGAGATTTATGTGTTTACCTCGCACGCTACGCTGCTACGATGCTACGAACTACAAACATTCGGTCGTTCGGAGTTCAATATCTATCTATACATACGTACATAGTTGATTTTGTGTATTTTCATTTCATTGCATTGCTGTCTTAATGTGTTGAAATAGTAACGTAACTTCGTCAATTTACACATCAGAGTACGTACAAACTGTTTTGTTAAGTCGAACTTCTTACTGTACCTATGGATTACCTCTATTTTCAAACGGATAATATAACCTATAGGCAGTAGACCCGTATACCTATATATATGTACCTATATGAGTACATTGACACGGCGTTCCTAGTGCCAAAATTAATTTAATAATGACAAAGACTTTCACAATAACTTAGTAAGACGATAATATAATAGAACCATATCACGACGCCAAATATTCACTGAATTTATCTAGTGTATGAATCATGATACGAAAATTGTTTTTGTAACTATGTTGGTGTCACTTAATAGTTTATTGATAGTACAGAATAGTTAAAAATAGGACTTAGCTGCTAACACAATACAGAATCATGATATCAATCATCAGGTTTATTTATAAGAACGATATTTGAAACTTTATTCAAGGTTGAGGGTCAATATTATGTACGTACGAGTATCATAAAATTCAATAATTATTGTTGTAAATCAAAATGAAAAACTTTGCACTAAATAAGTCAGTTCAAGTTAAAACTGGTGCCAAAGTTTTTCTATTCATAAAAGTTAAAAGCGGATGCCCTGTTCGTTCCTTGCCAGCGGGCTAGTATATATGTACATACTAGCGACTTCGTTCGGGTTGAACAATTACCTACCTTAGTAGATATAATGTAAGGCTAAGCCATATTATTTCTTTATAAAACTAATTTTATATACATATAATATATAGCCTTTGTCCATTCGGAATAAAGTACCGTACAGATGGTAAAACATTTTTTTAATAGGTGCCTTGGTTCCGGAGATTACTTTCTGCATACACAGAAACTCTATCTTTACAATATTAGTAGAGATAGACAAACATATTGATTTTAGATTAACAAACGGGTGTAATCAATGCAGGGCCGATGTTGAATTGCCGCAGCAATGTATGAACATCCGTAATCAACCACAAATAGACCTGTAATCCTATTTGTGGTCGGCCAGAGATGTATTGCTACTATTGAGTTGATAGAACGCCTCATTTATAAGCGTCGCAAGTCTCAACACTGCTTTTTACCGAAACGCGTGGCTTCTCAAACTAACTTGCTTCACGTTAGAACTAGTAACTTAGTTATTGTGACACATTTGTGGTGTGATGGTGTGAAACCTCATATGACTATTAGGCTAGAGAAGGTGTCCCACAGGTGCAAGATGCTTATCGGCTGAGTCCACGTGATGTGTGAATATTGATTTATGGGGCTTTAAAACATAACGGTCCACTATGGGTCTAAAGTCTCCCTTTGTAATTGAGAGAGCCTAGAGCGCACCTCATCATGCTGCTTTACAGCGGATTGGTGGAGTGGTTAACAGCTAACATGGCTTAACGACAGCTATACGGTTTCAACCGGGATTGATGGCTTTTTATGCCGTTTGAAATACAGAAGCGCTCATAATGTTTTACCACTAACAGCTACACATCCATTGTGTCTAAAGTTACTTAACTTGGTCAATCATTCACGCTCGACACAAGCGATTTAGTCGTTGAGCTATGAGCTCTTTGCTTAAAATTTTATCTGAAAATATGTTGATTTCATGACATGCACATGGACCACGTATATTCAAAGTAGGGGGTACTCTACCTGCACTTAAGGCTCACTAAACCTCATATCTTAGAGCAAAAATTTACTTCGCGACGCTTGCTCTATAGAGTTGTACCTATATCTAGCACGTACATTATATTTCAATGTAAGTGACGGCCATTTTGTTCCGACACTAAGTAATAACCTAACGCAAGCCACGGACAGTTGGAAACGTTCGCTTTGGAACTTGAATTGATTGCATATTGCATGTAAATGCGGCCTCTGCCGATTGAGAGCGAAAATATTTACTGCACTTCTAAAACGATTAATTGAAATTTTATTTATGTCTCACAATGAAAAACACCAACATACAATACGAGTAAGTGAAGCCTAGTTAAATGAACAATGAGGATGTTACTGCAAATGCAACCTTCTTGCCAATAGGTTGAGTAAGGACATGCCGAGCGAGGCGTTACGGGTTCGATTCCAGGGCGAGGTAAATAAACATTTGTGTGACAGATAATTATTAAAATACGTGCAAGCCCAGTGATCGATATTGGATCATAGTCATTCAGTGATATTCTCTTTAGATTTATCCAAGCTAAAAAATAATTTCGTTTGGCAAACCGTCTATATATATATACACAAATGTGTAATAAGTAATTAGGTTGCCATATTAGTACACAAATGCTGTTGCTGTCTGCCAAATGTTCTCATCATTAGACTGGGATCACTGGTAGAGAATGCCAACAGGCATTAAGTCCCCCCTTTGTAAACCCTATATATATCTCTTTTATAATAACAATAAATAATAGACAGTTTTTCTCGGATTGTGGGTATTGATAACGTCTCATGCCACCCGCAGCCTAAGTATTAATTAAAATTATCTTGTACTAAGTGTAAATAAGAATGAGTGTAGACCTACAATTACCAAATATTAATTAATATATCTACTAGGAATGTAAAAACAATAGTTACAGAACTCCGGCGACTTATTAGTCGAGTAGATTCAATATTTATATTACTTTGCTATTACATATACGTCAGGCATTTTATTTTTATGTTGACGACAAAGCAAAAGTGACTAAGCCGTACGAAAGTGACAACGTTTGTCTGTCTAAAAATGGAGTAGTTGGCTAAAACTTTATTATATTCGTCTGCTAACCCCATTAACAACTCTTTGTGCAGCAACGTGGCGATGTACGTGTGGGCCAGCCTTTATGGGTTGTCGATAAAGACCAGTTGTAGCGATGGCTGAAGTAACCACGTAACATGTCTATTTATTGTTAAAACGCTTTAAAAAACAATTACGACACTTTAAAAAGATCTTCCAAAAACCTAGCTAGTTGTATACAGAAATATTATCGCTTTATTTCACCCATCCTATAACTGTGAAGTCGTTACCAGGCCTGGGCATTGGAGACCAGTTTCTTTTTTGGAGATTTCCGCCATATGGCAACAAATACGTAATTTTTTTATTGATAATATTAGATTTGCATATAGAGTTATCTAAGCTTGGACCATACAGAAATAGCATAGTAAATCTATTGTATCGTCCACTAACTTGGCAAACCCTCGCCTCACAGTTTCGTCGCGAATTCACTTGGCTTTAAACCTGCGCTATCTAATTCTATAAAAACGTCCAAACAGTTTTACGTTTAGTCAATATTTAGTGTGTGAGAGCTTACAAGTGTAATTATTTTGCATGTGTGCTGTGGCATGATTACTTTCTTACAGTAATAAAAAAATCATATAAGGTGATTTGATGATTATTTGTAATGGTTCAATTGTCTCATGCTGTTAGTGTGGTCAAAACAATTACATAAAATTGTGTGGGCAGGAGTACGAGGAAGAGGGCCGTCGGTCCAGGCGTCACTCCTCACCCTGTAACTCTAGAGAGGGCAGCACTACAGCGCTACACACGCAACACTACGATGACACTGTAAGTAATTTCATCATAATATCATGCATGTAGGTGTATAATTACGTTCGCATTTCATAAAGAAAACCTTTCAAATACCAGTTATTGTTCACAGTTATAAATTAAATTAGATAATAATTTAATAATGAAATACAAATAAGCATCTACTTTTATAGAATTTTGCAAAAGATTTTATTACAGTTCATGACAGTGAGAGAAATTTATTTTCTTAAAGATATCATTTCTGTTATACATTTAACATTTGCCGCGAGCTTCAATACATACGCGAGATCTCAGTAAAGAAAATTTATGTGGAAAATTCTGAAATTCTTTAAAGTGTAGGTTGTCTGTCATAATATCTTGTCCGTAGAAATTCAGTTGACCTGAATGAAATTCGAACATATTACATAATCGATATCGCACTAGTTTTAAATAGGTGCCTATAAATATGCAATAAAATCAATCCAACAATCATTATATCAGACTGGGCTTAGATGAATTTCGCTAATTGCAATAACTCAATCCTTTTGTATATTACAAAACTATGTTTCCAATCATTTTGGGTTACCATTAATAACTAAGTTAATTTATAAATATTCGCAAGTACGACGGCTAAAACTATTAATTTGAATATTATGAAGTTTAATTTTGAAAACATTATTTATCAAACCAAAAATTGTTTGTTGAATATAAAAAAAAAATATTTTCCTCACCAATATGCATCTTTCGTGTTTTAAGCTGTGTAGGAATAAAATTAATATTATAGAAGTTGTTATAGTTTTGACCTCAAACTTGGTCTTGACAAGATAAAGTTTGGAATTTTCGTGAGAAGGGAATATGATGCAGCTAAGTTCAGTTATTCGAATTGAGTTGGGTAGTTTAGGCATTCCCCGTTTGCTAGCATAGCCTGGCTCTTCGCCAGGTCACTTGTCCAGCTATTTTTATTGCATTCTAATGAAGATGGGACTTTGTGAATTAACATGATGTTTATCATATATCTATGTGAAAACCTTTTTTATATGATTTAATGTGTACGCGGGGCGCACTAAAAGTTTCCGGAATCAAAAATAAAAAAATTACTATTAATGGTCAAAAATGAATTTATTCTTTCTTAAAATGTTCTCCTTTTGCATCAATACACGATTGAACCAATTTTGAAAACATTTGTGCCACTTCTCCGTGGTGTCGTCAGATACATGTTTTTCATACTGTTCGACAGCCTTTTCTGGTGATGAAAATCATTGATTGCGTAACTGGTTCTTGATTTCTGGAAACAGGAAAAATTCACACGGTACCAGGTCAGGACTGTATGCTGGATGACTTAAAAGTTGTACATTTTTCGTCTTTAAAAACTTATTTGTCTGTCTGGCCGTGTGAGAACTTGCATTATCGTGATGCAAGATGATACGGCGCTTACCGTTATTTTCACGGAGTTTGTCAATAATTTCCGGTAAACAAATGGTCGTGTAGCAGTCACTATTCACGATACGACGATTTTCTGAAGCAACAGTGTCCACTTTTATTAAAAAAAGAAGCAATGATCCGCTTCGAGGCACTTTTCACGCGCGCAACTTTGGTTGATTTCGGCTCATCTTGATAGACTCATACGCTCGATTGCTGCTTAGTTTTGGAATCGTAGTTATAATCCATATTTCGTCACCTGTTACTATGTCACACACCAAATTTGAAGCCCCTTCGTTGTATCTGGCAAGCCTATGCCATCCTATGATGGCACCAAGTGATGCGGTCCGTTTTTTGAGCATCACTCAAATTGTGTGGGATCCATCGAGAACACAGCTTTCTTACACCGAAATATTCGCGTAGGATTGACTGTATTTGACTCATTCCTATGTCCAAAGATGTCTGGATCTCATCGTAGCTCACATGCCTGTCTATTTCGATCATACGGCGCACAGCATCAATGTTTTTGTGGTTCACAGCGGTGCACAGGCGACCTGCACGAATTTCATCATGGAAATTAATACGACCGCGTTTGAATTCTGCGAACCAGCCATAAATAGTTGTCTTGCATAGTGCTCCTTCGAAAAAAGCAGACTGAAACCGAACGAGGCTCTGCTGAGTTGTTAAATTACACTTAAAATCGTAAAAAATCATGCAACGAAATTTTCCCGAGTTAAATCCATTTTATTGTAATCACGCAATTTTTAAAATGACGCCACACTCTGAATACAATTGACAATCTGATGAAACAACTTGTATTCTACGGCTAACGAGTTGCATTTTTAAATTTAGTAATATCTTTTAAAATATTGTTTATGTAAGTGGCCAATTCCGGAAACTTTTAACTTTGACTTCCGGAAACTTTGACGATGCAAACCGCGGCATAAGGCGGGAAATTCAGTACTTTAGGCTGGCTTTTCGCTATACGTCGGGTGGTTCAATAGAGGAACGGCGATGGGGATATTATTTCGAACAATTCCCGCGCACACTAAACAAAATATACCCTATAAACAACAAGTTTTGAAAAGAGGTGACCAGTGAACCTTTTTGCACGTCTCTCCATCGAGTCCAACGCTGATAGATGAGATTTGGCACCACCTGCCTAATGTGACGACAGTATTCGACTCATGGTTGCACCTGAGGTTTGTATCTACAAGTTTGGAAGGTGATTCGGTGTGAAGTACCGCCTACCGCCGCAACTTCGCAAGTACCCTAAGTTTTCTTGCAGCCGCTTTAGCTTTGAACTCGATGAACCAACCAACGTTGAAGTTCGAATAAACTTTAACTCCCAACAATTGAAGACGATCAGTGCATTCTAAGGATTCTAAGGGTACAAGTAGGAGTCAAGGTTAATAGGCTCCTCTTGGCGGTGAACAGACACGCCTGCCCCAAGTGTGAGATTCATACGTTTCTTCGAATTGGCTTTCTTACGGATTGTATTTCGTCCCAACTGGTCCAAGCACTCGGCAGATGTCTCTATACTTCTATGCTGTCACCTGCCTACCTGTTAACCTGTGTACTGAAATGATTCACGGAAAACGGAGACTAATAAAAAACTGTGTAGTCCGAATTTATTGTATTAACATATTCGTATTTAACAACTAAGTGTATAAAAACTATTGTTACAATATTTATAATGGATGACTGGATCAAACTGTTATATTACGAGTGTAAGCGGCTGACGAGGGTGTTTATGTAATTAAATTTTATAGTAAAACCTGTGAACTTCATGAATTTAATTTTAATTAGTGTAAATAAAAAAAATATTTCTGAAATCTCAATTTTCCATATATATAATAACAATAATTTACTTGATAAGCTTTAATTTAGTGTTAGTTATTAATTTAATTTATTTTTTTAATCTTATTCTAGGATTCACGAAGTGTAAATAATATCCATTACTGGATAAGTATTCTTTGTTCGTTTGCCTTTTCAACGACTTAATTTAAAATCAATTAAAGCAATGACCTAAAACTTAATAAGAAAACGTAGTAAATGTCTGGGATATTATTGGAATATGATCAAAATATTTTTTTCCAACCGGAAAAAACGAAGAAAAGGCTCGTGACCCTTGGAAAATTGTTATAAAACAAAATTCAAAATTAAATCTGAAACAAAAAGGTTAACTGTATGTAACTCATTTTATTTTAATAAACTTAGAGACATGCTAAGTTTAAAATTTAGTTCTAGCCTACGAGTTAATGTAGGAAAAACTTGGCACAGTTTTACGGTTGATAAAGCTAGAGAGTTCCGTATATAAGTAGGTAATATCTGTTAAATCTGCTATTGTAACGTCTCCTACTTGCTATATAAAAATTGTACATATGAAAAAATAAAAAAAAATATTCATTCTACTAAAAATAAGTAGGTAAATCAATTGTTTGAATACTCAATAAACCTGAGACTTGCCGTTGTATGTTCTGGATGCTGGCAATAATAGAAATATCAGAATGAAACTGCTTAGATATTCAATCTGTAGAGTGATTCGCAAAAAACTAAGATTTTGTTCTTTTCTATTTACGGTCGGGTATTCATAATTCGATCAACGGATTCTCTATAAAGGGGTAATTTCCGTGAAGTCAACCTTGAATAATGAATATTAGTAAAGCTTTTGAGAATGGACGACTCCAACTTAAAACAGAAACGCCAACGAGAGAACATTATCAACTGTTTATATTCTATAAATATCTTTATAAATTAATTAAAATTAATATCTTATGGGAACATTCCCATCTAGTTTATGAAACCGAATAGCGTCTTCGGAAACTCGACAATAAGTGCATTAGATTAGACAAAGGTAAAAAAATAAAGTTACTTAACATTTTTGATACAATTTAATATTAACATACCGTGTTACTTAAATCAGTCTAAATATGTGAATCATACCTAAAACTAGATATTACTCGTAACATATGCATACAGAATAATATTATAAGGAGTTCTTTATTTAAGTTTTTTATAGGGCCAATATATTAATTAGTCAATATATTATTTACATAGGGCAAATTTATTAATTAACTTTGTAAACTTCAGATGAAATATAGGTTATGAAAGAGTTTTAGGTGCAAAAATATGTTTCCTGTCAGCATAAAACATGAATACAATATAATGTTGTATTTGTTAATTCAATAATACTGTTTATCTACTTTAGAAACAATGTAGTATTATTACAATTACGATATTGTCGCTAATTTATTATAAATATTATTATGATATAACAGACCAATTTAATCATCCTGCAGCCAGCAGCGGCCGCAGTCAAATTTTTTTGCTGCAATCATAATATCAATTTATTTATATATATTATTGGACCAAAAGCTTACGAGAATTAATTTAAAGATCAGGAAGTTAATAATTAATTTATTTTATTTCTCTTAACTGTTCAACTTCATAAGGTTTGTCACATTGACGTGTGCAATTGGAAGGTGGGGGGAGGGAATGGGATCAGCGTTTCGGTATACACTTTATATTGATATTTCATTTAGATGAAATATGTTATATATGTTTGATAGTATATAGTAATATTACATTTAGAATATTTTCTACCAAAGGACGACGAAAGCAAGAGCCTTTGGTTGAAATTTTGTATGTATGTATTTTTCAACTCGACCTTTCAAATCCAAGCAATCATTTAATTCATAGGTTCAAAATGTCTTATGCATTCGGAAATATGAATTAATAAACTTCATCACGTAACTCTTAACTTAAAAATATATTTTACCTCTAACTTAAACATCTAGGTGTTAACTCTAAGAGAAATCTAAAATATTTTTGATGAAGGTCATAGCTTCTCTTGTAGCGTCCTCCGAAGTTCTTCCGTGGCTTTTGATAAATCTTTATCGTGATGCCTCTGTTTATCCCCACTACATTCCTCCAAGTAATCCTTGGGGGGTTCCGCGGGGTACTTGCTCCCGAACTTGGGGCGGGGGATCCTGACACGTTTCACATCATCTAACCAGCTCTCCATAGTCGGAAATAGTGTCTCGTGACAAACAGATAAGACGTTGACTAAACGAAGCAACCTGGAAAAAGAAGATTTTTTTTATTTATTTGTTTGTTATTTATTGGGAACAAAAATAAGATTTTACCACAGACATTTTCACAGAATATAAACATTTCAACATAATAAAAAGTCTGTGACCTTGTGACTTAAATATACACAGGAAAACAACTGTCAACTTTAGATATTTGCTGATAGGATTTGTTGTGGGCAGCGATCGCAAATCTAATCGTCTGAAACAAAACAACCGGGGATTTCCACTTTGACGTGATTAAATTACCTCATAGCTTTTTTTATACATAAAATCTCTTAAGTATTACTATGTATCTTGTTATGATCATAAAGTATATAGATAATATGAAGTAACAGACCATTTACGTCTTTAGTTTGTAGCATAATTTATATGTCATTATGCTCATAATATGCAAGTGTTATAAATGGCAATATTGTAACACACAGTTTATCGTAACTGTTAGGCAAGATAGGGCGATCGCGATGGAAAGCGGTGTTAGGAAATCACTTGGTTACAAACAAAATAACCGCGGCTCTGTCGACTACTATACGCGAACGCAACACACAAAGTTGGCAATCCCAGATTGCAACTTACAAAAAAGTTACCTATCGTTATAATTCATTGTTTGTACCTCGTCGTAACGGCCTAAGTAATATAAGCAAGAAGTAGATGTCCAGTTTCTGTTTACTAACGAAATAAATGTAGCATTTTCCTCAATTATTTTCCGTGTTTTTTCGGCACATGTACAAGTAACAAAGACCGTGAGTCCTGCTTGAAATTTAGGTTGAACCTTGATTGTGATTATAAAACATTTGCGAATATTAATTTATTACTTTTTTGGTAAAATATTCAAGACAGTGGGTAAATCTTCCAAAGATATTTTATAAAACACCGACTCCGCCAATATAGTCATTGTACCCACTGAGATAATAAGTGCAAAGTGGGTCTTGCGTGCCACTAACGACGATATGCTAACGATAAAATATTAAGTGATTAATAATCCACCAGCGGACGCGTTGGCGCATCACAGATATTAAAACAAAGATTTTTAATGCACGATTGCCTTTCTCCGGCGAAAGTATATACACGTAGTGCTACAGATCTACTTGACGCTTTCTTATTTTAAATTCAAGTAAAACACAGGGTGAGCACGAAATATGACATACCTATACGTATACTATTATACATCTGAACTGCTCACGTGGGTACTACAATACCCATTAAATACTTTTTAAGTGCAACGAGCAACTTCAACGATATGTCGTAATCAGCGGGAAAGTCGGTTGTCAGAAGTAAATAATGACAGTTTATGGCGTACCGGGCTGTTACTAGTTAGCGCCGCGCGTGACTCATGGAGCGTGGGTAGGACACGACGCGAACAATCGGACAATCCTCCAACAAGGAGGTAATTTTAAAACAATCATAACGTAGGTCTGAGAATAATAATATGCAAGATCCATTCCGATATTTTTCATTGCATTGACTCATTAGAAAGTTATCATGGCTTTCTTTGTCTTCACGCGAAATATAAATAATTTTCATACACTATACGTATAAAGGCAGGTTATGATATTTCATAGGCATAAATTTAATGAATTCTTTTGCTGTTATTTTCTCAAATAAATAATGACAATAAAATAATTCCATAGCGATAATCAGTTATTCTAAGATCACCACCATCATATTTATATTTACTAAAACAACATATAAGTGGTTTAAAAATCACCTAGACGTCGATAGGCAGTAGTTTTAAATTAATAGCATGTCTTTAGAGATTAAACTATAATTATTTTACTTAATTACACATCTAAGAACTGAAAGTAATAATTATTCGTAAAAAAGTTCAAACAATCATTAACGCCTGTGACAACGTGCCGCCTTTCTCTTCGACAAATGGCACAGTTTGATATCTACTCCATCCAATGGCGCGGTTACTTATGTTCAGCGTAAACTTGGGACCTTCCCGATGTCGTGTGGACTTTCCTTTTCAAATAAGAAATAATCGAATAAATAGCTATCAGGATATCGAAGAAAATACGTTGCGATAAAAACTTTTTTTACATATAGAAACTTTTTTTATATTGTAAATTAATGCTCGATTACCAATGCTGTTATAGTGGGTGGCGATGCAGTCCAACATGGCAAAATGCACTTACTGTGTACGCTGTTAGTCATGACTTGACAACACAAATGTTACAATCAGATTACAAGCTATACATTACAATATTCTAAAGCAATATAATTGCAGTACTCTTTTCCTGATTGGTCTGAGCAGTAACTATTACCTACATCCCCTTTTAAAATAATGATATAATGATATCCACTGGAAATGGTTAATGTAATAGACAATGGAAAACCTTGACATTAGTATATCATTAAGACATAGACGTTAAGAAAATAATACGAGTATATGTTACTTCTACAAGTAACTGTCCCAGCAGTCACTATTCTGCCAGTCTCTTGATTAATCAAACATCGTTAAAGTAAATATATAAATAATCTTATAAATACTATAGTTTACTTATTATTATTATTAATTATTTTATTAACTCTCTTTCCGATAAACCAAATATATTGTTTGATTATAATCTCGATCGGTTGTGGTTCAGAAGTTACTCGATCACTAATAAACGCACAACTATAATATAAATATTGTAATACGACACTAATTGATTTTTACTCGTAGGCATACTTCTTATGTTGTAGGTTTAAACGGCATATTGCAACATTGCCAGGCGTGAATCTCTCCTTATATTTAAGGAAGCTTAAACCTGAGTACGTTTTACTAACCTGCTCCAGTTTGGTTCGGGTTTTTTATAATACAGGTACCAATAAGTGTAAACAGTCCTAACAGATACAAGAATGCTGGAGGTAGGTAATTTAAATTTAACAATATTTTAAGATCGCATTGTTCACGGTTACTAAACGTCTCGTTTCAATTTCGAAAAGACAAATTGTTCTATTTCATTACATCTACGATGAAATTTATTTTAACTGAAGATACTGAAAATTTTGATATGACTGTATTACTCGTATAATGAGAATAATGAGATGTATTTACGATTCTCGTACTTTTGATATTGAATATAACGAGTTTTCATTAGCATATCATTACGAAATAAAAACAATTTTCCTTGTCTTTTCCTTTGTTCTGTTTTGACCTGAGCCATTGTTTAACCACACTCATAATGATTGGAGCTATAATTGTTTGTTTTTTGTACATTAACTGTTCAAGGCCTTCTATTTTTAAATAAAAACGTTAATCTAAAGTAAGAAGTTCACGATGCATACGAAACTAAGAATTACGGTTAAGTTATGTGGTACAATTACAATAGTACAATACAGTACAAGTACAATATTTTTTATACAAGAAACTATTTTCAAATCATGTTTTCGTGACCATTTGAGCGGTGTAGTATAAAGGATTATTTTCACGTGACCAAAAATAGTTAAGTATTAGTAGGTAGTAGTAATACACGGGTTATTATGAAGAAATTTGTCGCCATTCTTCAGTATCTGTCTCTGGCAATCTTGCGTTAAACGCCCAGGCGCTTTAAGTCAAATTGTGTTCTTAATAAAAACATTGAGTTAACAAAATGTAATTGGCCATTGCAATATCGATATTGCAAACCTCGGTATAGTAAAAATACTAATCTTGTAATTTAGTCCTGTAATTAAATAATTGTAATGATTATAAAAATTATTCTTAACATTTATCACAATTGTAATCAGCGCCATCTTCTATATACCTAAGTACTAATATCATTTATGATCTATCATCATCATCTATGATCTGTATTTGAAGGATTTATAAATATCATAATAATAAAAATATTACAACCAATACAAGAGATTCAACCAATTCAAGAGATTCTTATAGGATATATGTATTTGAACGCAAATAAGACAATTATTTTCTGTTTGATGTCCAGTTCTTACCTGTTTATTTTCACTTATGTTAGATGGTGTTACTGTCGAATATGTCGACAGATTCTGTATGGTTGACCCCTCTAAATCTTATACACTTATCTCTTTGAACGTGACTTTTATGTTCAGTATGTCATTGCGAAGGAGATAATGATATTGTCACGATAATTGAAAACGTCCTGCTCGAGGGGAGCGGAGACTTGCCGGAAGCATGCCGAGAACGTCGCGTGCGCGTCGCTCGCCCACATTTCCCATGTAGGGTTGTCATTCATGTATTATTTTATTGTACAAAATGATGCAATATAAATTTCCTTCGCTATACACCAATAACATAACAAGGCATTAGAGTAATGAACTATTGAATGAATGCTGGGATAGATTGAGTAGACGAAGTAGCATTAGAGCGCACATCAACTTTTATATAAATATGCAAATTATTATTCGTAAGACGAAACACATTTCTAATGTGTTGATAGCCTAGAAGGAACTGGGAAATCCGTACGTTTCTCGCAGGATAAGAGATAGAAAGCTATCTTCAAATAAATATGAGATTACAATCATATAAGGATAGTTGATAATAAATTCTCAAAACCAGTCACTTGGAATCATTTGGTGCATACCTATAAACCTTATATTTAATACCTATTCCGCCAAATCGACTTATACATAACTTAATTTTTGGGTAGATCGAGAACACGGTATTGAAACATTGAATTGATATTTACTAATTAATTACTTTAATGATAGATTTTACTTACAACAGCAACTAATGAAGAAGATGTTATAGAATCTTAGGCTTACAATGTTCATACAATATTAACAATATAAAAACTTTCACAGTTAACAATGGATAGTGCGGGTATCTCAGCCCTAGCTTCTCATTATAATGGCAAATGGGATAAATGGAAAGTAAATAAATCTCAGAGATTTATATTGTTTCTTTTACAACCACAGTAAATTGCAATAATATATCATTTCATAGCACGTGTATCAATGACAACGAGTGTATTTGTAATTGTAATATTATAAAACATTCAAGAGTAAAATGTTATTTCATTTACAAGCATACTGATTCAGTCCTCCTGGAAATGTTAATTGTAGTGAGTTTTACCTATTTTCATTAACATACAATCAGAATTTATCTAAAACTGAAGAAGGAAAATTATGTCTAAAGTTGAACCTTTCAAAATTGATAATTTAATTTTATATTACACGGTAGAACCGACAAAACAACAATAGCAATTAAATTAAATCAAAACGTACATGAACATCAACAAAAGTTATGGAATTAAAGACGGTAAGCGTTGTTTAAAATTTTTATACGGCGAAATTTAAATAGGACGTCGTTTAGATGTGATAACATGTGCAACTACAAAGTAGACTATAAACTCGAGCTAGTAACCGCTTGGAATATCTAAAAATTATGGATACTGACTACGATTATGATACAAGATAGAGCTTAATGAGCGGATTTAACATTTGAGGTTGCGCGAATAACTGTAGATAAACAAGTATCTATATAGAATTTTTATTCTTTTATTACTATAAGTTACTTCAAAAGCCACTTTGCTTCAGAAATCAAAAACTATGCAACATCGGTTCCGATAATAAAATAACTACAATGTAACGAAAATATTATCTACCGTCCTGTCAATATTTACTAGAAAATTATTCTAATTATGGAATGGCCTATGGGTGAGTGATCTGCATTATCAAAGGTAAAGAGTCGATATTTACTCGTAGTTTTAGTTAAAAGACCGAGCATCTATTTAATTAACAATAATTATTAAAAATCTCATTCACAAAAATATTGTATTCACTTTCAAAATATCCTCTAATATTAGTCCATTCAAACCGTTTATAACTTTACCATTTTCAAATTGCTAAAAAATCAAATTTCGAAAAAATAAAACACGCAACCAGAGAGAGAGACACGTTTTTCCGTTCTAATGAAGTTTGGTGAAATTTTTGGGAAAACCGCTTACATATCAGTCATTCGAACCTTCCTCATCGTATCGTTTATTTTGTATAAACATTATTTTATTAAACAATCTTAAATAGTTGATTACGCTTACATATCGAGTATCTAAGAAAAAGGTAAATATCATCTGTATAATAAATAAGTGCAGAATGTTATTTAATAAATAGTATAAATAAATAATGAAGTTATTTACTTAATACAATTATTAACTTTGAATCCAGATAAGTAAATTGACTTTGTGTTTAACTTTGTGACGTCTCCGAGGACGTCGTATCGTTGAAAAATCTTTTTTTCTTCTGGTGATTAATGATCAATATTAATCCCTACAAGATTCACCGATAACAAAACTTAGACGCAGAAATTTTCCATTTTAAAACTATATTCAACGAAGTAGACACATTAATATGTCTGGCCATGGTCTGGCCGATTCTGTAAATACCTTGTTCGCAATTATACTGTTGGGATAGAATAATGAACATGAGAAACCATTTAAATAGAAATTTAATTATTTTTTATACAAATAACTTTTTTAACCATTGGAATGTCATAATGTAACAATTAATGTTAATTTAATTTGAAATTTACTGCTCAATGGCCGGTGCCACTGCACCTGCACAAATTCCTCCGCCATGCACTTGAAATTTCTTAAACGCAATACACATATTAAATCGCTTTCACATACATATAACATACCAGTATATTACCTAAATAACAAACAGACCTATTTAAACCATTGAATCATGATAAAAGCAATGCTCAAAAGGTGTAAAACAGTTTATACGCACATCCTTATTCCACCCGAGTTATTTTTGCAGTTTACTTGGTACAATTCATATTTATTATTCAAATGAATACTGCTATCGATACTTTATGTGAATTAGATGTACTTACTTTATTAAAGTTTCATAATACTACGAGTAAACGTTACTTTTGCATTCGTTATAACATACGAGTGGCAGTCCACTCGAAACGATTTTCGTATCTTTATACAAATAAGCATAGACAAATACCTTTTTCTCTTCAGTTTGTCAACCGATCGTGTTTGTTTTTTTTTGCTTGGGTAAGTGATATCTTCGGCTCATTGACGACAGTGTTATTAACAAATGAAAAAAGGAAATAGAACGTTATTTATGGTTATTTTTTAATTTCGACCACTAGGCAACGATACTCATAATTATTGTTGAGAGTAAAGTAGTTTAAATAATAACTGACAATAAATAGGTGGAGATGTCTATCTAGTTGGCCGCTGCGTGTCGCACTGGCACGACTTAGTGCCAGATGCCAGTGCGCAGTATGGCGGTAACGTCGCAGCGATAGTTCCCAGGCAATCGGTTCCGGGGTCACCGTGTCGCCCGCCATCGCCATCGCCAGCGCAGTGCATTAGAAAATGACAATAATGATTTATGCGAAATTAACTTTTTGTCGGTCACATCCTCGCGGATTACATGGTTTGAGATAATGCAAATTCTAGAATAAAATTATGTGTTTGGATGTCATCGGTGCTTACAATAGAACAGAATTACGAGTTTGAACATTGTAGATGCCGATGATATGATAGAAACACAAAGCTCAAGAAACCATTAAAAAAGTCGCTAAAATAAAATAAATATACCAAATTACTATAATGAGTATAATAAGTAACAAAAAAAAAACGGAGAGTAATTAAATAAAAATCACTTATCACATGCAAACAGACATCACTGTTAAGTCTAATAGGACAGTCAGAAGTACAAATTATTATTGCTAAAAGTGTTATGGAAGCTATTTATAGAATGCAGAGCGAGAAAATAACGTTTTCTCGATAATTGCAACCGTTAGGAATATTAAGCAAACTCAAATATATTCCATTTCGCAGCCTTATTTGCTTCTGGGAAAAGTAGTACCCCATTTACTTTGAAAATCAGCTAAGTTATACATTATAGGGGACTCCGTGTCTCTACAATAAATTGTATCAGTGTCGCTAGTGTATCGGACATAAGGAGATATCTTTGATCAAGGAAATCCTACGCGAAGTTAGCTTGACAAATCACGCATGCTTCGTCATTTTAATTATCGGCATGTGCATAGCCACTACGAAAGAAACAACAGTTTAGAATTTCAAACTTAATTGTCTCTGTATGTTAACTATTTACAGAGTCATTGAGCATATTATTGAGTAAACCATACGTAACAAAACAAGAAAATGGTCGGAAGACAAAGATTCTCGAATCGTAATTCGAGTTTCGTGGATAGCGCAGATGGCAGATGCATTGGACTATTAACTGTCCAGTTTACTAGGTAGTCATTACAATAATTTCTTAATAATTATGTCATTTCGTGGTTCTCGTGGACTATTTTGCCTATTTATTGTTTGTTTATGAGAAAGATTGAAATGCTAGGTAAATTTAATTCACATATGTTTAGACTTTAAAAAATCTTTACTGAAGAATTTAATTTGTTTCCATCATCTAATCACATTAGCTAAAAAAATTTAGTTCATCCATTTTGCGACCATAGTGGATGAACTCAGTTTTTTTGATGATACTCTCACCTTACACTCACACTCATCTTAGCCACCTTTTTAAATAATAGATAATCCAGTTTAAACTAGTATTCATAACGGAAAATCGCAAGGGAACAGGAAACATACTAGCAACTGTACGACTGGGTATCTAGTAGCTAACACATGTTAATTGGTCCTAATCTTTTTGCTTTCCTGTCGGTAATTGGTTTTGCAAATTGACAGCTATGTGGAAATGCGCGGTGTGTTTATAGTAAGAGTAATGATCCTTGTAATAAAATTGTTATGATTACCAATATACCCTTTTTATAATTAGATAAAGTACTCATTAATATTTTTGCAGATACATACCATGCAGGGCTTTGCTGGGCAATCTAGACATGCCTGTGTTTATATCAAAAAGAGAAAATAACAAATAAGTCAAATTGTATGCTCGTTTTCACTAAACTTCTTTTTATAAACCACCTAAATATACAGAAATAGCATGATTAATGGAACGGAAACATAAATAACAGTGAAAACCGCACACACATAAAACATAATATGCATTACAAAATAAAGCTATTAAAAATTGTTAAATTAAAAACGTAATGAATAATAAAAAAATAATAATTATTATTATGAATTAAAAAAAGTACCAAGAATGTATCGTTCTGATATCCTGTATAATTTTTGTAACTTAATATTTTTGCCTCAAAATAACCTTCACATAGAAAATATTAAATATCATTAGTATGTTTAATATAATAATACACGCCTGCGTATAATGTTACATTCAAGTTGTATTAAACTTAGGGACATTTGAAATATGAACATATAATTAGTAATACGAGGAATTGGTCGTATGCCCGCAGGGAATTTTATGTAAAAGTCATTACTCGTACCTATTTTACGATTGTAATAAAGTGCAGATACAATTTTACTGAAAAAGCGATTGCGTGTGATTTCATTGTAACAGTTTAAAATGAAATGAGATAACTCTATCTCTAATTATTTCATTTAATATTCAAGATAAAGTATTCAAACAAAACTTTAGGATAAATTAGTATAAACAGCTTTGAAGTGTTAAAGACAATCACAAATATGTAAAATAAAAGCGTAACAATGTTGACTGATAACAATTAGTAAACGTTGGAGGTGTTATCATCGACTTTCATGGAATTTAATTGATTGATGTTACAATAGTATGCATCAACTGATTTAGGTGCGTTTTATAATCTGGTTATATTTAAAATTAGTTATATATTGCAATAATGTAATCTCTATAAGTATTCACATAATTTTCATACGCTTTTTAATTATAGATTGAAAAATAAGTTTTGTTGAAGAAATACATGTATTTTTTCGTACAGCTCTAGCTCTTTTCCTATTATTTCTGTTTTCGTTCTCTATATCGTTCTCAACGATAAGACCATCTTTCGGACATCGTCTCTTTATCTATGCGACTATTTCATATAAGTTATTGATTATTTGGTATAGAATAAAGTGTTTATGTAAATAACTTGCAAAGTGTCTGGAAAGGAAATTATGGAAATCTCATTAAATACGGCGGACATAACATTTATTAAATGCCTGGTAAAAAAACCATTTCTGGGTTTTTGGTAAGACATAGATTTTTTAAAGAAAAGCCATATTGCTAGATTATAGAATAAAAATGTCATTTTACATGATAATCGATTGCCTTCGTTTGGTAATAAAGGATTTGTTGAGAAATAAAAGTATTTTCTTATCTTAGCCCCTTCTGAGGTACTTTCAATTGATATCGCCTAAAACCAGATTTCAGGTGTCATTTTGTGTTCCTCGCTGTTTTTAAAAACTACTAAATACTACAAGAAGGCAAAACAATTCTAAGTCAATAATCTCTCTTTGTAAACATTAACCGTTACTCGAAGTTCGCCCTCGAACCTCCGCGATTCTCGACGATAAAACGATGATGGCGCATTCTAGGACCAGATTTATTACGGTATAGTAATAAGTATGGGTTTGTACACGAATTTTGTATAGCGGTGAACGGCCGTATTGTTTGGTTAGCGGGACTGAAGTTGCGTGGTGTCTTGTATCTGCCCACGGGTCCCACGATTCTCACGCCACTACGCTAATTGTTAGATTCGGCCGTCGCTTGAGTGCCTTGGGTCAATAGAATTCTCAAACTGTCAATACTGTTGTTGCACATACTTGACAATTTTTACTAAACATGAGCAACATCTAGTGTATCTAATACTTATGGAATGCGTGCCTCGCTGCTCCTGTTTTTCTAAGTTAAGTAACATTAAATAACAGATATTAATTATATTATTTATATACATGATTCCAAAAAAGACTAATTTCTAAACTCGCATTTACAATTATAGATGTACAAGTAAAATGATATGTTTTAAAGCAGATGATAATTTTACGAGTGTGAATGTTTATTTAACAATTATCACATTTCATGAGATGTGTTTTAAAAATACTTAAATTTTGACTGAACTGTGTAGCTCAGTCCGAGTCATTGTCTACTTTGTTTCTCCAATTAAAATACGAGCGATAGAAGACGTGGAACACTCGAGGTTATTTAACCGCGTAACCCAACGCTGTATGAATAGCAATTGCCTTTTGATTGGAGTAAATACATTTTTACGGCATAATAATTTAATGGTACACATAGCTAAACACGTATTTTTATGATTTTCCAATAACCAAAGTAGTTTACCCATTCACATTTAAGGTTCTATTTGTGCATATAAATTATGTTTTTCACATATAAAGTATAGGTACATTATACCTTATTCCAGTTTTTTTTTTATCTATCCTTTATCCGACTTTATAAAACATTCAACAATATTTTCTGTTATAACTATAACAATTATTAATGATGAAAGTGCTTCACAATCTCAACTTTCAAGTCCTATTCTTGACAACATTATCATGATAATTCAGCAATGAGATTACTGGCTTAATTTCAATATTAAGCAATTATTGGACATTTTTATCTGCTACTGACTTATGGTTGAACAATTATACCAATTTTTACATATAAATAGGTACATAATACATAGCCTCTAATTTATAAATATATGTACATAATATATAGGCCACATCGATCCATAATAGTATATCTCTCAAATGGTAAAAGGATTTTTCAAATAAATGCTATGGTTCCGAAGATTACCTTCCGCATATACAGGTACACAATTTCGCATACAGGTACACAAGGTTTCAACAACAACAGGTTACAACAGGTTTCGCATACAGGTACACAAATTCACACAATAGCACTCTCTCTTTACAATATTAGTATAGATTATAAAAAATACAATGTCTAATGTTTCTTAAAATCGGATGTAAAATGTCCGATAAATTAGTTAGGATAGAAAGTTGGAGGTCGGGTTTTAAAATTTTATGCCAGTTTTATCCATCTATTCGCTGATGTGGTCATAGAAATTCCTACTTCTACTTACTATTTTACCTCTTATTCAATGATCTAAAAATAAATGTGTTTAATTTTATCTTCATTGCGTTTTCACATTTTTCTTCGCTAATGAGTTTAAATAGAGAATTAAAACTTCCTCTTTTCTTTCGTTCTATCTTCAGCTATTTATTTGATATGAAATTGCGGAGGTTTCTTCGAATTACTGACACAAAAATTGTTCAAGGCGTTCTAAATGGTAAACCTAATTTTCGAGTGTAGTTTCTATCTCATTATGTTTCGATGTAATCTCATGCTAGTCGTGCACCGTGGCGACCCCAGGGCGAGTGAGACTCGGTTACACCGCTTTGGCGGGGCCATTGAAGTAATATGTAGCTTAGACAGGCGACAAGCCACTATAAATTCTTTAATCTTTCACTACCTTAAATTCCTGTAAGAAAACGTTCTATCTGCTACATTCGTTGGCCCGAGCCTAAGCAGGGTGCAATAAATCTTTTTAAGAGGAATACTGCTAGATAAGTTTGAGCTTTATTTTCAACAAAATTTGACTTTATCGATTCATGACCGATACGCAAATGTTAATATACTTTTTCGTGTTCTCTTTTCTTGCCGACGTAGATAATGACTGTTCAGCACAAAAATAGACTGAGAAAATATATATGACTAAAAGTCCTTCTTTCACAACCCTCTTGTTATGATATTCAAATATATTATTAAAAAATAACACTACCGCTAGTACGAGGGCTACAGATATCATATACAGATAGGTAGATATGATATCTTATAGATACCATAGTTACATGGCACAAAGACACGGAAAAATAAACGGTTATACACGTATACACCTGTTTTCTGCGTATTTATTTATTTTCCAGCGTAAATCAACGATTACACATTATATTTAAAAATATATTTTAACAAAAAAAATTACATCAATATGAAGAATGTAAATTTTTTGCTTTCATCTCCTATTATTCACCTTTAGGGGCTGTATTTTTTCTTCAAATAGAAGTGGAACCAAACGGGACCCTCTCAAACCAAAAAATAAATTTTCCAAATCGGTTAATACATAACAGAGTTCTGAGGTAGCAAACAAAAAGAATACAAACGAATTGAGAACCTCCTTCTTTTTTGACGCCGGTTAATAAGAAATATTAAAATTAGGGATGTTATGGATATGAAATTTCGGATCTAGATACGGATACATGATTAATATTTTACCGGTATCGGTTACGTGAGGATTTGAAATTATTTTCGGATTATCCGATTGTTTCGGATAATTTCGGTTATGGACATTAGACGATTTAGAAATATGAAAAAAATATATAATATATTTACAACACTGACTTTATTTCTAGGATATTTATTTATTCAGATAATAATCTGAAATTACAATCATAGAAAAGAATTTTATAATAAAAACTGTTTAAAAATGAGAGCGACGCGGCTAGTGTATCAGTTCGGACGGCGCAAACCTGGAAAACCTGTTTCAATTAGATTTTAACCCTACCTGAAATTATTCGAAACTTTTATCGGATTGGGTTACGGTTACAGATATATTTTTGTATCGGATATCCGATAGTTTCGGTTACGGTTATGGAGCTCCATAACATCCCAAATACAAATCATATGCAGCCAAATAATTGTGTAACCAAAAATGCAAGAATATACACAAAATTGATGCCGTAACCAAATCTTCACAACAAAACTTCTATTACGTAAATGTCTCTCAACTAGGTGTCGAACTCGTAACCCCGCTTCCTAGAAGGCAAGGTCACTACCAACTGGGACATAAGGCCGATATCAAATTTAGTCACGTTTGACAAAGCAATGGGCTAGAAAGAGCACTTTCCCAAAGGGTTGGCTGCCGAGTCACCGTCCGAGACCTGTAAAAGGATCTTACTACCGTACCATTAACCCCGTTATATCTGTGTGACCCAAAGACATTTAAGCCCTATTTTGGTCATAACTTGAAGTAATATGTAACATAATACCGTAAAACTAGGGTAGATATTGTCCCGATTTTCTGCGATTATGGATGCATTTCGATTCACCCTCAATTGGGATCACGAATGTGAAATTTTGAGTTAAACGTTACATGTCGTAACGAATTTTTTGAGTAATTCTCATATTTTTTATACGGTGTCATTTTCCTATAAAATCGTAAATAAAACAATTAATCGTATAATCTTTTGTGTTATTTCAATTTATTTAACCTATTGTCCTATTTGCAATCTATCCGGTAAATCTGTTTCCTCACAAATAAAACCCACAGCTGTTTTCACAGTGAGTTATAGTTAGACGAGGTGAAATTGCAATAATAAGTATTACCGGTGATATAAGCATTTATTATGACCAAATCTATTGTAATACTTACCATTGGTTATATTTTTATTATTTTCTTAAAAGAACCATAACACTTTTTATTATTATAATCTCAGTGAAATCACCGGTGAGGTTGAACTGCGAGATTACAGAATTATCGTGCAGCATGTGACAGTACTAGATATAATCAAATTTATCGGTTAGCGTTATACATCGTTTCTATAGTCATTTTCATTACCACATATCTATGAAATATTGCAATGTTATCACGTTGGATAACATTGCAAAATTGAAAAGAACTTGTTTCAGATAAGGAAGTTAACTGAGCCATTGAACATAATGTAAGATTGCGATACTGTTTGTCGTAAAAACAGTGTTTTAACGAGCCAAATTCTATTTTGACTTTAAAATAAGATTGTTCAAATATCAGTTTTACATAACCGATACGTTCCGTCGAAGCACCAATCAAGCGTATCGTCAATTACGTATCGGGAATAGGTCAACAATTACAACATCCAGACAATGCAATATTTAAAAAAGACAATCTCATTATGTATCAGTTTGCTCTCGTATGAAAATGTTAACGCGTTAACAATACGTATTTAATAAACAAGTGAGTGAACGAAAAACATGTTTTATATTGAACGCTGGAGTGAAAGAAGGACCATTTTTTGTCCATGGCCCAAAAAGAACAGGCCGACAACCAGCCCAGCTAGCTCGGATCGTTGTGATGTGAATAAAGAAGTAAGTTTTGAACTTTGAACGTCCAATTAGCACAAATGAAATTTAAACAACAACACAAATTGCTTTATTGAACTTTCAATAGAATACAAATGAACAAAACCGAAAACGAGCATAAAAATTTGAAAGTAATTAATTAAATTATAAAATTAATACAGCGTCTCATACCCATGCATCGAAAACAAAAGATGACCACGATTATACTATTTAAAAAGTATAAATAAGATACAATTGCCTCAATCAAACATCGCACAACTTACGACGCATGAGAAACTTTAACCTCAATTTAGAATTACACTCACCTGTCACGGTTATCCTCTCAGCTGCAGGAAAACCACTTGGTTTTATTTGTAAACAAGGTGGAGTCAAAAGGCTTGCAAGGTAACATACGTGTGTACACAACGCCGGTCAGATTAATACTGAATACTGAACGAAACTACAACAGCGACCAGCGACATAGCTGGTAGTGGCCATGTGCGAATTGAGTTCACTGGGAGCCAACGGTCGAACGAGCGACTGCGCAAGAGTTTATGAATTACCTATGCACGACCATACGGTAGAGGCGTATGGTTCACGATACTGCCACCCACATGTTCGGGGCGTTTTTCCTGCAAATGATTTGTCAAATTAAAAACTATAACTCTTTACAAAAATTATTCATTCTTTTTAAAAATAATTAACTTATTAGGTTTTTTATTTTTAAGAATGGTTGTATAATTAAATTTACATTTATTTTATTCTTTTTTTAGTGAATAGTTTTACTTACGACAATTTGAAACAGTTGAATTTCGTAATCATGCATTTTCAAAAATAATATTTATCTACTACTAACTTATTATATATATGCCCTTATAAAAAATATCTTTCATAATAATACAGGCAGAAATATATTATTAACGATATCCAGAAGTTGTAACATTATCTTTGAACCATCTAGTTAGAGAAACGAATGATGCAGAGTGCACGCTGTGAAAGTGGGTGTTATGTAAACAGTGTTTGGCCCCGCTTATAGTTTTATAGTCGCAAATGACAAACATCCTCTATAACAAGAACTGTGTTTCACGGATTGTTGATTTGTGCGGATTGATTATTTTTTTGGTATCGTTATTAAATTAACCATGGCCGGGTATTTTATTCATTGCAATTATTGTTGCCGCATGTGTTAGAAACTGTGAGAAAATATACTGTTAATAAATCATAATTAATCAATCAATTAAGTAAGTATTTATCCAAATATTAAGTAAAATTTTCTATTGAAATGTAACTACAATTCTACATTTGTATATTCCTCTTGGAGTTTACTGATTAGGAGTTATCGTTATCACATCAAATCAGTCAAATATAATATGATTAAAATGTAATAAGCATTTATTTCATATGTTTTTTATTTACTGATTTTATTTTCAACTGTTTATCGGTCACAGTTACAACAACGTTTCAAAAATAACTTAGGTACACGTTATACACTGGTAGTCATCAGGTTATTAGTGTGAGTTGGATTTTGGGAGAGAGAAATATAGTAATAGCGATATTATTGATAATAGCCAATGAATAAAACAATGTACTTTGGCACCCCAAGGTCCATTGGAAATAACTTAAAATCAAGTGTTTTATATTGAAGCGAGATCGAATCCAAAACCAAATGAATTTGAATACGTTTTGGAGAATAAACAAACTATTACAATTAAAAAATTTTTGTCGTACACCATACGTACAATAACACGATTATTTGTACGCTTTGTAAGCTTTTGGTATTGTATAGTAATAAGCAAAAAGAAACGAGGAAGAAAACATACATAAATGTTTGTTACAATACACATATGTGTATAATATTATATGATAATAAAATTTACAATAGATGGCAAAAATAAAAGACTTGATCTTTAAATTCAGCATTAAGATACTGATTTTTATTAGATATTAAAAAGAATTTATAGATTTCGACTGTCGCATTTTAATAGGGTGCCTAAGTAGTACTGCAGGTAACAAGGAACTTCTTTTAAAAGTAATTGAAAATTTTAAATGTACATTCATACAGTTACAAGGCAGTCCAAAAAAGCCGCGCTACAAAACAGCTCACGCTAACCTTTGAGTTGTAATTAATAAGAATTAAATTACGCAATCAAGATATTTACAAAATAACGGGCATGTCTATATAAATAAAGACGTTCTATTATGAAAGCAGTACTAAAACTCAGCATCCGTTAGTTCCCACGGCCCGAATAAGCGTCTCGCCGAAACTGGATAAACCGGAAGTCACGTGGCCCAAGCGCAGTCACCTCTACGTACTCGCATCCTTAAATCCTGCTTTCCATCTGTTCGAGAGCCACTAAGCACCCAATAAAACTTGACTGTGTTTTACACTCTAAATAATATAAGGTAAATTCATACATGAACAAGCTCATAGATCCTTAGCAGTACTTACGACATGTATCTACGACATGTATGTTTATGTAGAGTATTATAATTTATATCGACCTGCAATAATTATTAGTAATTGTACGGATATCAATAATTTCTGGTTCAGGTGATTTATTTTAAAATGGCTTGGAGAACATTTGTCTTATATAAGTGTTTTAAAAAGGTTTCCAAACATACCGTTGATAAGTATCGTGAATTAAAATAAATATAATTATTTATTTATGATTAAAAATCCAAAGCAAGAGGTTAAAATTATATATTGAAAACAACAAAATTACAAACAAGTTGTAGATAAGTATGTGTTCACTACAAATAAAATATTGCAATTTGTTTAGCTAAATCTAATTACAATTCGAATAACATTTATATCGAGAAGTCAAGACAATGCTGCAAACGCTTTAAAATGTAAATAAGGCACGCAGTAGACAAGAGAATTTATATTGTATTTTCCATTCATGGAAATATGCTAAGTGGGTAAAAAGCATAATTTCACACGGATAAAGTGTCGCACAAATATGTGGAGTTAACATAACTCAACGTACCATTTGTCAAAAACAAGTGGTAGAAGGTGTTGTTTCATTGCAGGGATATTATGGAGCTCCGTAACCGTAACCGAAACTATCGGATATCCGAAATAAAAGTATATCCATAACCGTAACCGAATCCGATAAAAAGATTTCGAATAATTTCGGATAGCGACAGTGTAAATAAAATATGTTGTAACAGATTTTCACCGGCCGAGCCAATACATTAGCCGCGTTGTTCTGATTTTAGTTTTTTTAATTTAATCATTGAACACCTTATGATGTTGGTGTGTTTCATCATTTTGTTGATATATTTCTATAATGTTGTATCATGATAACTGCTGCACATCCTACGAAATTGGTGTTCCATTCTTTGACCTGAAAATTCATCAAATATTTTATATTGGACGACATGACAGGTATTAATTACTTAATGTTATAAAGCGACCCTGTTTCATCAAAATTCTGGACTTTACATATTACGTACGTTACTTACATGCTACACATATATAGATAGATGGATACAATATCTTCAACATAGGACAATATAGATACAATATACAGTAGATACAATATAGGATATATTTGATAGGATACATAGGATAGGATATTGGACTGGTTGGAATATTATGAGTTGATTGTATATAGGTATACAATACTTAGGTATTTTATATTGTTTACAATGTATTTATATTGTATTACTTACCTACAGTAGGTAAAAAAAATTCAATCTGTATACAAAATATTGCTAGTAATTATTTTAGAGTTTGAGTCCATTTTTAACGATGGTTCAAAACAGAAAGTGGAAAAATAATAAAGAAGTGGTTGTGTGTAAGAACTTCAATATCTTGGTATCAACATTTCGCTCGGTAGATGCCGTTCATCAGCATATTTAAATCTTTGAATTTGAATGACGTATTTTGTTAATCTAACACAACATCAGATACTTGTTTGGATAATATCCATATTTTATAATTGTAAGATTCTTAATAAGATTATCTTGAATTACGGTTATCTCCTTACTAAACTGTGCATATTAAAATGTGCATTGCAACTTTTTTTGTTTCACTGATCACGAATTTAATAATACTTTGAAAGAAAAAATTATTGAAAGCAAATTATTTTGGTGGTAAATTTGGTGATAAGGCAAGATTTAAATATATAAATATTGAATTTAAATGTAAAAATTTTGTGCAGAAATGGTAAATTCCACATTCTTAAAAATTTTGAAGCATTTTAGAATTTATTTAAAAACTACTAGAATGTGTAACGAAACTAAATCTATTTATATCGCAAATAAACTCAAGAACTCGGTTAGCTAAATTTAAACTATTTTGAATATTACTCAGAGGGAAGCAGATTATTTAGATTAAATTATTCAAGTCTATCTTCAATTTCACTGCACCATACTTTGTAACAAAAGTGACTGCATAAACTTTTGATCAACGTCTATATTACCGGTTAAACTATTAGTTGATAAAAGTTTTTGCAAAGCAATATTTAACCAACTACTTGTAGTATTTCGTTTTTCGGTGAATACGTTTCTTAACCGACGTTAAAAGAGAAGGTTCTCAATGGGTTGTATTTTTTATGTTTGTTACTTCAGAATCAGAACTCCGTCATTTAATAACCGATTTGATAAATCGCCTTTTTTGTTTTACTTCCCGTTTAGTCCCACTTAAAATTTAAGAAAATAGGAAAATGCACCTTGTTTATATCGAAGTGGGTTCTTTTTGTTAAAAACTTGTTTATCAAAATGTTTGATATTTGGAAGGACAAACTGGATGATATTGATATTCTTTGTAATCTTTTAAAGGCTTCCGACTATGTAGAATACATCACTAGGAATTTCAGTCAAACAGTGTTATTTGCCGATGATACAAGAATGATGAAAGCAATTTTTTGACGATGGAATAATTTATTTTTAAACTTTACCAAAATGATATGAAATTATTTTTAATTTTCAAATGTGAAGTAGACCCTACTGGGATTGTTATGAATAAGAAACTACCTGAACTAGTACACATTTCACACCTTTTTTTGGTTAAAACTAAATTCCCGGTTATTAGTAATATATTTTTTCTATCCATGACAACATAATTAGTGAAATAATAGTAATTGTTGTCACCGTTGTAAGTATTTGAATTAATAATTAAATAATAAATAAATATATTTTTTTCTAACCGTCACATCATAATTACTGAAATATACTTATTAATTGTTTGTCAATTGTGATATATAAAAAGATCAAAATTTGAGATACGTTACGTCCATACTTTTATGATTTTTAAGACGATACTATTGTCACATTTATAACGAAAAATTATTTGGTATTAAAATTGGTTTCGCTAATTTTAACGGCGAAGAAAGTTATCGGTTCAATTAGAATGTTCTTAAAGAGACTAGAGCAGCGTAGGTACAGCGTTCGGTGGCAAGCAAAAGTGAAATTAATGCTTACTTTTTCACCACAATACTGTTATTGAAGCGTGGTTGATAAATAAGGGTCTGGTTTCAACACTAACGAGATAAAGCGACCAAATGACAATTAATGATTGCAGCAGTCGAGCATAAAGTTAAATGTTAAATGATCACTGCGATCTATAATCTATAGACATCAAATCAACCTAAAAGAGAAAAACAATATTTGAGATCGGTCACTGACGCGTATTGTTACTTCTGGGATCTAACGTAGGACGTCTCGTTCAGCGGCATAACAAAGATAAAACCGCAACCCAAGTTTGTCAGAAGAAAATTTTTTCACGGCAGAATTAGCAGGTTTCATGATGGTGCCGCCCCAAACAAGTATAACTCGACCCGAGACAATTTACATTTTGTTAGGAACAACGATATTCGAACTCTTCTAAATGTATGGAGATTTATACAAGTAGCAAATCGATGACTAACGTCCCCCAGGCCTGTTAGCTAATATACGATGATGCATAAAAATATATGACAGTTGATATAAATATTTAACCACGAATTTAATAACAGCTTTCTAGTCACTAATAGCTATAAAAAAGGGAAATAATGGATGCTGGTATATTATTTATTATATATATTATTATTTATAATTTTACCGCTTTCATTCTGAATAATTCAACCAAAACTATTACTAAGGCCTTCTTAATACTACTAGTTTAAAGCTAAACGGTACAAGCCTTGTGCTTGAAGTTACATCGCTAGGACGCCTACTACCGCATCGAATGTTATAGGGAGTCTTAAACAGCGTCGTTGGACATAAACATGAGGTGGGAGGGGAGCGTAATTACAAAATTTCAAGAGTGCTATATTTCAGTGAGTGTACTTCATTATAAAAAATACCCTTTGGGGACGGATAAACAAATTTTTCGCCTTTTTGCTACTATAAGGTAGAACTTTTCAGTTTAACTTTAAGAAGCGGTAGATAACTGTGCGATAATATGTCAAAATTATCGTGACAATTGTCAGAATTACATTGATATTCACAATAAGATTCAAAACCAGCGAAAAAACAAACACTAAAGATATTTATTACCGCAGTTGAATACAAACACTTGTATAGCGTTCTGTTTTCTATCAGACAGGTCAGCTACAAAGCCATCGTTACGGTGAATATAGGTAATCTGTGGTTGTCTCCAAAGTAAAGCTTTCACATCGCGGTTTCAACTTAGGACCAATCAGTTTCATATATTTAAAACAGTTTTTAATACACGAAACCTTATTCATTTAATTGGCGGTGGATAAACTATCTACGGCACACCTAACTGGTATTTTGATTTGGCACAGAGATAACAATATCATTTATCGTATATGTAGATATAATATTGATAGATACAAGAAAGCTGTATTCGTAGATACGAAAAAACCACTTGAAGAGAGTATTGTTATAACTGTTCAATATCAACGTTGTTATATTTTTTACCCTAATTACCTTAAGATTCATTTATATTTTGAAAGTAGACTGTTGATAGTGATATTGTTATTTCCTTTTACCGTTTATTGATATGAGAAATATGGCACGTTTGCAGGTTTTCCTGTTATTAATATGGAAAAATAACAGCTATTTATTGCTGAGATTAGCATTGATAATTACCTACTTGAAAAAGTAGGGAATGGATTTTCTAATATTTTATGTAAGCTTGTTTTGAAAATGGAACACAAAGGGAGTAAAGTAGTTCAAGAGCTTACAGTACCGTTCTCTGTAACATACTCTTTGATCCCTTGTTAAGAGTCTCCAAAGTGCAGATCCATTGGATTATTAATAAGAGCTTTCGCATCAATCAGGAACCATACTTACGTATTTACGTATTTTACATACGTTTTCATTCCACATAAGGATTTGTTAGTGTGGTTGAATGAATGAGAGAAAAGTAGGTTGGATTTCAGAATCTAGTCGTTGGCATGTTTTAAATGTAAATCCTGGTTTGTACTGCCAAAACATGGAACGCATCAGATATCTGATGAAGGAACTAGATACAACATGATAACTACCAACAATGCAGTAAAATACTAGTAGATTTATCACCCCATTTTTCGCCACGATTATTGTGATTAAAGTGAATTTCAAAATTATGCATTAAAAAATTATTAATCTCACAACGATTTATTTTACTCAACGAGAAGCGGGGGATCAAATTTCACCAACAATAATGTACATAAAATCATGAGTTGGTTATATTACCATTTGAATGGCTTGAAACCATTAACGGCCTACTAGCTTATTTAATGTGTTTTTGTGCAAATGTTGTTGTTTAGTGCAAATTGGTCGAGAGTTTAGCGTGGTAGAAGTGTTAGAAGTTTTTGTGTCTCCCTAAGGTATCATTTCACTTAACCACAGACATGTAATGATAAAAATTGGAGCAACATTTTAATATTTGTTAAGATCGGAGGCGTTAAAATGTTAGGTATTGTGCCAAACCAAATGCGGACCGTGTTCGAATATGGAATTTGATCGATTACGTACCTACAATTCACTCGTCATGTTCACTCGTCACTCGAGCTATGAGTGTTTCATTATATATACAGAATGACCGCAAATATGTAGACAATCCGTTAGGGAGATAGGGGAGGTCATTTGCAACCAAATTATCTCGTATGACGCAAAATCTAAACTACTACAGCTAGAGACATGAAATTTGAACAATGGGTTCTTTTTAGGACTTCGGCACCCATTGAAAAATGACTTTTTCGTATTTTATACCTAAAGGGGTTAAATAGGAGTTGAAAGTTTGTTTGAAAATCCTTCGATTTTGAAGGAAGCTATGAAAACGTGTATTGTATAAGTATAAAAGACTAATGATCGGAACATAACTGCAAGAGGTTGTGTAAACAATTAAATATTTGATGGGAATTGATAAATATCGACTCAAGGGTTGTTGTTACAACTGATGTGTACTAGTTATTAGTCGACCCTCAATTTCACCAACAATAGTGCCTTTAAAAGGGGAAAAACGGGAACGTTATTTCCCTCCTTCTGCTTGTCGTTCAGTACTGATGTAACAAAGTAACTGAAAAGTCTGGATCCATTAAAATTATAGAATGTGAGCATTAGTAACACTTATAAAATATTGTGCGGTATAAAATATTTGATGACACCCTTTTAGGAATTTTGTTAATTAATTAATTTTAATGTACGTTACGATCTTAAATATGAGTGCGTATTTGTTTTAACGTTAATATATTTAATTATTTTCATAGTATTAGGTTTAGAAATAATTACTGATAAAAATCAGGGTTATAGCAGATGCAATAGATTATTGGATATATATTAAGTAGCGGCTGCACCTGGCTACATCGTCGTGCTCAGTATCGAGAACAACGCGTGTCAGCCGCCATCTACAGATGTTATCGCATTATTTATAGAAGACGCTAACGAGACGCAAGTGTGGAGATCCCTTGATATAACACCTAGATAACCCATACATATTAAAAGAAGTAACAATTTCCTCATGAAACTAAATCATGTTGATGACATTTAGTTATTTGCCCGTAAATTGTTTAGATTATTATAATTTTATTTTTATATTCATGAATGCATGTTGTCCACAATTTTAAGACATTTTGTTCAAAGAATTCACCCGAATAGATAAAGATCTTTCAAAGTACCAAACATATTTATTTATACACGCAAATCTTCTTGGCTTTTGTGTGTTTATTTTTTTATATGTGCGATTCTGCCAATGTTCTATATTTAAGTCTAAAATATAATGAGTACAGATTTTTTTTCCTCAAAATGTTGTGTCACCATCGTTGCGTTAAAAGGTGTGGAGCACGATTTTTGAAGTTATTGCGAAGGTATTGTGCATTAACGACGAAAACGTAAATCATTTGACAAAGGCGGAACAA
Organism: Megathymus violae; assembly: GCA_003671415.1. Taxonomy (NCBI): domain Eukaryota; kingdom Metazoa; phylum Arthropoda; class Insecta; order Lepidoptera; family Hesperiidae; genus Megathymus; species Megathymus violae. The sequence continues at coordinate 2,130,942 of PDGT01000005.1, read as the reverse complement.
ACTGTATGACTTCATACAATGGGTGGAAAGCCGCAACACAGACAGACTCAGACAATCAGAACAATGGAACAAATGCGTTGCGTGGTTCGAAAGTTGGCTAACCATCTTTAGCCTTTATTTGAACAACGACGATATTTGATCGATCTATCTAAACTTTTCCTTTTAAATAAACTGAAAAATAAAGTGATGTGGTCTCATAGTTACTGTGTACACGAAAACAAGACAATATTATTCACAATTAACAGACATTTAGAATGAATATTAGTATGCATAATCATGTCTGTAGGCGACTTCCTGGAAGTGAAACACATGATGTTTCAATTATTTCAAGAAATTGATAAAATCCCGTGGAATTCAGCAAAAAACTGTCTGTCTGTAGGTAAGTTTTCAGTTTATGGTCTATATTGCAATCATTAGCTAGGTGATCGATTGAGCTGTTTGGTATGTTTCTGAAAGTACGATGATACTAAAATGTTATTGTTAATATTATTACAGAAATTAATTTAAATTAGGTTTATTAGGGATTGGTTTTGGTTAGGTTAGGTTACATTAAATTTAGCACAGTTTATTTAGTTATTTAATTATTACTTTTCAACAGGGCCCCAAATTCTTATGTGCCCAAGGGTCTCGGCATACTCTACAACGGCCCTGACTACATTCAATGAGTGTGACAACACTCATTTCTTTTTATCGTCGATCGTCTTCAGAGTCCATAGTTTCGCACTCACGAGGACTTATTAAATGGACGGATGAACCGATTTTTTATGTCTATCCCTACGTTTGTACAGTCTTGGCCGGCACTCCGTATCATTTAAATCAGGGATGTTATGGAGTTCCGCAACCGTAACCGAAACCAGATAATCCAGATAATTTCGGATAAAGGCAGACTCTAAATAAAGCACGTTATGATTGGATTACGTTGACCGAGCTGATACCTTAGCCGTGTCATTCTCATTTAAACAGTTTTTATTATTTAATTTGTTTTTTCTGTGATTATAATACCACATAAAACCGAGAAATAAAGTCAAACTCTGTAAATACATTATATTTTTTTCCAAGTCGTAAACCATCTAATATCTGTAACCGACATTATCCGAAGCAATCGGATATTCCGAAATAATTTCATATCCATAACCGTCACCGAATATTATTGATATATCCGGATCCGTATCCGGATCCTAAATTTACTATCCATACCATCCTTAATTTAAAACAGATGTTTTGCCAATAAAGATTGCGTTTATAATAAATAAAAACATAAATAAAATATAAATGTTCAATTATATTTTTAAAAGCCTGGTATGAATGGAATATAGTAAATAAGAAGACATCCATCCATTTGTCCCATAATATTTAATGCTTTATATGTATGTATAACAGATTCGAACATTTTTGTTTCGTTCTTGTACCTTAACGGCAATTAATATGTAATATCTTTTGTTTCATGTAACAATAAATGAAACTTCAGGATCAGGTATGTAAAAATATAGAATTGAAGCACTGGTTTTGCCTTAATAATATACACTAGTTTTTAATTCGATTTGATAGAGAATGTAAGGTTAGTAAATTAGAAATATTATAAGGTTTCGCCTGCGTAATGTATTTTTACTTTTCCTATTTTATAATATTAGGAACTCCGTATGGAAACATTAGCTATGTAGATTTCGCTCAATTTTTACTCCTATCAGTAAATATGTCATTAATCATAGCTTGTAATACAACGTATTTCACATTTGAACGATCTCCTTATGATAATTTACCTAGTAATTGGTCGTCGAGGCTCGATATCTCTGACAATAAAAGACGAGGTCTTGGTCGAGACTTAGGCGAAGCGGAGTGAGTTCGGGCGCTGAGTGAGTGTGATGTTTCAGTGCGGCTATCTCGAGGGACTGCGCTCATCACTCGGTGGCTGGACGCAGAAAGTAAAATCATGGTACTGGGGACGACCTCTAGTAAGTGGACCGGCCTCTGCCGAGGGATCCGTCAGCCGAATGTCCTAGCACATTGATGATTCTTACTTTTGCACGAAAAAATCCTTTTGAAATTCTTTTATTCCAAATTCTCGCTTCAAAAACGAAATCGATTGCTTGATGTTAGATATTTATAATTTACTACTTATTTGTTTTCACTTACCTTATCATTGCACTTCATATTAATGTTTTTAATTACATTTCAAATGATTTTCAACATGACATAAGGATTTTTTTAATCATGAACTTTCTTTTTTGCCTGTAGAGGTAGGTAATTTTGTTTTGAATGAATCGAGTAATTTTTGATGCATGACAAAATTAGCATTAAATGTTCAACGTCAGATCAGTGTGAATAAATATGATTAGAATAGATGTAAAATAAATAGTTTTGAAATGCCTATCTATTCATGTTCTGTATAGAGTTGGTGCAATGATAAATTAAAAGTTTCTCAAATATAAGTGCATGGTGGTAAAAATCGCGTACATTTAAACGTTCGTCAATAATCAGTTCATTTATTTTTGTAATAAGCGCTTTATTATTTCTTTTATATTTAATACGTTGCAACATTGTTTGTTAAATGTTCCATACTTAATAGGTATACCAATTGGTTTAATGTCTTCATAAGTACATGAAACACTTGTATAATAATACCTTTGTACCACGCCACCGAGTGATCGAAACGCATGATTCCAAGCCCCCAGCTCACATCTCACTTACAGCTTCTCGTTACATACGTCGTATACGAATCACATATCTGTAACTGAGAGGAACGAAGTGGTGTGAACCTGTGCTGCAGGCGCCGCGGTCCCCGCTAACCCCAGTTACTGCCCTCTGCCACCCACCCACACTTCTCCTCAACATTAGAGCACTATCCTGTAATTAGAAGCTGAATTCAAATTGCTATTGTATTCGATATAGTCGTAGTGTCGTATTAGAATGGATGTGGTATGACTAGAAAATAGGACATAGTAGGTATTATTAGTCAAGAAGGAACGATGTGTTGAAAGTATGACACTTTCACAATGTAATATTTCTAAAATAGTTTTATCTGTGATCATATTTATATATGAACTGACGTTGACAGGAGTTGGCACACAAACTGTCGCGTAGTTTCGATATGAAAGAAGAGGGAGGCGCATTGCTAGAGGATCGAGGAGGTATCCGGCGTCATCAGTCCATGCAGCGGTTGCAACACGGAGAGCCGCAGACGGAGGAGGGGCGGGCGGCGCGAGTTGTACCCGACCACCACGGCAACCTACACATCACCGTCAAGAAGACCAAGTCGATGCTGGGCATCGCCATCGAAGGCGGGGCTAACACCAAGCATCCACTGCCAAGAATAATTAATATACATGTACGTTTCATACATACAATCGTCATAACTTTGTATGGTTTCTCCGAGATGTACATACCACTTTCACTTGTTAATTCTATCCAGAGTAATTTCACCTTTTGGTCACAAGGTATTAGAAGACTAGCTTCTAATATTTTTTAGCTACATATTTTCCAGGGAAATATTTACATCTGTAAATTTAGACTGACTGTTCATCTTACATATTTATTCACTGTTAACGAACTACTGCAAATCCGACTGTTAATTCCATAATTATTTATTAAAATAATAATATACGTAGTTGTAGTTGATAACATGTTACAACCATCTTCAAACTTCAAGCCTGCAAGCAGTTTATTAAAAGGTTTTATTCACATAAAAGCGTTTTGTCTATTTCAGGAGAACGGAGCCGCTTACGATGCAGGAGGGCTGGAAGTGGGGCAGTTGATACTCGCCGTGGATGGCCAGAGAGTGGAGGGCATGCATCATCAGGACGTAGCACGGCTCATCGCAGACTCCTTCGCTGATAGAAACAAACCGGTGTGTATTTCAAAACCTTGCTCTTCTATAAACTTCATTTGGTTAGAAAAAAATACACTAAAGAAATTGAGGATAGAATATACTTATAAAGTTTGTGGCGTTACCGTACGTGACGTCTCATTCCGAAGCGTAGCCTGTTTGAAAAGTTGACGGAACGTGATTAATAGAAAGACGGCCGGCCATTCTTAGGAATCTACTGGTGAACTGGTAATAATATTTATATGTACCGTAAGTCTTGATCGTAACCAAAACACAGCAGTCAAAGGAGGACTTGAAAATTTTATGAGGTAATTAATAAAGGTACTGCATAGTTTTAAGTGAAGATTCATAATTCTACACATTCCATTTAAAATTCAGAGCATAAAATGTTTCTTTAATGATTTCATCTAAAAATGCCTACCTCGACTAAAGTAAAGTAAAAGACCTACTGTATGGACACCATTAAAAGCGTCGTTTACCAGCTTCAAATAATCCATTACACACATTTCTCCGGAAAAAAAGACTAAATATAACAAGTATTCCGTTTCAACTATGTATGTATCCATAAATTCACAATTGAACATTTTCCGGGAGTAGTAACATGCATCGACGGAATACTAAAAAACAACCCGTCCATTAAAATAAGTCTTCCAGCGAATTAAAATACATACATTAAATTCTGAGATATTTTACTATTGTCGCGCATTCATTTAGTGCAATGATTTAAATTTACGTTTCATTTTCGTTTTAAGTTGAATCATAATTCTGAAATGTATAGATTGTTCAATAAAAAACAAGGAGAATTTTATGGCATGGATAACCTAACCTAATGGTGATTAAAACCACTTTAAAAAATATACTAAGCTACTGAGAAAGTTCTCCAAATTTTTTTTTGATTTCATATGTTGATGTTAGGTAACTTTTTAACACATTACTCGCGAACTATGACTATCTTTGCATATCTGTTAAAGAGCCCTTACTCTTTAAGTGAGCTCGACTGTGTAAACTTTAGGAAACCCCTTTTCAACTGTTGCGTACCCGATGGTGAATAGCAATGTTCTTAGAATCCTCATTTTTATTCCAGGAAATCGAGTTCCTAGTAGTGGAGGCGAAGAAATCGAATCTCGAGCCGAAGCCGACGGCGCTGATCTTTCTAGAGGCCTAACATCTACTGTCCCTCCCCGCCAGCGATCCGCCGGCCGCGCTGGGCGCCGCGAGTCCGGAGGTCGACCTCACCGCGCACACCACGGAATAGCCAACTCCAACCTGCGCTGCCACATGCTCTTCTGAACGCCCTGTTCTGTATACGTGCCTTTTGAACACCCGACAGCCACTTTCGTCTTGTTTTGTCCCCGAGCGAAATCTCACTACATAAAAAATTGCGCACGATTGCATGTTACTGACTGCTCTCGCAAACACAGTGCTAATAAAAAGGGCAACCCAATTGCTCAATGGCGGACGACGCGCTTAAGACGAGGTCACTGTAGTAAAGTAATTCTCCGGCAAGCTGAATGACACCATCGTTGTAGAATTTTGCAGCTGAAGAATCACTTCACTATAAAAATAAACTATTAAGTTTAAAAGGCTGTGTACATACCACATGCAGGCAGTATAAAGAACAGCTGGTGAACGATGTTCGCTCTACAGGAAGAGTTCAACATTTAATGGACGACCAACTTCCCTAACTTTTTACCGGACGTTGCAACGGACTGATATGAGAAGCAAGTAATGAAAAAGAAGTCACGCAGGAGTTATAGTAGTGGGCTAAATGAGATATATGGCACACGGGAGGCAACTAACCTTTTGTAAATCTTGACAAATTGAAATGAAATTGTAAAGTTTTGTACTAATAACACTGCCCAAAGAATAATTGAACCTTTCTCGTAAAGAAATAAGTTTCCATCAATTCTCAAAATAAATTGGGTAGTCCAATCAAAATTTTTTAAATAATTTTCTAGAAAGTAGCATTACAAATTTTACCATTAGTAGGTGACTGAATTTTATAAAAAAAAATGTCCTACATTACATTTGTAATCGAAATCAAGTTAAAAAAAGCGTATTAATTATAACGAGTAATTTTTTTGCAATTAGATACAATCGAAGCAAACAGCAAGCAATTAATAGAACTGGAATTGTAAAGAAACAACGATAACTTAGATCTTTCAATATTAATTTTGGAACGAATCGTGCTGATATTAAATAGATTGGCATTGGTGCTATGAGACATAGTTTTATTTTCAAGAAATGTTTGACTTGTTGAGTCGTGTTCACGTAAGTAGTTGTCACTAGAGAATCGAATAGAGCTTCCTCGACGCGAAACATTGCATTTCATGATTGGTAAAAAGATTTCACACGCGGTCGTCATCCATGTGCCATCGACATTGCATCGGGTGCTGAGTATGTTGAGTAGTAAGGAGCCATGTTTGGTACCTATTAATGCCATTAATATACTAGGCTTATATTGAATCCTTGGTACTGCGTATTGTAACATCTTTTTTTCATAACTACGTTTTAATTTTGTAATTTTTTCACAATACAGTACGTTCGGTCCTTCGAGTCCCATTTCGTAGGGCTTAGAATGTATGTTATGTTATGTTAATTGTTGACAGCTGCAAAGAACTGACATCTAGTAAGGAATATTTAAAATCAAGGTTATGACAAATTAAAAGGTAGGTATTTATAAAAAGATGTTGCGTGTACGATTCTTTTGAGCGCAGTACTGGAGGTGACTCAGTAGTCGACAGTGGCGGTCACTCATCCCAGCTCGTTGTATCGACGGTAGAGACGTGTCCTAGAGCCTCATCAACGTCGCCATCAATAGCGCAGAGCTTGCAGCACGCGGCGCACTCTAAGCAAGCAGTTATCTTACGTTAAGCAGAAAATTTCACATTACTTTGTTATATTAATATTTTTGACTTAACACAGTTGTTTTCTTGAAACAGAAGTAGATATTACTTTTATATAAAATTTTACTTTAGTTTACATTTCATTTAGATTATTACAGACGTTAGTTTATCATATTTGATTGTTATAGTTCATAATGCTTAGTTACATCGACAGTGCGCCATATGTCATTCCATCGGTAGATAAGCGGTGAGTTAACGAAATTATGGCGGAGAGGGATTTTAGCCCGCTCTTTTAATTACGATAAGCGTTAGAGTTATCGAATGTGTGCAATATAATCGATATTAGATGTATAGGAAATGACTTGACTTTATGGTTGCGATAAAGATTAATTTGAAGCTAATTGTGCGCAGTTTGAAATTAACTATATTCATATTTACAGTAATCAAATATATATATATATATATATAGATATGCGAGTCTCTCGGTGTACCCCAACCTGTTGATGTGTGTTGCTACCGCTTGTGATACTCGTAAAGCATACCTACCAGCTGTAGATACTTTAACTTACTTCGCAACCTTATCAGTTTATCGTAGTCTATGTAAATTAATACTTAAAGGTTTTATTTACGTACTAAATTATTTACTTGGTTGTCAAATAATGCATTCATCTAAAAATGTAAATATAATATATTTGTCTATATCTATAAGCTGTAAATAACCTGAATGTATTGTAAAATATAATAAATAAATAAATATTTCTTACATATAGTGCCAAAAGCATATATATATCAAGACAGTCCTTTCACTTTTGTCTGTACAATGCAATGTTAAATAACTACTGTACAACAACAACAACAATAAACTATTCTATCACAAAATTGTCTACTTGGCATGTTTAACTAAGTACGCTTTCTCATATTAGGATTTGATATATAATCTTTAATATTCCTATTTAATTAAATGTATTAAACACAAAATATTCTTACATCCTGAGCAATACATACTGAACAAAAGCAGCTATTGATAGGTTAAATATCTTTGCTCTTCATTACGACCATGGCATATTCATTTGTAATCTTTGACAAAGACATTTATTTAACCAAATTGCGTCAGTTAAATTACAGCTATTAATTTGTTGTTGTCTAAATGTAACCTCAATTCGATTTACAGCAAATCAACCTCATTCGTTAATCTAATAATAAGTTATGCGATATGTTTAATAAATATTGTATTTTTCTATAATTATGTATATTGAGACACTTCATCCAAAAATTAATTAGGTTTTGCATTACGTATCCCGTATAATTTTTTCTCCACGACATACGATATTTCGAAATTGTTATGTAATACAATGTCATTATTTGTTAGGCATTTGTAAGCTCGATACTTTAATCTTAGATCTTGCCTTGTATCTTAAATGAGGATGTTACTTATCGATTAATAACGTACCCGAATAGTGGTCTCATATAACGTATGTTATTTCGTTTGTAATAGGTATATATCAAAAATTTACAAAAATACAAAGTAGGTATATGTGTGTGTATTCTGTAGATTTTGTAGCATGTGATATCAAGTTTAAATACAGATTTGATAAAATACTGGAATACTGGAATCAGTGGAAGATTAAAAAGAAATAATTGTCAAAAAATTTTCGAATGAAATTCCAAATAATAAAACGAATACAGAGTAAAGTATGAATACAGAGTACTGCCAACAACAGATAATTAACAATAAGTCTCAGAATCGAGTTAGATGCTTATAATGTTAATTCAAGTTTAATCGAGATTTAATGACAGTTGCTGCAACTAGGTACAGAGTCAGCTTAAAAAAACCACATCTAACCCAGTTTTGACAAAACTATTTTAGTATAAATCACTTTAAATTTTGCACAACAATGCTAAAAACCGTAAAAGTGTTAATTGAAGAAATTAAAAGCTTCAAGTTCCGAAGATTTAGAGACAAATCTATCTATGCGAAAATATTAAACTACCTACAATTATAGAACACATCGCAATGTAACCCTGGATATACCGCATGCCTACGAAATCCGTGAAAGTGAACTTGCTTTTTATGTTCTTTAATACTTAGGGCATAATTATGTTGAGCCATATATCGTTATAATCGTACTATATTGTGATTATAATTTAGTATAAGTAGCATCTCACTTATTTAAGTTTACTTCAAAAAGCGTGATAGAAAAGATTATTATATCTAAAATTATAAGGGGATATACAAGGCTAGATTTTGATTGTTGTTCAAGCATTCGGCAGCGCATCGATTTAATGCCCTTTATTGGGACCATTTCTTATTTTTTTCCAACAATAATCTTAAATTTAAGTGAGTTGTTACTTAATAATTATAATTATTATATTTTAGAAGAAGGGCGGTGAGCGCCCTTCTATTTAAGTCAATTCATTTACATAATAATTCATGAAAACAGGAAACAAAAAGCAATTTAAATGTAGTTCGTAAGAGTCATAATAATCATTGCAAAAGGTGTAATTTTTTTACTAGTCTTCTATTTAAGTACATGACATAAAATATTGATTATGTTGCGATGGTATTTTTGTATGTTTCCTTAAATTTTAACCAACTATTATGATGGCAATCCTTATAGTGGCTGTTTAATCAGCTCCGTGATCCTGCTATAAATTCTATACCGTCCAATTATTTTGATGTTTAGTTTTCAGTACGGCGATGACGGTGTGTTATTGTGAATATTGCGATCGGTCACCTAGCTCTCGACGAATCGATTAAGCTCCATCAACAAATTATCCGCTACGCACTATGTATACACTTCGAGTCGGTATTTCGTTGATGAAATCTATGTTGTAGTCTGTTGTTAAGTTTGCCGTTGATGACAAAATATATTGTTATCTAGATAATGTGTCGTTTAATTCATCATCATTCATTAAATTTTTTAATATTATCACAAAAAACCTTTACGAGTGTAAGATATTTCGCGTATCCTTAAGTCCAATCCCACCTTCCCTTCAGTTTGCACCCTACTCAATGAAAGACAAGGCTATAACGATTGTTCCGTTTCGTTGGAGGTCGCTAAGCTCTGTAACAACCAGTTTAATTTTCATTATACTTTAACTTAGAGGCGGTGTTTTTACCTGCCTACTAAGCCACTATTCTCGTTCTAGAATCGACGACGAAATGATTTAAAATGTAGCGATTGTAGTGGCGCAGAGGCAGTAAAAAGACGATTTAACGATATTTTTTTTAGCCGGCAACCCATCGGTGGTTTTATTTTTCGTATTCGTATTCGTACTATGCTTATTTACTATCAGATGACTTGGCTATTAAGTTGTCATCGATCGACATTAAATGTCGAATGCTAGTCTAATTGTTGACATAACTTAGCTTGATAATGTCGGCTGTAAGGCGCCTTGTTTAATAAAATAGCAATTTAATCTCAAAGCTGATTGCGTTTAACACATATATATGGGAGGTAAGATTTTAAATTAAACTCATCGTTTATTGTACGTATTTAACTACGAATTAGTGCTCTTGATACACACGAAATAAAATAACTTATTAGGAGAATGATAATACAAATTGTAGGGAAAATTTTCTTCAGAACTAAGAAAAACTACAATAAAAGTCACTCATTTAACATTATTTATTGTTTAGTTATGTAAGGTGCGTAAGTAACTCTACTAAGCAGAAGGCCTTGCCTACATTTGAAGGAAATTTGAACCTCACGCCTCACTATTAGGTGTTCGATATCAAAGTCATAATTTCGTAATTTAATACGAAAACAGATTATGCTTTACAAAGGTTAACAAGGATCATTCGAGTGAAGGGGAAAACAGATAAGTAGGACATAAATCCATTCATCATGTAACACGAATAAGCATGAATATTAATATTTTATGTTTACTTACTTATGGGTACTAGCTTATGGGGAAGTATTTAGATGCAGAGCATTTTTAATAATCAGTCAAAAACTCAACTTGCGTGTTCGTTGAGCAGTAGGTTAGGTATATCTTGGTCCCTACTGCCAATATATAGATACACTCAGGCGCAGTGCACTAGGAAATTCGATCGTTAGGTCTATTGCTCCGCAGTTTTTTCCTATTGTCGCGTAAATTGTTTTGATTTTATAAAATTTCATAATTTATTTTTCTCATTTATCAAAGTTTTGCGAAAAAACGACTGATTTTGTTAATAGCTTGTGGACAACATTCCACTAACGAAATTTTGGTTCTCACCCACTTGACTGTTGAACTGCTATTAAAAATCATAAAGAGTGATTTGGTCACACTGCATAATGTATTTTACGACATGCACTTCTTTTTAATTTTTCATTTCATTTTTCGCACCGATATTAAACAGATCGGTAATAATAAACACTAAATCAAAACATAAATTCAAGTTAAAAGTTATCTCCTCCTAACTTTGTTTTATTAGATACGACTCATTTAACATTAAAGAGATAAAGACTAGATAATTTTAACGCAAATCTGAAAAAATAATTATATAACTTACATCATCTTTTTAAATAGATAGTTCTTTGTTCATCACAACATTTCAGTAAGATCCCTTGAATATCTATCCGATTAGCACTGGAGTGTACATTGCTCCTTCAAACTTTTAGGGGTTCAACAGCCCCCTGGCGATGAAAAGTTGAGAAATGCCCCTGCGGTTTTATGCGGATATGCTCATGTAATCCAAATGTACGTATTGACGTAAGACATTTAATTATTTTATTAATTATTGTGTTGTTATTAAGTCAATTGCACAGTGTAGCGTTGTCAAGTAATAAATCAATTAAACCAAATTAACTAAACGACGATTAGTAACATTAAATTAAAAAATAATAATAAATGAAATCTTAATAAACAAAGAACGCTAGTTTACGTATTTTTTTTTTATAAAAAATGGTTATTAGCTCTAAAGGCACAGGCAATGAAGTTTTGAAATTGTAATTTTCGTTGTTACTTATATAAGATGCATAATAACATTTTAAAGGGTGTTTTACTCCTTCCATTCCAGAGCCTGAGCTAACCTCAACTGCTCATGATGCTCCCTGCTGAACAACAGACGAGGAAATAGCTAATAGTCCCCCTGACGTTGGTCGCAGGGTTTTGTACACGTGCATGGTGGTAGGATTCTTGATATACATCGGGAAGTACCTACCACACTCATTCTATAATTAACAATGAAATGTTTTTACGTATTTAGGTTGCACTTTGGAAGGACCAGTAATAAGAAAATTTTTCGCTTCCATCTTGACCGGCAAGACATCGATATTGCCTTAGGTATTGCGAACGTCTAAGGAGTGTTATGCTTTACGATCTGACAAGATGGCCCGTTAGTCGATTATTTACTTTAAACAAGTAATCCGACTTACCGGAAGGGTACTTTCACGATTTAACTAACGGCAGTAACAACCCGTAACCCAAACCTTGTGGGTAGAACGTGATATTGTCATACTACAAGAGAAGTCAGCGTCACTGATTCCCAACGGAAACAATCTACATATGTCGTAGGTTATCGCCTTTAAAAGGTTCAGCGTTCTTTTATGAGCGGTCCAAAGTTGATACACGTGCCACCTATTGGAACTTTTTAAGCAACGCGATAAGATACAGCTTATAGGTAAAGCATATTATGGTATGGTATTAATGATAAAGATAACTGGAAAAAGCAGAGCTGAAACCAGTTCCGCGCTAGTTAAAACTTACTTTGTAATTACCATGTGTTGTTTTAAAAGATGTGCTGAGAAGTTTGCTTCACAATTTCATCTTTTTACTGTTAAAACACCTTTTCGAAACGGTAGTAGAAGCAAAAAACTACGTGCATAAGAGTCAAGGGTGTTTGTAATGTCATATTTGTGTATGTCCAAGCCACCCGCAACACAGGCTATCCTATAGCGGGGGTGTGAGTGTATAAACGTACATCATTTATTAATATTTACGGAATACCTAAACGATTAAATGATTTTGAATCTGAATAAAACCAACATTACAATATAGCGGTCCTATTTGAAATAGTTCATAGACCTATTCTTATGATGACTAAGTAGAATGTTCCACGTTACGTAATGTTATGATCTCAAGATATGCGACAATGACATCAATTGTAATCAATCAAAATATAACTGGATGACGTAAATAACAAATCATTGACTCATGTCATTCCATTGTCATCTAACAAAATGTACATTGTCCAAGCCCCGTTACCACTTAGGGATACGTCGACAGATAAACTTAAAAACTAAAATTCTGATTGTATATGGATATCACGAAATACTTAGTGTACTATAAGGAAATTGTTGTATTGTACTGCATTAAAAATATATACATGAAATATGTGGTCGTTAGTCCATAGGACGTGAATATTAAGATATGAAGTGTCGTAGATTGAATTGATAAAACATGAAGTTATTGACCATTTAATGGAGTGCTCACGTTCGAATTTTTTTTAAAAGGTTTTCAACTATATGGTCTTATCAAGGCTTCAGATTTATATGGTTTTAAGTAATATTTTTGCATGGTGCTCATATAAGTATTTAGGAAGAAACTACGATGGTGTAATTCAATTAAATTTTTCATCTGTTATTTTGGGTTATATTTTAATCTACCCGATTTAACCAGAGATTCTGTTTCGGGCCTGGATAAAAAATGTAGAAATAAGATACGTGACACACACATAAAAGTAACATTCCATTGTACTTCTTAATTCATCAATCCAATATGAAGCTGAGATTTTTTACCGCCGCTATGATACGTTTCATTCTCGGAGCCTCGAGCAGTGGATAATGGGAAAACAGTAAAATGATATCATGAAGGTTATATTTCACAATATTATGAAATGGTCGAAAATTTAGATATTATCAATTCCACGAGAAGGCCACTACATATATAAATAAATAATAAACGTTTACGCACTCACACGCCCGCTGTAGGATAACATGTGTTGCGGGTGACATGGACATACACAAATATGACATCACAAACATCCATGACCCCAGAACAAATATTTATCTGTCACATAAATGTCTGCCTAGCCGGAAATCGAACCCGGAACCCCTCGTTTGGCAGGCAGGGTCACTACCAACTGGGCTATGGGGTCGTCATATATATATATACATATATGTGTGTGTGTGTTGATTTTATTACTATGTAAAATGTATAAAAACCTCGGTTTTTTATTACAATGGAGTTCACATTTTAGGCCTTGTACTTACTCAGCTTAAGCTATTAAGAAGGAAATATTCTTAACTGATAAAGAAACTATTACTTTATATTAACTGCTGCCAGTTGCTGTTGTGGAGGCTTTCAGCTGTGAAATTAAATCAATTTTTATATTACTGATGAAAGCAATCCGCGTCATATACGACCTCAGGTCTGGCACTCGCTAGACCATTTTGTTAGGAAATAATATTATAGTTGTCCAACTATAATATATTCTGTCACAATATACAGTGTGAATCTCAATTATGTGCACATATTGAAACAGGCGAAATCAAACCGAATTTAGTCGACAAAAAAAAATTTAAATTTTTTTTTGGGGTTTTATGACCTTTCTAATTTTATTTTGGGAATTGTGCACCTTAAGTAAATAAATCGCTATAACTTGTGGAATAAGAAGGTTATCAAGTTCAAACAAAAATTACAATGATTGCTAATAATGAGCCGTACTGATCCATGAAAAAAAAACAAAAAAGTCATCTTCCCAGGAAAAAAAAAATCTGATTTGTGTAAAGAAAGCAATTTTTTTAGGTAAAATTTCAGTAATCGTGAATTTCCTCAAAACAATCTAGGCTTTTTAATTTTTTTTATTATTCAATGTAATTCTACGTCGTATTAGCTTTCAGATACTAAAAAATCATGTTTCTAACTAAAACATAACGTTTGCTACGAGCGCTTAAACAAAGGGAGTTTTTAAGGGTGTTGATAATAAAAACATTTTTAATACCAATTAAAGTATTTTATTAACAGAAAATATTATAAAAGATTTTGAAAATGGTCGCCCCTTTGTTGTAAATATAATGTCACCCGAAGTATTATTTGCTGCGTTACTCTCTGGATCATTTCGGGGTTGTTTTTTATATATAGAGCATAGTTTTCCACTCTCGAAAGAAGATCAGCTTCATTGTTGATAGGGGTACTGTAAACCCGTTGTTTCATAGTACCCCATAAAAAATAATCAAGGGGCGTCATGTCGGGGAATCGCGCAGGCCATCCAATGGGCCCTTGTCGGCCGATCCAGCGATTACAATAATTATTATTAAGATAATCTCTGATCGCTTTAAAATAATGTGTAGGACACCCATATTTTAATACGTACATATTTTGGTTGGGCCAATCAAACTACCAAGAACTTTAACTGGCGTAAGATTTCTAGAATTTTTGTTTGAACATGATAACCCTCTTAGTTCACAAGTTAAAGGGATTTATTTACTTAAGGTGCACAATTCCCAAAAAAAAAATTTTTTCGAAAGGTCATAAAACCCCACAAAAAAAAAATAATTTGAATATTTTTTTGGCGACAAAATGCGGTTTGATTTCGCCTGTTTCAATATGTGCATATAATAGAGATTCACACTGTATGTTGGTTATTATTATTTACTTTAAAAAATACTTAGAGAATATGTATAAAAATATTCACAACATTAACACTAGCGTTAGCATCGGCAACTGCTGCTGTCTACCTGATGGATGTCCGCAAACAAAAGCGCATTGGCAACCGGGAGCGTCTTGTTAGAAGACTATGTAAATCATTTGAATTGATACCGGAATTGAGATGAAGGCGATAAGGCAGGGGAGGAAAACCACATTTGAATTCGATTATTTGAAACGAGCGATTGAACTCCTTATAATGTGTAAAACTGTAAATTAATGTACTATTTGTCTTTAGCTCAGTCTTTCCTTGACTTCGGTATAGGGCAGGCAGGAATAGGGCTAAGTTCAGTTTCAATTAGTAAAACTTGCGGCTCGTTCGTGGGTATCTGTGTAAAAATTTGCAATAAAAAATTCAAAACCAATGTTAAAGGCTGGCAAACTGCATGATAATTTTAAATACAAGACTGCTTGGACATGAGTTTTACATATAACAATAGTTTATCACCACTAATACTATTTCATCACTACTAATAAGTAGTAATAAATGTTTTCACGGTAGAGACTATTCTACTTAGGAACTTCTTGCCGCTTCTTGTTTTGCCTAGACCGTTCATTATACGGACTTGCCGGAGTAATAGCGTAGTGTCATTTTTGTAGTGTTTTAACTGCCTACTTCGAATGAAATTTTATTTCATTTCTATGATCCACCTCAACTTATTGGAAAATCATAATTAATAAGAATAAATAAACATTTGTCTGTTACATAAATGTCGAACATGGGTTCCCTAGGTCGTCAGTCAAGGTCACTACGAACTGGGGTATAGGGTTGCCGATTTTATGTATAATGTACAGTAGTTTTAAAGAGCAAAACCTTTTTAAAAAATTAATTAAGACTTTGGTTTTTTAGTTAACATAATTTATTGAATTAAATGTTCATTACGACAAAGCAGTATGATAATAGTAATTAAGTTCATTATTGGCTTTATTTTGAGTTTCTGTTTACGAGTTTGAGTTTTGAGTTTGAGTTGTTTGAGTTGCTAAGAAACTATAAGTAAATGCTGGCTTTAATGATTTTATGTATTAAAACATATAATATAATTTATGACACAATAATATTCGATTAAAATTTTTACGCAGTAAAGAGTATTTTGTAATATATCATAAAAAAATCTTAACAAAAATTATCTACGCATTACATCCGCAAACAAAACAAGTTTTACGTAACACACAACACATGTACCTTCAGTGACAGAAACAAAACTGTGGCCTGATATCGTTCCGAAAAACTAAAACGATCTGATGCAACTATTTCTAACTCGCAGTCATGGATCTCACGCAACTCGACAATATTGTAACGAGCAGACGCACCTCACGGAAGTGCCACGCTTCACAGGTGTGTGTGGCGCTTACGGTAAAATAGAAACATGTTACATCAGCCGCCGCGAGACTAATTCGTGTAGAATTCTGGCCGTGACATTGGCTTACCAAATTGCTGAATAATACGTTGCCATAGCCTTTCTATTTTCATCAAATCATCATTATCATCAAAATTGTCATTATGGTTGTTCTAACTTCTCAATGATCTGAAATATAGACATCAAGTTTGAAAGTAATTAAATATTGGAACCCGTAAAAACGGGCTTCTCCAACAATCGATGTGCATCGAAAGAGAACATAACACAACTCTTTATATATTTATTTACTATACTAAATCTTTTCATTCGTATCTTACAAAAGTTACCTTCTCCACGAAATTTATTGGGGTTCAACAGATCATCATGGACAGTATAATAAAAAGTACTCTAGCTACCTATCGAAACTTATTTTCCTTGAAGATTTGAAGTGGAAAAAAATAATTTACAATGATAAGACAGACGGTTGTGATTAGTTACTATGGCAAAATCACACTGGACAATTGTGGTAACAAAAAAAGTTTGTTTAGTTACGAGAAACTTAACGAAATTTGTAATTATAGCATAAAGTGAATTTGAGAAATCAATTTAACCTACACTTTTGAAAATTGCATGTTTATCGCATTTTTTCATTTTATAGTTGAACAATTCTATACCTGTGAAACAACTTTATTAAATCTTTTATAATATAAAACACAACATATAAATTAAAACATTAAGATATTGTTACGTGTCAGGATCCGTAGGCTCGAAAAAATGCCACAATCGTGCCGCAGAGACTTTATTTTACTTCACACGCACTTCACAATCACAGTTACACTCGGAGATCGCAGGTATTTGCTTCGTATCCGGAGACTGAATGCCTTGTGGCCGACCCTGCCCGCTATTTGTATCGATTTCCGGGCTTCCAGATCCTTCCACGCCCTTTGTTGAAGTAAACAACAGGAATTCCCGGAAATCGACATAACAATAGCAGGTCAGGTAACAACCCCATTTCGGCCCTCGTCTGTGCTAATCTCGCCCCTTTTGCTTGAGGCATACGGGCCAGATTGGCCTGGAGTGACCCAGGTAGTTTTTATTACTACCTGGGTTTCTCTTTTACTGCCTCTATTGTTTGCCTCTCCGTAACGGTCGGCCACCCTTCTAGAGACTTCGCAAGCCTGCCGACTTCGAGAAGCTTCGTAACAATATTATATATTTTTCTTTGCTCGGTGGTTCCAAAGAGTGAGATGTAAGTATATAAAAGATCACCAAGGGAAGTGTGGGTTAAGTTTTCCTTCGTCAGAATAGTCATATTATTGCTGCATTCAACTTTAAACTGCTTTATCCATTCTCTTTTAACTATACGATAAGCAACTTCGACTATCGTTGCATCATTTACCGTTCAAACTCCTCGTCATTTTTCGTCTTTTTAACATTAATCTTTCATAACTTCAACAATATTTTTATTATATTTATTAAACCCAAAATTTAATCTTTTAACATTCGGTAAATAACATTACTTTGCTCTTCAATTTGGTCCCCTTTTTTCTCAATCCGATTTTATTTCTATGGTATATTCTTTTCTCTCCAATCTCGAAATTTACTACCTCATATCTGTACGTATATTTTTTTAAATATTATATTCCCTTGTTTTTTTTTGTACTTTTATACTTGTAATATATTTTGTGTTCATATGTACGCTTAAAGGGTTGCCTGCATGAAATCACTATGAAGCCGCCCGTTGTCTTTGTACATTGTACTTAAAATTAGGTAATTCGACAGGTATACTTGTAAACATATAATAAAATAATATGCATTAACGTCCGATCATTTTAATGTTATATTCCTTGTTTAAAAAAATAAATTACACCCTTTATAAATTTTAAATAACAGGTAGGTAAAATATAAAATGAAATGGCAACATCAGATAATCATCAGAAAATGATACGGCACAGTCATAACAACGAAAATCTCAAAACGTCAAAGAAATCTCCCTGACCTCCCGCACGTGCTTGCTTGTCGCATGTACAGGAATACAGAAACTGTACAGAGGGCAACTGTTATATATGAAATCGTTCTGTTGAACTTTTAAGCGATCAGAGTCCGTGCAATGCCATGGTTTTTGTAAAATTCGATCGAGATGAGATAATTATGTTAGTTTCACTGCGGATTCAGCCATAATTTGAATTTTTGTAATTTGTAAACATGAGTCGCGTACGAAAACGGGACGTAAGCTCAGCAAACTTCCTAGCATAAGATAAGTGTTTGAAGTGCGCAGCAGACATGTGAAACGTATGTATGTGTAAATCTTTGCAGCAAAGTTTTACGCAGAAGCTGAATAATTGATCTTTATAAATATCAGACATATTTAAAGAGTTCGTTTAGCCACACCGTGTTGTCGACAAATGTACCTTGCTTTGTGTGTACCTGCAGGACCGCGATCCGCTAACTTCCAAATACACCTTTCCCATGCATTGTAAGCGACATAACCCTACAACGAAAACACTCTGTATGTCTGTTACTCGTGTGGCACTTGACACGCCGCTGAGATATCTTGCTCCAATTTCAACCGGATCGTGTGGTCAGGCCAAGACAGGGTGTTCTGAATGCTTAAAATGTAAAAATAGGTTTACATACTACATTAAATAAATGTATTACTATATCATTTACTTTATTATATAATTTTCTTCTTGGCCGACATCGCATTAGTGCTGCCTTTGGTGTTACTAAAGTCCATGGGCGACGGTGACCACTTACCATCAGGTGGTTCGTCTGCTCGTATGTCAGCTATTTACATTAAAAAAATCTTCATCTTAACCTTGGTTAATATCTTATAATTGATAATAATTAATATTGGACGATTGATTTAACGTATCGTTAATAATTGATAACAATCTTAATATTCCTATTCGCCTTTAAAAAGTTAGGTTCGGTTTTGACGTACTACCAATTAATTGAATTTACATTTCACAATCTCGTTTTGATTTTGTTGACGCGATTTTTCATAACTATAAAAAATCCGACTCCTATCGTAATTTGTCACGAAATTGTAAAATGAATAAATAACCAATGTTCATTAGATAATTATTGGGGTAATTTTAATAGTTACATGGTCCAGATTAATCAAAACATATACCAATATTTTTTTTAATAATTAACCTCACGAGAATTATAAAATGGTGTATTGATGAAACTAAATGATGTTGTTTATATCATGAGTGAAGAAAATACATATCTATTTATAAATAAAGTTAAGTAAATTACGTGATAACTATCGCGTCCGTTTCATTATTCATAAACATCATTAAAATAATTAATTAGGACCGACAGAAATCAACCTCATGAATAGAAGAATGCGTCTGTTACATTAATCTCTTTCGTTATTACTCTGCGGTGTCCGTATTTCCATCTATATCGTTCAATGACAGCCCAGCCCAGAAAAAAAATTGCTAGTAATATAAACAAGCAACGATCCTTTTATATTTTCCACATTTAAAAATATTCAACGAAATCAACACTCTGTTTAACAGTAACAACTAATTTACTAACAACTTTGAATGATACAAGAATGCAATGCTTTCGTGTTTCCAATCCCGCTGTACCGTGGAGGCAGCTATCTGTACGTGTACGACCTTATATCAGCTAAACTGGATCAAACTCAATAATATCTTAATTCTTATCAGATGATTTGTATTTATATAGGTTATACCGTGTTATTGATTATGATTCATGCGTAATATGTATATAGTGTTTGTTATGAACTGTTATATAGATTAACTGATTTATTATAATATGTTTAATTAATATTATTTATATGTTAAATAGTATAAATAAAAAGAAAATAAATTCCTTCTTCAATGAAAGTATTCAAAGCTTCCATCCATTATATTAATAATAATAATAATTGAAATACATAAATTTTTTTAACTTCAATTTTCTGTTATTTTTAAACAAATCAATGTTGGTATCTCGCTATTATTCTTTGAATGTTCAAGGCATGATACCATAGGCCAGGCATCATATAGATTAAATCTAAATAGCTACAATAAATAATAGTACAATGTAGATCTAGTTTATTGGCCCAATTGAAATGTAAAATTTATTAGTTATTAAAAAAATATATTACAAATAGATTAAATAAAAAAATTACCAATAAGGACATGAGATCGTAAACTTCATATGATCGGTAATTTGATATTGCCATGAGCTATGAAGCTTTATAAGGAAGGGAAAATGAGGGAAATTCTAGAATTCCTACAATAGACAAACCGGAGGAGGAACCGGTGCTTTTCCATGAGATCTTGTAGTCTTTTCATACGCTGGATGGCTGCTGAGGAGGTTTTAGTTGAAGGAATTCTGCATAACTCGGAATATTCCCAAATGAAGTCGGATACCTTTTAATGATATACCTAGAAACGAAAAAAACAACATATAATCTATGTATTAGTATAAAGTTGAAATTTCATACTTAAAATCCTTCTACTTTCAAAAGTTATCGACAATAAAGTTATAAGGTTATAATAACTAATTGTTAACAATTAATTGATCGTAACTCATATCACTAATAATACTAAAATTCAGAAGACCGGTTTTGCCGTGACGGGTCACGACCTGCTACCGTGCAGTGAAAATAAAACACCAGATTCGTTCATTAAGTAATTAGTTCATTTAGAAAGTTATAATATATTTCTTTGTTATTTATGGGAACAATATAAGTAGTAAAAGTTAAGTATAGTATAAGAAACTATATATATATATATATATATATGTTTAAAAAACTACGATATATTATAAATCTCATGGTAGAGTTAGATACATTACAGATAACTTATTCATCACACTTCAAAACACAATTCTGATAACCCATTGATATAAAAAAATAACAGTCCTTCAAATAAATGTTTTTCTTTCTTGGTACTAAGTCACTCGTAAATATCACGTCCACCGTTGCTGTTAAACGATTCTCTTACTTAACAACAGAAACAGTTGGATTATGAGCTTTTTCCCGTTGCTTCTACGAATTACTTATATCTTAATAATCATTATCCTTTTTACTTATAATTATTATCTTAATAAGTTATAGGTTAATGCTTTATAATACAAATAAAACAATGATGTCAAAAACTATTTTGTTTTTCTTTAGCTGCTATTGACGTTTAGGTGAAATAACAAAGTTACGCTATACATGATGTCGCTATTAGGAAATTTTTATCATTGCGATTACCTCTGACGATCTATGTTGTTATTATTTGCTGATTATCGTTGTATTTGAGACCATATCTATAATATGATATTCGACAGTAACACATGTTGTTATTGCATAAAGCGTTTGGAAACTGAATATCAAAATATTTACTAAAAGTACGTACCTTTATCGAAAGGTTAAGTGCGAGTAGATACTACATTGCAGCGGGCAATAGGGGCATATCGCTACACACCTTAGTAAATTAATGCACCACAACCCACAGCTGTCCCGCTGCTGGGCCTGAATCTCGTTTCAGAATGTTGGAGATTTGACACCATTCACACACCTTTAAGAAAATTATGAAAAACTTTTTGGTATCTAATTTTTCTCACGATGTTTTGTTTTACAAACACAAATGATTTATTTACACACTTATATTTTGAAAATTGAAGGCGCAAAAGATGTAACATTGGCCCCTATTCCAGCCTGCAGGATAAAAGTGTTCAAACAACTAAGCCCGTAAATAATAATATAATAAAAGGCGTTAAAACATATTGAAGCAAATCATCGATTACTACTGACCTTAATATTTAAAACTCTGTTCCCCTGTTGAGTGGCTTATCATTACCCAGCCAGACGACTGAAGTTAGAAGATTCAAATTTTGACAGCAAGTACTTGTTATCTAGAAAGAGTTTTGGAAATAAAACTCCTAAGAGGTTAAAATCGGGGGAACAAACTTATATCAAATTTCGTCAAATCTCAGCCGATTTATTAAATAACAATTTACAAGGTTAAAAGAAATTCTATTAGAAAAAACCTAGTTTTTATGTATATTCAATCGTAAAACAATTTTCTCACAAGCAAGAGAAATAAGGAAAGTCATTTTAGTATGAATTTTCGTAATTTTTACAATTGACTTCATCTTAATTGGCATTCGACTTAATATTTATAAATAATGAACCACAAACTTAATGTCGTTATATATTACCGTTTCACAAACCGAAGCGATGGATGTTGTTTATCTTCTTCTTTGCATTTCGATGACAACAATATGACACCAATTAAATGGTTACAGACCACAATTCTGCCAACTTGATAGCACTTTCGGAGGCAACCATTAAATCCGCTTGTGTGCAGGTGTTGGGACAAGCAGGACACCTCGTTAAGTGAGCCATTGTTTGGGCTGCACCACACGAGCAGTTCAAATTGGTGCCGTTTGTGAATTTCCATCTGAACATATTTTCCTTGCTCCGGCCAACCTGAGTCCGAAGCATATTTAAAGATCTCCAGGTTGGCCATGGTAATTTATGCCCTGGTGGAAGATTCTCTTCAGGTGGCACGAATGGATTTGTTGGGAAAGTTCTTTCCGCCAGAGGTTACGCCTTGCACTTGAGGGTTCCATTGTTAGGGGCTCGACACACTTGATAAAACTATTACGACTTTTTAGCCTTTGTCGCATTGGAATATGCCCATGTAAGGGATGCCATATGTTGGTAATTTAATAGTAGGTGTATAAATTATCAATCACAGCATATAATGTAATAACTGTTGTTCCACTGATCTCTCAGGTAAGGAAGTGTTAATGATACAGTAGATTACACCACGCTGGCGTAGTGCATTGATACCAACTTTTAAAGCTTAGTCTAATGTGCTGTATAGAATCGATACTCAAAATAACCTAAAGAGGTAACCTTATTATTTGGGCTGCTAACATTTTATGTCTGAATATAATATTTTTTAAAAAAAGCTGTAAAAAATATAGTACGCTTCAAAAAATATAGCATTTTAGTAGGGAAGAATAAAAAATAGAATAAGTTATATTTTTAACTTATTTATTTTTTAATAAAAACTATATTTTATTGCACTTCTTGCATTCTTTAACAATTGTTTTGTTTTGTCTTCAATAAAACTGGCATACGCCTTATCGCAGTCAATTTTTAAATTAATATAAATCAAAAGCTCATTTTGTATTAAAGATATACTTGCTCTGTTTTTTTTAATTTTATTAGTTTTAGTGTTGCAAAATATAGACATTGATCTACTGTACTGAAATATAGTATTTTCGCGTACTAAATATTTCTTCAACAGTACGGAGTCCCGAAATACAGTACAATACTATACAGGAGTCCCGTAAGTAGTGGACCAACGGGATGTGGGTGATAGAGGGGATCTCTGTCTATTTCAAACACAAAATTTTATTGGCCTAGGCCTTATAGTTTTGAAGTTATTAATTTTTTAGGGTTTTTTTTTAAATCTTGGTACACTAAATACCGATATTGGAAATTTTACTGTTTTTTTTTTTACCATTTTAAGTTTATTTAATTTAATGCAGATAGTAAAACATATGTCATCGTTATTTTAAAAGTTTTTTAGTTCAAATTATTAGTAAGATAAGAATTAAGCATGTTTTAATTTATTAATTTAGGCCAAAATTTAATTACACAAAATGAAACATGATCTTTGATCCATCGTGGTGTAAAAAAATTGTATGTTAACCTGGTGCAACTTTATTTCAAAAACATCTGCAGGGCATACCGAGTTTAAAAACGTGACTTTTTACATTCTAAGGGAAACTAAGTGAAATATGACTAAGTTTCGCAATAGACAACGTTCAAACAAAAACAAAGTAGATATTTTATTAATATATCTACATATCAACATAACTCATAATACATATCCATTACTAATGTCGTTTACAATAGTAGTAACTACTCCATCAGGTAGTTAAAGTCCAAGTAACTATATTAGAATAGTGTCTATTCACTATTATAATTACCGACAAGAATATTATGAATAATAAAACGATTAATTCATACGACAAATGTCTCCTTAACACCACTCATATCTGAATAAAATTAATATTAGTTCCGGTGGAAACTGGTTTTATTACACTAATTGCCTTCCTCCAATAATGATGATCGTGACAAAAAACTTACTGCGTAGACACAACACAACCACGAGCATACGACATCATCAATATATTACAGATTTCCTTCTGCTTAACGTACATCTTTGTATTTAGTATGTTTTTCAAGATGGAGTCACGAATTTATCGGAACATATATCTGTTGCTAAACAAAAAACCCTTGGCAATATCGCGTCATGCGACAATTATCCGCCAGTTCGTTCACCGCGTATCAAACATCTTACGACTATTATATATGTCAAAACAAATAGAAAAGCAATAAAACAAACGGCCAAATTAATTTGGTCATCTAAACCCAGGACTCTGTAGCACCCTTGACCGATAAGCGCGCATAAATGTGAAGAAAAACACTGCAACGTCATTCAATTAACCCACATGGAATATGAACTGATGCAATGAATATCGGAAATATATACAATAGATACTATACAAAGAAATAAATTAAAAAATGTAACCATTGTCCATTTTATTTTTTCCTATGTTAACTAAGGTTATTTTAGTGATTATTATATTGATTTAAAATACACTAACCATTGCCTTTTTATTTCAATTTTATTAGCCTAACGTCAATTACATTCATTTCCAAAAATATTGTTATAGACGGATCCGTATCAACGCCAAAGATTGAACCGCCCGGTTCAATCATTTTATTTCTACTTATATTAAGTAAGGTTATTTTAGTGATAAATACTATGATTAGAAAAATAGTAATCATTTTATTTTTATATTCCCTGCCTCAGAAAGATTCAGCTCCAAGAATATTACACGAATCCTAATATCATCGTTTGAGTACAGTGAATCGTCTACATCAATTTCTATGAATCAATATAAATTTTAATATCACGCGACTAAATAGTAGAGATATTCGATAACATTATACTCATTAGTGATTCATTAGAAATTCGATAATCATGTATCATCCGGTTGCTTCAGTGAAAATGTTTTTTGAAGCATAAAACCCCATGTGCGGCACACGCGGAGCTCTCAGCCCAGTGGCCGCGCGTACAGCAAGATAAGCCCGTCATTACATCAGATTGTAAAACGCGGCGCGAGCCCTACGACGCTATATAACGCGAACGAAGGCGTTCCGCTCATGCACAACTCCAAAGCTATAGATGATAAAACGACATTAGTTTGTGGCAATGATACGCGCTCTCATGCATTTAACTTGGTTAATGAATAAAGAACTCGATTGCGAACAGTGGTGGCATAGTGACAACTTGTGCGACAGTCATTCCCCGCGTTTCCAGCATCAACAAAGATAGCCCGGACTCATCACATCGAGTAATTGATCGGGTAAATATTGATATGAATGTTGTTGTTGCTAAACAAATAAACCTTGCATTTTCTTTTATCATTTCTATCATTTTTAATTTACTTTGTAATTTCATTCTTCACATTCTAGCAGATATCGCAATGCTTAATCGTATCATGATTTAATTTTCGAAAACGAAACATGAGCAAAGCAAATCAATAATTTATCTTTTCGTCATAACATTTAAGTCATTAGCAACCGATAAATTTTAACATAATATATTCGCAAAATATAACTTATAAACGCTTGTGGTTCTTGAAACGCTGAAATAATTTGTCGAAATGATACAGAAATTAAACTGTATGTGCTTATCGCAACCTGCTTATATATTGATCTGTGACTACACGTTCTTGACGTGTAAACCGATATCGATGTATCGATTGACCATTCACGCTCCAATTCTTTAATCTGCCCTTCCTGAGTTCAGTGATCAATCATCCTTGACTAGTCTGAATACATCAATTAACTCCACGAGAATCGCAGTTTTTATAACCGTACCGACTCATCACAGAATCATTTGAAGTAACATCGAGTTACGATAATTTATATCGTCTCACCCAACATTGTTTTATAAAATTGATTTTAATAACAAATAAACAATGTTCTATTTTCAATTACAGGATATCACACCTCAGTAAAAGACAGTGGAATAAAGGAAAAAGAATTTGAATTTCGTCTGAAGACCAAAAGTATATAGGAACAACAGAAGTTAATAACATGGCTACAGTTGAGAGCCATCACGAAATTAGCTTGACTTCGCCGCTCCCCGTGAACCAAGATTCTGGGGATCTGGACTTCATGGCGTTCACCATGGCAGCGCTACGTCTAGTTAATCCTTGGGCAGTAGAAACTAAACCGAAATGGTCGGAGCGGATAGAACCGGGGACACCTGAAGCCAAAGACCGCGTCATAACCCTGGCTGAAGTGTCCCACCACGACACACCACAAGACTGCTGGGTGGTCGTCTATGACCGAGTGTACGACGTAACTACATTCTTACATGAGGTGTGTTGAAATTCAACTTTATCTTAAACTATCAGGCATAATTTCAAATTCGCTATTTTATGGTTACTTTGTATTTTATTACTAGGTCATAATTAATTTCAATGTGGCTCTTTGTACAGCAATTTATGCTACTTAATTTAATTAAATAATATTGGTCTGTTATATACAGACCAATAATAACCTTTTATTTAACAAACCAATTTGTAGATGTCTAGTTTATCTCGACGAATAACGACCCTCATCTGGTCTTAGAATTCTCTTTATAAATATAATAATACAGACGTATTCTTTCATTTCAGCATCCTGGTGGAGTTGACATAATGCTAGAGTACGCCGGGCAAGACGCAAGCACTGCGTACCGAAGCTCCGGTCACTCCAAAATGGCCGCCAAGGCTCTAGAACGATTCCTGGTGGGCGAGCTACCCATGCACGAACGCATGTACAGGCGTCCCGGCGGCATCCGTCTGAGCGATATGCCAGAATGACAAAAATCTACATCACTTCTAAACGTTTACTTCTTATTTTAAGTTATGATATTCTAGAATTTAGACGAACCTTTTTACTTATAATTAGCTAATTAATTAATACGTCAAGCTAGACTAAGACTTATTATTTATTAGCTGCGAAGTTCAAGAGTGTTGTTACTCGGGCCGTTATCTGTTTTCAGTTATATAAGTAATTATTATATTAATTGTAATATTCACTAAGTTTTATAATTATATTTATATTATGTTGTCGTGGATAAACCTTGTTTTATAAGAATATTTAAAGTATTATCTTTGAGATATGTTTACATAAATGTCTCTCCTGCATTTACTTAATTTAGATTTAACTACTTTTTATTATTTCCCTTCAGTATTACGCTGAAATATAATTATTGGTTATTGTTGTACTCGTAAAATCATTGTTTCTACATTAATTACCAAAGTTCCTATTAATTAACAATAAAAGCGTTTTTACATCTTAGTCTTTTTACCTTTTAAACCAAACACTACACACCAGTGTTTTACATCAATAGGCACAAATGGAGCAAGCAGTAAGCACTTCATCATAATAACGCAAAAAGCATTTTTTGAAATGGATACAAGGGGGTCCAAATCACCTTGTATCCATTCCTATCCCTCAATCTTGTTGGAATCTATTGAATCAACCGGTCAAACGGTGTTCCCATTTCTAAATGTACTTAATAGTAACGTCCAGACGATAATCGTGCATTTACCTACCAGACTTACCATTACCCTCCATCTAATGTAGAATCATGCACGTAAATCTACAAACAGTCAACAAGACATATACGAATAATGTCTCTGGTGACACCAACGTCCATGGGCGACGGTGATCACTTACCATCATCGACCCTTACCGCCGTCTTGATAAGCTTATATACAAAAACAATCAAATTTAATGAGGAAAACTAAAAAAAAATATTTTTGTTGCCAATACAATATATTAATTTAGAAACGAAATTACATAGTTTGTTAGTTAAAGAAAAAAGTTTGATTGCTCACCGCACGCGTCAAACCTTTTTGCCATATCTGAAAAACAAAAAGAAAGTAATTGTTTAAAATCGATTTTAATTGAATAAATGCTCTACTAATTAAGGATTAAGACCTTTTCCCAGTAAGCTGCTAATGAGTTGAACCTCATAAATGTAGGTACATGAATATCCTCATCGTGAGGTTCTGAACATCCATTAACACCTTAGCCACCACCGACGGAGTGTCCAACAACATAGTAGTGAGGGAGCTGCTTATTACTGTCTTTTGGGCACTGCAACCGAAACTTCGGGATAAACCGGGCGGTACAGAGCCCAACAACACACTATATAAGGGACTGTCCTCCATAACCTCGTCTGTTATTCAGCAGAACGTTATTCAACGAACAGGGGAGGTTGGCTAAATTTCAAAGTTGGATGAAGTCCCTTACATTTCAATTATCCAACACCAATGATGCTTAATCGCTTAATTCAACGTTGATTAATTTTGTCAATCGCTTTCGACTACCACAAAGAGTATTGAACACTCAGGGCACATTCATTTTTTGCATATATTTGACTTTATTCAAAGGTTTAAACAAATATTAAGGAATTCAAGTAAAATATGAGAGAAAAAACAATCAATGGTGCAACGTATAAAAAACGGTACAAACACGTGCTCAGTCTTTGACCCCTCGTAGCGTACACAAGTTGACATTTCGGTTGCTGTCGTCACTTGTCAACTGTCGTCAAATGTTGCGTCAAATAATTAGTAAAATAATGAATTCAAAAATAGTTCAATTCTATCTCAAATGCAGTAAAAAACACTAAGAAAATTTTATAAAGTACATTTTTTATATAAAAGTAAATTCCAAATGGTTTGAATTACATGCATATTCCGTATCGCTACAATTTTAAAAATATAATAAATAATTATATAAAACTAGGTGGTCCGGCAGACATTTTTCTGCAATATAAAAAAAAAATAATGTCTAACACATTACATACTTTTCTCAAGTTACTTACATGGGCGACAGTAAATCGACTTATAGAACTTTCCAGATTTATAACGAAATTTGAGATACAGTATATAAAATTTAGAAATAATGATTATGACAAAATAACAATATCTATGGAGATGGACGCATACATACACAGTTATCAGTCACAAAACTGTGTACAATTTACAGCATTGTTGGGATTATCGGCGACCACACACCTCTCCATACTTTCCCAGAAAGCTGACAATTGTAATAGTGTACACGTACTTAGCGCTATAACAATGGAACATTTCTTGCAGTACACAGGGACCCGCTTCCATCCTGACCGACAACGCGTCTGTAATGCCTTTGTGGTGTTGAACACGTACATTGACGGCAATGACCACTTTATACCAGGTAGCTCATCCTTTCGTTTCTCGGCTTTTAGCAAATAAAATTAGAGACTAAATTACAAAACATCACATTGGTTATACAATTTTGTCTCTACTACAATAATCTCGTCTTATCTCATTTGCCTGCCTTATTTTACCAACGACGTCATGTTTCATAGAACAGAAGGGAAATACTCTATTTAATTATTTATTTGAAACTGCGTTAGCACAACAGTTATAAAATGACTTGCAAATTAATTAGTTGCTAGATATCTGTCCAATTATGTAAAAAAAATATCTTAATGACTAAAGTCACTTACAAGTATTTGTAGTTCCATATGTGCTCGATTTTGTAGAAATATCTCAAGTATACGAGAAGTACTATGAGCATTACAATAGCGGTCACTTGTATTGTCTCCTCGCGAGGCATCCCACACTTGGACACTTTCACCTCTTCTGGAGTCACACTCAACTGAAATGTAAATGATCAACGATAGCAGGTTTGCTTACTTTAGACCAATTTCGAATTCTATACTCAACTCAATTTGTTTCATTTTATGTGTGTATATCAAATTAGTGGCGTTAAAGGAAAACATCGTGCGAAAACCAATATATGTAATTGAGATTTTTGTATAACATTCAAAAACAAACAAAAATTGGTGAATTATAACTTAAACAGTCTCATACTATTAGGACCGGGCGACCGGTGGATTACTAGTAGTGTGTCGGTTAAAGTTTATGATGATTTTTTTGTTGGTGCACTTCGAAAACATAGCCCTTTTTATTTATCCCGGAATTTTTTGCATGTGGTTCGAAGGACTAAAATATTTTTCCTACTTACCAAGTAGTATTTGGGATCTGGTCGGTTCCTCCACGAAAACGACGGGACGGTGTATTCGATAAACTCTATCTTATGATTACGAGTTGGCACGAAACTATGTCGCACAATGCAGCTGTGATGAGTGTGGCCTCCGAATGCGGCACGTGGACGCAGGTTCTCTACTAGATACTCCGTGGATTCTTTAGAAAGACAGTCCCATCGCTCTTCAAATAAATTATTCCGTTCCTCGAGCGGAGCGGCATCAGGTTCAGTACATACATTATCGGATTCCCTGTATAAAGGATAGTGCTGAAAATATAATTTGTGCAATAGACAATTGATAACGTAGCATACCAGTGTTACACATTTTTTGTGTTTAAAGGTAATTTAAATGAAAACTAATTAAGGCGACAACAAATGGGTATGAAATTTACCAAATATTATGAGTAACTATTAAAGTACAACCACCTTTAACAGGTTTACGAGTATTCAACCTGAAATAAGAAAAAAAAATATTTCTACTTCTGAGAACTAAGTTGGACAGTTTTGTTTCTGCGTAATATGGCATTCACAAATTTAACAGAATGTATAGAACAGTAGGATGTAGTGTAGAGAATAACCTGATTCCAGACTTCATAACTTTGTAACCAATCACGTGAACATATAGAGTCCATTTTACTATGATACTGGTATGTACATACATTGTACGATATGTACATATATTGTATGTCGATAAGTGTACACCGTGATCTAAGCGTGGCTAAAGTCAAATTTAGATTACAATACAATAATAAAATTATTCGTGTGTCGTGTGTATTCATATTATAATGTTAAAATCCATGATGAAATTTATAACAATTACAAATACAAATCAAAGTAATTTTAATACCGTTATTTGTTTTATGTGGGGGTGAATAGGCTAAGGGCATTGACTGATTATGACGTTAGACAAAACTTAGCAAGCGTTAACCTATACTAATAACAATCTACACATTATCTTTAATTTTTTTCAATGTTTGTACAAGTAAGTCAATCTGTAAGAAACACTACACTGATTCAATTAGGTATGTTGAAACTCGACATATTTATAATTTAACTTTATATTTAAAATTAATAACAATTTTTTTGTGCGAGACCCACACAAATAAGCGAAGGGGATTGTTGCTAATACTTAGTAACAAAGTTTATAGAACCAAAACGGAAAAAAAATACATTCAATGATAAAACACGTTAAGCATTGCCTTTTCGGGATATGGTTGTAGGACCAATAATAATTCGTTTTATCAGTCACTTGTACACTGCAGTGATTAGAAATTATTGGTAGACTACAACAATTAGAGGATGCAAAAATAGGGAAATATTGGTTATTTTAAATTATCTATTTTGGCTTAGAAGTTCTATCATGTATGTTTTAAAACAAGAAATGGCAAAAGCGTACATAACTATTAGTCTTCAAGGCCATTAGGGCCCAGTATCATAGAAAAAACCTTTAAGCTTCTTTAATTCAGAGAACAGTATTGAGTGCATCAATCAAATTGAAAGGTGTATGGTGCCACATAATTTTGATTGCTTAGACATAAGTTCATCAAATATCTAACGGAAATTAAATTTATAACTAACTCTTTCGAATTCCTTTTCTAATTCCTAGTTTTCCCTTAAAGTAAAGGAAGTCATTTAGTGTTGTTTCTTCACACTAACCTGCATTATGATGGGTCTGCTGTAATGAGATAATTTTACTTTCCCTTTACATAATTTGGAACCAGTGCTACACTTTAAGGTATCTGTACAAAAAATATTACAAGTCAGGGAAATTTAGTATATGTATTTAGTAAGTATATATTTAAGACAACATACAAGAGAAAATTAAACACAAAATACAAAGTGACTACAAACACAATAAAAACAAAGGATTAGCAAATGTTAATGCAATGGTATTGCCATCTTTTGTTACAGGTTTTCATGTTGACAGTCACCACTTAACTACCATCACATCACACATCTACTTATCCTATGTAAACACAAACAAGCAAAGTATAAGGCACTACCTGCCACTTTGTCCAACTCGGCTACAGCACGAGAGCACAGTGTGCAACCATCTCCCTCCATAGCCATGGAATTGATCAGAACAAAATGGTTCCCCCTTAAGCTTACAAGCTGCACTGGTGCTACTTTCATCTTCCTCTCAAAACGGTTTAGCAGGTTTGGTGTAATCCTTAAGGACAAAAATGTATTTCTAAATAATCATTTTACTACGCTACAAAATTATATCTAGCCAATTTATAAGTTACAATACCATTATTTTGGTTGGTCTAGTTTAGTTTTATATTGTTTTATACAATATATATTACAGTTTATTAACATATGTCAATATATACCTAATATTTACTATGAAGTACATGTACTATTAAACATGTTAAGAACTATACAATTAACAACAAAGTTTGTTTACCTACGAAAACCATCACTCTCTAGCGGTCCAGCTGCTCTGGACTCTCTTTCAAGTTTCTTACTTAAAATTGAAGATAGTTCATAAATTAAAATAAGATCATACACCTAAAGCATTCTTCATTTAAAAATTAAATTCAAGCATCCATTATTGGAAATAACATGCATCCAAAATGAAATATATTTCAAACAACATACC
Organism: Megathymus violae; assembly: GCA_003671415.1. Lineage (NCBI taxonomy): Eukaryota > Metazoa > Arthropoda > Insecta > Lepidoptera > Hesperiidae > Megathymus > Megathymus violae. The sequence continues at coordinate 2,097,560 of PDGT01000005.1, read as the reverse complement.
TGTAATGATAACCAATGTCATGATTACCAACTACAGCATATAAAGTTGTACCTTCAGGAACCTTGAATAGTGTGTTGAACCTTTCCACATATTCATCAAATTCTTTTTGTGGACACCACTTACCCTCATCAAATAAATCACCTAAAAATTAAATAACAATAAATGAAACTTTCACTATAAATATTGACCCTGCCTATGTTGTTTTCCTTACTATATTTATGTATCAATTTAATTATTTTCACACATTTTATTTTATTCATCTATATTTATAGATTTGAACTTATATTTTAGTCAATAGTTCTTAAGATTTTGGAATGTTTTGGTATGCTACCCTAGCAGTAAGGGGTGATCTTTTGTTAAATTATTATTATAACATTATTTGATTTTGATTATAGTGTACAATAAAAGCCATTATCAATATCTCTACCACAAATAAGAATATTACAAATCTTTACAAGATTGAAAGGAAAATAATTTAAAATTTTATAATGGTAGGTGCTATTAATATTTACCAATAAATTATTAGTTATTACTGTAAATGAGATTAACTACCCAGCACAAAAACCACTTCGGGTCGATGCAGTGTCATAGCAGTTTGAAATGCTCGATACATTTGCCATTCCCGTATCCATTTGTCTAGCCAATGGCCTTCTCGAGAGCCCAGCAAGTGCGTGTCAGCCAAAACCATCGCGTAAACTGGTTCCACATTCGCAATTGGTTCCTTGACTAGAGATGGCCATACACACTAAATAATACCAAATAAAATACAAATTTAATACATTCAATTTGGACAAATCTGAACATATTCATAATATTTGTATACCTGTATTTGTGTAACATAATATATCAAGTATTCACAATAAATGAAAATGAAGAGAAGACCTACAGCGAAACGAGGTAAATAATTGAATAATAATTTATAGCGCCATCTCAACATGTGTGCCATAGACATTTAATTTAATCATGTCAATTTTATTGTGTACAGCACTCAGTACCGTATCTACAATAAGGTACTTAGTACAAAGATACACCCAATACACCACCGCAAGCAATAACATTCAAAAAAAAAAAACCGTAAACCGCAAAAATCAAGAACAAAAAACAAAACAAACTGATATGTCAGTATTGTCATTTTTGAATTCACATTTCAGCACAGATTAGTTAGATTTCACTCATGCATTTCACTTATTATCCGACACCACCACCGATATCCGACACCAAAATATAATTATGATAATCACACTTTTGCATACACTGATTATACTTTAATTTGTAATCCTGATCCTGTAAATATTTGTGATGAATAGTAACATCAAGTTAAAATTTATGATTTTTTCTTTAGGAGTTGAACACTAAATACACAGTGTATAGAGTAAAATTTACGTAATATGATGTAATTTTAAAGTGTTAATCTTTTTTTTTTTATTTTAATAGCCGACAGACGAGCAGACGAGCCACCTGATGGTAAGTGGTCACCGTCGCTTATGGACATCAGCAAAACCAATGGTATCACTGATGCGTTGTCGCCCAGGAAATTAGAAGAAGGTAAAAAAGAAAGAAAGAACTGAAGAAGAAATCGAAAATACCTAATGAAACAGTTCAAAAACCATTACTATTGCTGACCTATGATGTATAGATGCTATGATGGGAACAGCTGATAGTCAAAGTTATTATCATCTGTCACTTTGCTTAGCTTAAAAATCTGTCAACATTTGTATTGAAATAATGGCTTATAAAGCAAACAGCATCATTGTTTTATATTTTACATTTAGATAGAATATATAAATTAGCACTAAGTATAATAATAAAATATGTCTGTGCAATGGAATTCAGAAATAATGAAATGGGAGTATCGTGAATTGCAGGCTACCGCAATGTCTGTAGATTACTCGGGCAACAATGTGCTTTTAGCTGGACGTCGGTGGCTCGCTATCAAGCACATAAGCTTGGATGATGACACCGGTGATATAGTTAAAAAGTATCCACGCCACAGCAAATATGATGCTGCAGGTGCCGAATGGTGTCAAACATATCTCGGTCAGAAGCTTTGTGCGATCGCAGTAAGTAAACAATAAATTGTTTTATTAATAGCTATACTTATCTAGTTTGAGGCTAGATTATGATGGAGGCATTCCTGTACCATAATAAAGCTATTTGAATACCTTATCATAATAAGTTAGGTGTGTAGGCTTTTTTAATTTTGAATTATAATATATAATAATAGACAAGGTTAGTTAGGGCATTAAACAATGGAAAATTTATATAAGAAAATATGATTGACAACAATAGTTACCTACCAATGTACATAGCATCAACACTGAAATGTCTGAAATGATTTTTTTTTGAAATAAAAGGACATCAAATTGACATTCATAATCCTAACTCATGAATAATAATTCCATCATAAAAAATAGAATTTCACAATTAATTGTTGGTCTGGCATAGGATGCTCACTAAGTCAGACATTTTATAATTTTTATATTAAAATACCAAGTAGTAGGATTAGCAAATAGTATTTTTTATCTTATATGTTGAGTTGAACGACTAATATTATAGTAAATTTTTTTGATCTACTGAAGACCATATCTTTATAGAACAGTAATGTATGTCTAACCATTAATGTAAAACAGACAAAACCCTAAGAATTAAATTAATAAAAATGCAAACAAATGAGGTCCAATACTATCTTTGTAGAAAAGCCAAGTAATAATATCCAATTATAAATAAACAAGAAATAAATCAAACAAAGTTTTTCTTTTTATAAAAGTAGTACCTATAGAAACATCACTGCAAATATAAAAAAATAATAATATCTTTCCTGTGCTTATTAGCTTCTTTATCGTTATATGGTTGTATAGTTTAATTAATATTATAGTTTAAAAATTAATATTAACTTGGGCATTGCAGAGTAATCAACGTGTTGATGTATATGAATGGCGAGATGGTAATGATCTTACATGTATTTGCTCTCTCCGAGGACACACTAGAGTGGTGAGTGACACACATTTCCATAGACAAGACCACAACCTGATTGCTACTTGTTCTATTGACACATTCACACATCTATGGGACTTGCGAGATGCTAGAAAACCTGTGATTTCACTTTGTGCAGTAGGTAAGTTATAACAAATTTAGATTTTTTCTATATTCACTTCTTGCTACATATAGTAAAATAATTAATAATGCTCTCTATTTGTAACACCATTCCAATAATAATAATGTGTTACACAAATTGCAGCTGGTGCATCACAGGTTCAGTGGAACAAGGTGGCCTCCCACATAGTAGCAACAGCACATGATGGCGACATAAAAATTTGGGATTACCGTAAAAGTGCTGCTCCAATCCATTATATATCTGCCCATTTATGTAAAATTCATGGCGTGGATTGGAGTCCACACCATGAGTATCAATTGGTGACATCAAGCCACGATGGCAGCATAAAGTATTTTGATATTAACAATGCACGAAGACCAGAAAATGTTATAACAACACATTTTCCTGTTTGGAGAGCTATATATACACCTTTCGGGAGTGGTCTTTTGACAATTGGAGTTGGATGGGGCGGCTTGCCGAGGGCAGAACAGGCGGGTGTCATTGGAATCTGGGTTGGAGTCATGTTGACTCATCGATTGGTTGGGCATACGGACACAGTCCAGACAATGGTATGGAGACCAAATACGCTGCCTTCTAACTACCAGTTGGTAACTTGGGCCAGGGACCAAACCCTTAGAGTGTGGACGATGCATCCATCTCTGTTGAAAATGTGTTCTCATTATTTACCTGACGATGCTGATAATGATGATGATACTAATAGTGATAGTGAGTTGTTAACAGATCATTTGATATTCTGGTGAAGTAAATAAGTTGAAATAACAATACTTACCCATTTGATAAACTATTTCAGCAGTAAGCTATGCATCCACTGTTGGTTCGGCCAATGATCTCACAAGTGACAACAAGGGCCAAGACATGCAAATGGTAAATACAAATTTTAAAAATACATATAGAGTACAATTGATTCAATTCCGTTGTAACATGACTCTACAGAACTAAAAAAAACATTTTTTACTGTAAAAATGTTGTATGTATGTACTCTAGAACTCACTTTAATATATATTTTAAAGTTAACGCTGGCCATTTATCGATTACATTTGACAACGTCGATTGTGGTCAACTTGCGGATTGTATAGGTTCATCTGAAGTAGTTTCCACTTGCTATTCTTTTGTAGCAATCATTAAACCTTGTCGGGGGCCTAAGAACATCCGACACCCAGATTGGCCATTAATCCAGTGCAAGGGGGTCTACGGGTCTCGTCAAATTACATCTATGCCCACCAGTGAATCAGTACGAACGGTATATGTATAATATAATGCCATACAATATCACTGGTGACTCAATACAATTTTTAATTTCAGAACAAATTAACCCACAAAACTACAACCTCCATCGACGAAGAATTTGAGTCGATACGTGAGATGGCTAACATTGAAGTGACAGATATGAATATAGAAACTAGGACGTGTCAAATTCACTCGGAGCGTAACGGATACACGGCCAATTTACAAGTAACATTCCCGAGGAATGTTACAGAACAGACAATACCGAAGTTCTCATGGCTCTCTGGAACAAACGTAGACAGCGCAACAACAATTAAAATACTTCAGGCTATCAACAGAACTGCGTATCGGAAGAAAAAAGAAGGACACAGATGTCTTTTGCACTGTCTAAAAACTTTAGCGACTTCTATTGACGAGGTAGGTAACTGATTTCACATGAAGCTTACCGATATTCCATGTGCTGTACCAGTTAAATTATTTCTGCGAGCTTGTTTTCTTATTTCATGTAAGTGAAATAATCGTGCATTAAGTTAAGTAAATAAAACTTAGCGCCATAACCTCGTGTGTTATTAAGTATGTATGAAGTGCAAATTAAAAAATTGATGAACCTTTATACACGAAAGTTTTCTTATTCTTTGTCAATAAAGGAGAATCGGTCTTCTGTTCTGTTCTTAATCATTACTAAGTAAATAAGATTTCATTGTCACATTCATACTGTATATATCTGCAGATACCGGTTAAATCCAGCGATGATTCAGATTCCATGAAGTCTAGCCAACGCAGCCAATCGGAGAGTGAAAATGCGGGGGATTCCTGCATACCGTTCCCCCGTACTTGCGGCGCTAGATGGTGCGGAGTGAGCACGTTAGTGGTGTTCAATCGGCCGCCGAACGCGAGGAGGTTGTCGCTGAAGCACGAGGCAGGAACTCCTCGGTCCATGTCATCGTTGTCGCTGACTCCGGGGATGTTCGGCACTGGGTACACCTCGGTATCCCCTCACGCGACCACCACTCCCTCGCCGACCAACGCGTCAGGGTTCCCGCAGCTGTATCACAGACACGCGTCCAATTCTATCACCACATTTTATTTTCAAGATCGATGGGTGAGTAACGTTTCATTTTAAGTTGGGGCTAAATGGCTATTCTAATGAGGGATTCAACTGCGAAAGGGTTATAATATTGAATATTGAGAATATTGAAAATTTTGTATCTGCGGAGATTGCCTCCGGAACCACGGCACCTATTTGAAAATTGGAAATGAACGTTATTCTTGAAAAAATCTATCTCTCCCTCTCTCTCTCTCTCTCTGAATCCGATAATCACAAATCTAAAATAAAACAGCAATGAATATTTGATTACTGTTTGTGGATATAAAAACAATTTTTCCGAAGCGAAACGAGGATGGGATACTAGTCTTGACTTCGACGATACCCAATAAACAGAGTTCTAAGAATAGTGTGGTGTATTGTAAAATAGTATAACTATTATTACAGTAATCGACCATAATTATCATTATTAAATAATGTTCTGTCTCCATTTTTTTTTTATTGATAACAACCACTAAAGAAGCTCGTCAGTAGCTAACAAACAAAAAATATTAAAAAAATCTGTTATCAAACAGAGGAGAAGAACGGGTACAAAGTTTAAGATATTCAAATATTACTATTTATTATTTAAATAGTAAAATGAAATTAATATATTTCTTGTGACATAAAAGGGATGTTAGACTAACATAACTAAGTTATTACCAAATATTTTTTTTAAATATATTCGATAAGCTGTATTCTATTAATTAAGTTTTATTAAGTAACAGTTCGATACAGCACCATGCACGATATCCGCAGGATGGAATTTTCGTCTAAATACTTTGTTTTATTACTATCCCAAATCCAGTGTCAGTTATAGGAATCAAGTGAGCCCTACTCTAATACGAGTTATAATTGGTTGAGTGTCCATGCGTTTACACTATATTAAGAATAAAATATATGAGCCGTTGTACTGTGTTCAGAAGGCACAGAGCAGACGCGCGGGCAGCATACGCAGCCGCGGCAGTATCTCTGGCTGTACGCCACCGCGCGTTGTCCTGTACGCAGCCACCGACCTCTTCCCGCTGAACCGCGCGCTAGCAGAGAAATACGTCATCAACGCCGACAACCCAGTTGGTATGTGTTCGCATTGCAATATGCATTGTTTCTCGTGATGTATCATTCATCGATCTCAATTATGAACCGCTTGCATACAATCAATGAACTTATTCGTTGACCGCATTTGGTCAAATTTGTTATTGTTATTATTGACGGTGCTGCTTTCGAAGGTGTCGATATACTTATTTACCTAAGACAATTAATCCAGACAACTCAAACTTCGAGATAGGGTCACTCGAAGAATCAACTCGGCTAGGCAGAATTCAGGAAACTCGGACATTTCTTATGAAGTTGAGTGTGTCACTAGTGGATAATAATGGATCCGAGACCTGGTGTTTTACTGTTGGCGTCATAGGAAAGCTAAAAGTCACTCTGCGGGGTATTACTATCTTAGGTATATCGCAACAAGATAAAATTCATAACGACGTAGGGCACATCAATCGAAGGACAAATAACCGATGCGGAAGAAAAGTTCCCGAATAGCGTCCAGGGTTTGGTAAAGGAGCACAGGTCGTCTCTCGACCAGGTGGATTGATGATTAAAAAAAAGGAGCCGTTGGATTCAGAGGGCCTAAGACCGGTCGCAGTGGCGCCAAGTAGTCCAGCAGTGGACTATGAAAGCCTGATAGATATATAGCTAGACACTTTAATAAGCAAGCGTATCAAAAGCTCTTATAAATTAATAACTCATAACTATTTAATTTATTACTTGTCATATTGCTTTAGTTTCATTATTAAGTTATTAAATGAAATAAATGTGACAATTGCACCTAAGACATGTGCGAGCGGAACGCAAAAGTGGCATCAGAAGAAGGCGAATGCGAATTGGCGCACGCGTGGGGTCTGGCAGCACTGACGGCGCACTCGCTGGCAGCGCAGCCCGCGGATCATCTCACCTCTAGCGAAGAAACAATGAACTGGGCAACGCATCCGTTGTGTTGCAATTTGCTGCAAGCATTGTACGTATTTGTAGTTTTGAATAACACAAGGAGCCATAGCAATCTTCCACACCCTGATCGTAGCGTTCGATTCATGTCGAACAAAAGAAATGTAATATCCACTCTTAATTTTTTCGATAAAAAACCGCAAGCGGTCTAGGAAAATAAGCAATATTAAACTAATCTTTCTTAATAAACAAACGGTCATACACAAATCCACCTTCCCCGCACTGGAGTTTCTGTAGTCGCGAGAAACATGCTCGTATACAGGACCAAGACCCAAAAATTTTGTTTACCCAACCGGGGTCACACTGACCATTTCCCTTGGCACGTTCAGCACTTACTGGGCTCAGGGTGTCAATTCCATTTGGTGACATATACCCATGAAACTTTGGAATAAATTTCAGAGACTGCGATTTGGGTCACTCACCTGACTCCAGACTGCGTTCAAAGTTACTTAACTCGTTCGATCACTTACGTACAAACCGTCATGCTATTAGCATATTAAAACGTTTAATAGTGCTGGACATTCAAGGGTAGAATGTTTTCAGAATAACCCATTACGCTAAATCGTCGGATATACAAATGGCGGCTATGCTGGCGTGTGCCTTCTCCTCCATCTTCAACGATACAAGCAGTTCGAGCTCAGAGTCGACCATTAGTACATCCAGTTGTGTAAGTTTCATGCAAATTAGTTTATTTTTTTTATTTTAAGGGTGTAAGGTTTTATAATTTCAGCCGTCGATCAAGAAATCCAAACCAATCTCCTGTGTGTGTGGCGCACCTTGAGGAACGACAAACGACATAATTGCGGTTGGTCTCTTCTTCTGAAAGTAGCTAAACTCTGTACTATTTAATATACGCACTCTTTCTAAATTCAATTATTCTTAAGTGTTTCGGATGCAATGTTAGAGAGCCAGTATGTGTAAATAATAATAAATTTATTTTTTCCTTGTGTTCTCCTGTCTGTTCTTGTCCAATCGTTCGCAGCGCGGGCCCTTGGAATTCATCTGTGGAATTATTTGCCATTATCTGTTTGATTTGCTCAATCCTTAAATACTTTTAAAAAGATTAATAAGAAACTGCTTTTATGCAGCCCCGGATCTAGGGGGGCAAGCCGGGGCTCATGCCCCGGGCTGCAAGTTCAGAGGGCGGCCAAATTCACACTTTACAGACGAATGGGCAACTCATCATTCACTTAACTTTGACCACAGAATAAATTATAGTACAAGTAGCTGAAATTATAAAGATGATAAAGGTGAAAATAAATATAAGTGGGCGGGGGCGGCATTTTTGAATTTTTGCCCCGCTTAAAAAAAATTGATAATCCGGGACTGCTTTTATGTAACTATGACATATAAGAGCTCTTCATTATTCTTTTGTTTACTTTAATATACTGGCACCTAGAACTAATTATTTTCAAGAAATTATGAATTTTATTATACTATGAATGCGTAATTCATATATAACGTACTCGTACAACGCTACCATTGTATGTAAAAAAAACCTCCTCTGCCCAAAGGTTGTTTGGAAAAAATTGCTTCTAACCAATAGGCCGCCTGATGTACTACTAATTTTAGTCTGATTAGTTCTTAACTTATATTAATGTACAATAGTGTTTGTGATTGTTGTAGTTATAATAATTCTGTAATTAATAATGTGCAGAGCTTTTGTTGACTCGACGTAGGGATAGTAATATATCATCGTGTATTCAGTTATTGAATTCAATTTATATAAAAGCGCCTTCTTATGCCGCTCTAAATCGTAGTTTTGTTATCATATTAAATCAATGATTTAATATTAGGGTAACAGTACATCACCGTACAACACTATTAACCAGTACAGCGAGATCAGCGCAGATGGGTGGACGCCCATCATCCTCCGCAGCAACTCGTGCTCAGAGGCGGAGAACTTCCACACGGACACCACCCTCTCCAAGTCGGAGAGCGGAGTGTGTGTGGTGGATGAGGCCACGGTACACCTGTACCATTGCTTCAAGCGAGCCTACGCCGACATACTGCATAGGTGGCAGTTGCTGTATAAGAAAACTGAGGTTTGTTTCGAAATATAATATTACTTTTAATAAGTAAACAAAATAAATCAACAAAAAAAAACGTTCAAACACCCAGCATTCAGACAGACAGAATTTCGTGTTGCGGTTGGCATAGACGTATTCAAATATAATATCACCAACATTCATTTATCTAACAACAAACATTTATCAGTCTCACAAATGTCTGCCCCACCTGAGAATCGATCCCGGGACTCCTAGCTCGAGAAGCAGGGTCACTTCCAACTGGGCTGTGGGGTAGATGACAGTGACATGAGTGCCTCTACTTTATTAATTTCTCTCGGCAATATTCGTGCTTCCCTACATTTAATCGACGACATTCAAAGCCTTTAAGGAAGCTATTATTTGCCATATTGTCCCCCCGCTATATCGTACTAAAATAGATCCTATGATGACTGATACCTAAAATAAATGAATAGTTGAAATTGACGAGAGATTCCTAAAGTTTACTCCACCACGTCACGCTAGTAGGATTTGGTTGAAGATGTTATCGATAACGGTATTAAATAAATATGTTCAGGTAATGAAGTTAGTCCAGTGCAAGCACAGCGTGGAGGCCGTGTCCGCGGCGTGGCAGTGCGGACGGTGCGGTGCGCGCGTCCGCTCGGCGGCGTGCGGGTCGTGTCGGCGGCTGGCGCTGCACTGCGCTGTGTGCTCGCTCGCGATACGCGGTCTGGCCGTCGCTTGCGCGCTCTGTGCGCACGCCGGCCACGCTGCGCACATGCTCAAGTGGTATGTATGCACGACAGACAGATTTTTAAGCCGTGCACACGCCGGATACTCTCTAGTGAAGTGTCGAAACGCTTGATACGCCGCGTGCATGATCAGTTGGTGATGTCTGCTCAATATATACCAGTCCTCTTTGACATTGCTATATATGAATGAATTACACTTGGTCTTGTTCTAGGTTCACACACCATGACACCTGCCCCACGGGCTGCGGCTGCAAGTGTGTCATCGAAGGCAATTCAGTGTGGAAAGGTGTTAAATATGTATGAGCCGCCTACGCACCGATGTTTCAATGTACATATATTTCTATATTGTTTTGACAATCCATAAGACTTTAAATTGTAAAATAGCATAAGACTGCTCCATTTGTACAGAACTAATAAATAAGTAAACACAAATTTTGTCTCTCGTTTATTTAACAAACACCTCAAACGCTTCTTGTTTAAAAAACGTAGTTAACAGTGCACTGAATATTATAAATTTAGTGATGGTAAAATTTAAAGACATTATTTTATTTATTCACCTAAATGTTTTACTTCAGTCTCGTTGAAGCATTTCTCGAGTAGATAAAGCTGCACTTGTATTAACATTAGATACACCTGTAAGCTTAACGATTTAATTGAAAATACAATAGACAATATGAACCTTATGTTATTTGGAATATATTTTAATTTTTTAAATTAAAATTACTATTTCATATCTATTTAGAAGAAAAATGTAAGGGAATTTACCTGAGTATTGAATGGTAGAGCTTTTTAGGTTTATTAACTCATTACAATATTTCATGTTAAATTCTCTGTTTCATGTTAAAAACTTAATCTGCCTCGCAAAATTTTACGATTTGAAAATAGAACATACTTAATCCTATTTCTATGTTATTTACAGTGTTGAAATTATATTGAGTTCCTTCAATTTTATTCGCATCCGCGTAAGATTTCTACAACAGATTATAAAAATAAATATACACTAATATTTGAACGAACATTTTATGAAATTATGGTTCGCTGCTCACTTACAAAACCTAAAAACTTAAGTTGAATTTCGATTCGATCTCGTCTCTAATTCGTACTTGAATTTCAGTTTCAAAAGAACTTGTATTAATTAATAGGGGTCGAATTTTAGACCTCGTCGACCCTCAAAATTAGTTTTCGTCTATGTCCACCCCTAGAAAAATCGATTTCGATCCCAAGGGGTTACCATCGACCACTTTGGGAATCCTTGCCCTAAATTAACCTCGATTCAAAAATCATTACTGTCTTACGTTTGACTATCACTCACGAATGCAGTGAGGTTTACTTTTAATGATCATAAATTGATACACAGTACTCTGTCACACTTGATTCTCGATCGAAGTTAGTTCGCATTTGAGCCACAATAAATTCGATTCGATTCACAATTACATCTTATCAATAGTAGCAAAGCTCATTTGGTTCCAAAAGTATTGGGTATAAACATTATGAAATAAGCAATTTCACTCTATTCGGAACTAAAATAATCAAAGCTTGATCACAACGCCATCTGAAGGTGAGAGCTAATGTAGTTTTGGATAGAACGCACAGTAGTAAAGTCCTATTCACTTGATAACATTGAAGTTGTAATTGTGTTTTTACATTTGTTATAATATTACCGAGTATCAATCAATCACATAAACTTATATTACAGCTTATATATTTTGTAATTATTTTATATAGTACATTACGTGTTACACAGTTTCCAAACTATATGGAATAGAAACAAGCGAAATGTACAAAAAATAGGCGTCACAATTTTTTACCTAACCCTTGCAAGAGAACACAAATCGAACAAAATAAAAGAGAATAAACGTGCTGGTAACACCAATGAAATTGAAGGATGTTTCTCTACTAATACCTTAAAAAGTAGATTAAAACAAGTACCAGTTGGGTACTTGTAACAATTTCTCACAGAATACTTACAATACCTATGTATGTACTTCAAGAGAATCGAACTACTTACACATTATATATAAAATAGGCACCAATTTTTTAAGCGAACTACTACTAAAATAATTTAAAATTATTAATTCCCATTAAGACTAAGTATTCAACGGACTACGTTCTTCTATCTGGACTATTTAGTAGATATCTATTAAACAATAATGTGCAGAAAAATCTGGAATTATTACAGGTAATATACTGTTCCTTAATGTCGATTTTAATCGATTTTACGAAATACACGAAAATTACACAATGCTTTCAATAAGTAGACTTCGTATCAAAGAGACAAATTTGGCGTGATTAAGTTTCGTTGATCGTAATGTAACGTTATTTGAACATTTTCTAAGACGACACAACATTTATATCACATATTTACAATAACATTTAAATTATTTGTACCATATGGTGTAACTACGTCGTTATAAACATCGATTTAAGGAACAGAATATTGTTCACGGGCTCTATTTTTGGCTATATCAGACTGTCTTTGTTACATCTAAGTCTACCTTTACACTAGTACAAAGTCATGCACGACGCAACTGGATGAACTTTGGTTTCAAAGTCGAGTCGTTCTATTGTAGCAGCTAAAACAATAACAAACAACATTTATTAGTTATGAACACAACTGGCACACCCTGTTGCAAATCGAACACACGGACACAACAGTGAGGAAAACAAACGTGAACGTAACTAGGAAACCTATCGAAACGTTTCATAAATTAATTTTATCGAATAAAATCCGACTGATTGAAGTGATTTCAAGATAATTGACTGTATACATAGTTGATTAGTCCTAAGAGTTACAGAGGCACTAAACTCCAAACCGTATGATTTTATAAAATAACCTAACTTAACTTTTGTATTAAAATTACATTTTGTCCTGATTATTTCTACTAGTACACACGTTTGTTACAAATCAATAAGATTTTACAATCTACATTGGTATACCTTAATAATAATCTGTAAGTATTAATTATAAATATATAAATCTTAATTATCATTACCTATTTAAAAATAACAGTTTCCTAAATTTAACCCTATAGAACCCTAACGAATTTTCTGAAGTTTTCCTGAAAAACTGAAACTGAAGTAGAGAAAGTCCTCTAATGAGTTCAATACTTCTCTATAGCGCACCATATGTTCTACGTGCGATTAATTCATGTCAATTGCGCACAGAGAAATCGCTATCAATTGTAACATTATTAAAGATTATCTTATATTTAGAGGTTAGAATGAGACAACAGTGTTTCAGAACGACGGATTTTAAATGTCAATCGACGCGTGTTTGTCTGATATAAGGTGTGAGCAATATGAAGGTGATACTGTTCTTGGCGTACCTCTCGAGCAGCCGTCGCTTCAGCTCCGGCGGGTAGGTGACGTAGATGTAGTGGTCGTCGTGGTCCTCGTCCAGCATTGCTTCCTCTGACGCGAACCGCTCCGTACGGGTGGGTGACGAATGAGTTGTCATGGAAACGGACGCGCTCCCCGCTACACTGCCTTCTTCTGAACTAAATGCGAAACATAATGATTGTGATTAATTTACGGCAAATTGTTAGGAGATATGAATTTGAAGAGCGTGGGGCGGTAGAGGTCATGAGTCCTCCCAAAATCGTACATTGATTAATTAATAATATGACCGAGGCTTTGGCTGGCATAACTCGTGATCGACGACGATCGATCGTGACGAAGTATTTTGCATAAATCGAAATACTCAACCGACACAATTTTAGACAACAGAAAGGTAATGGTGTTGTTTGACTCTACTGTTTATCTTGTAACAGAGTTTTAATGTCCACAAAATTACTTAATGTCGCCCGTTAAAGTATGAATAACAAATTTATTATATAATTACACCAAATAGATTGCATTCTACTAATTCGATAATGAATCACTCGATGCAGCGCCATCTACAATCTTGTGGAACAATTTTTTTATCTCCTAACTTTGACGCCATGTGAGCATTTAACCACAGAGTACATTAGTATATACTGAAACATTTAACTATTTTACATATATAAAACTTTGCAATCAATGCCGACATGGAGCAAAGTAAATATTCATAAACATGTAACCATGTCAGCATAATCATACAGGAACATACTATCTCCCAATGTTGCCAACCTTATCCTTACACGGGTCGAATTGGAGAACTTGCACGTTATCTGCGAACAATGACTCCCTAAAATGTTAATCTCGCCCTTTTCGCTTTTCAATTCAATTCTCTATTTATAATACTTACTCAAAAACGATCCATATTATGTAGTAACACATGCAGAGCGCCAGCGCCAGGCCGGTGGCCAGCGCCAGCAGTAACGGCCAGGGGAAGGCACGCGCGGCCGGCGTCGTGTCCTCCCAGTAGCGATCGCAGCTCAGGTACCAGCACACGGCACGCTGCATTTCCTCTGAACACGGCGCAAAAAAGCAAACTTTTATACAGTACTTACATAGAACATGGAACATGTCTTTATAAATCAACTAGCGGCCCGCCCCGACTTCGTTCGTGTTGAAATATTTATTACATAAACATGTCCATCCGCACAGTGCCTTTAAAACGGTAAAAGAATTTTTTGGACATGACTCAGAACATCGGTAAAAATACAAAAA